>JALDNG010000159.1:182500-660000 GCA_024349245.1 Neodontobutis hainanensis | reverse complement strand
GTGTTTGTACTAGGGCTGCACAATTAATCGAATTTCTAATTGCAGTCACGATTACAGAAGCCACGATTACGTAATCGTCCAAAGCTGCGATTACACAAAAAAAAAAAAAAAAAAAAAAAACTGCGCGCTTAAGAGGCGTGTTTAGATCATGTCAGGCTGTGAGTGGCGAATCACCACTTTTAATAATAGTCTGTAGGCGTGTCATTATCAACGACCAGATTATCCACTGATACGTCTCATGTCATGTTAATTTCATCATGTCTGCTGATAGAGCAACATCCGATTCCGACAACGTGCAAAGTGCTCATCCACAATTAGAACCGAAAAGAAAAGCAACATCAGTAGTGTGGAATTATTTCGGATTCACCAGGGATGATGTCGAGCAGCGTGTTATACTGTGTAAATTGTGTCGATCAACTGTTTCTGCACCATCAAGCAACACCACAAATTTATACAACCATTTAAAATTCAACCACAGAGTGCAATACGAGGAGTGTCTCAGCGTAAAAAAAAAGCGCCATGTGATGCGAGAACTGCAACACAGACACCGATCACAAAATCTTTGTTTAATCCTACTCCGTACCTGGCAGGTTCCCAAAAGCAGATCGAGATAACTGAAGCGATCGCGCATTTCATTGCAAAAGACATGGAGCCGATTAATACAGTTTCAGTGCAGGGTTTAAAAAACTCATAAACACTCTGGACAAGAGATACGTCATCCCCTCCCGCAATTATTTTTCTCAAGTTGCGCTGCCTTCGCTTTATTCAAAATGCCGGGAAAGCATTGAATCAGATCTGCAGAAAATTGAGTTCTATTCCACCACGACTGATTTATGGTCGAGTAGAACTATGGAACCATATATGAGCCTTACGGTTCATTACATTGATGACGAGTTTCAACTCAAAACCAGATGCTTGCAAACGTCCTATTTTCCGCAAGATCATACCGGGGATGCGATTTATCAAGGATTGAAAGAGATGCTGGGTGCCTGGGATTTAAAGGAGGAGCAACAATTCTGTGTCACAACAGACAACGCAGCAAATATAGTGAACGCTATTGATATCAATAAGTGGAGCAGACTTCAGTGTTTTGGACTCAGGCTGCACCTAGCAATTGGTGAGTAGTAGCCTGCTATTAATATTCATTTAGCTAAAAATGTACACAATATTCCATATTTATTTCATTGCAATATCATATGTACTTGGCTAATAATATGTAGACCAGGTTTAGCATGCAACAACTTCAGTGTTTTATATATATTTATATATATATATATATATATATATAGGCTATTGTTATAGTTCAATTATCTATATTTATAACATTATTTTAATACAGTATTGATATATATATATATATATATATATATATATATATATATATATATATATATATATATATATATATATATATATATATATATATATATATATATATATATATATATGTAACTTTAATGTGTTTACAACTATACTAATAGAAATTGTACTGTTACTGTAATTTTGAAATTGTGTCTGTTTAATTGTAATTAAAATGTATAGCATTAGTAAACTGTGTGTGTGTGTGTGTGTATGTGTTTAGAACATTCTTTGAAAGATGGACGGATTGACCGTGCACTAAATGTCTGCGAAAAGGTGGTAGGGTGCTTCTCCTATAGCTGGAGACGAAGGAGGGAGTTGTCCGAGGCCCAGAAAGAGCTCAAGTTACCTCAACACAAGCTCAAGACTGAGTGTCCGACAAGATGGGGCTCAAAATAAGTAATGATCGCCAGGGTATTGGAATAACAGAGTGCCATTTATTTTGTTCTCTCCGTGGACAGAAAAGCCAGACACCTTGTCCCCACATGGCAGGATGTAGAGGTCCTTGAGGCGGTCAACAACTCCCTTTCTCCACTTGCTGAATTCACGGATGCTCTTTCAGGAGAGCAATATGTAAGTGTGTCATATGTGAAGCCTGTTCTTCATTTGTTCAACAATAAAATCTTGGCAGAGAAAGAGGGAGAAACAGAACTGTCAAAATGCCTCAAGAAAAAGATCCTGGAATACCTGAATAATAAGTATGATGATCCACTGACTCAAGAATTGCTTGACATGGCTTCTGCAATTGATCCCAGATTCAAGCTCAAGTACGTCAATGAGAACAGAGTTGAAGCTGTCAAGACTCGTTTGATATGGGATTATTTTCCCGCCAAATGTATTGCAGTCACAGATCGAAAAATAATAAGCATAAATAAAAAAATTAAAAGCACGTGTAAAATAATAACGCACAAAACCGAAAAACAAATGCAATTTTTTAAAAATAACAAACAACGCGGTCATGGATCAAAAAATAATAAGCGTGAATCAAAAATTTAAACACATTTAAAATTATATTGCACAAAACTGAAACATGAGTTAAAAATTTTCCAAATCGCAAACAAAATCAGGTTTCCTGCTCACGTGTTATTTTTTTGTGTGCTTGTGGTCTTTCCCCCTTTGCTCTTGTTTCCACGTTCTGCGCTTGCGTTTCTAAAAGTTGCAGTTAGAGTTTCATGTAAATTAGGGCAGGCTTCAGCGTCACCATTGGCCCACAAGTTCTAGATTGACAGCTTCTCCTCTAGCCAATCAGTCCAAGGGGGAGTTGACGTCACTCCAATGCGACTCATGGCGGCTGTGGGAGGATGGATCATAGACATATGGATAACCAGCGTCAGCAGGCAAATGCCGGACAATCTCAGGTAATTAGCCATAAATATTTTGTTAGTGGGTGACAGAAACATTCCCTTTGTGTGTTATGATATTTTCTACAAGTTCTATGTAGTCCGAGTAGGCCTATATCTTGCCTGTTAACACGTGTCTTGTTAGTTTGGCTTAGTAAGCAATACTTTATATTTTAGGCAGTAGGCCTACACGATAACGATATTTAATGCGCATCTGATCAGTAAAGCCGGTTCTGTGATCAGCGGTAGATCTCCATCACCTGAACGCTTTCACATGGAGCAGTATTTACTACACAGAGCCGTTATGCTGCTCCATGTGAAAGTGTGCAGGTGATGGAGATCTACCGCTGATTACAGAACAGCATTAGATATCACGTGCTTTTTTATCGTGTAGGCAGTATTTAAGTCTATGACTGTATATCTTAAAATGCACGATTTTTCTATCTGTTACGGTGTAGCCTCGAGATCCTAGATTCCATTAAGATTATGATTTTATGCATTGATCTCACTGTGATAGCAAATTGTTACCTTATTTAGGGACTATTCCACTATAGTGCAAAGAAATCAGTATCAAATGATCCATCTTCATCACATCAATAAAGCAGTTCCAACTGCTTTGAGAAGTACGGCTGGTAACCGTTTATATTAGAAATAGACGACAGAACATCAGTAAGAATGCCAACTTAATGCTAGAAACCTTTCATTATAATATATAGTCCACTCTGCTGTATACCAATCAAACAATGACCACATTATCAAGAGTGAAGCGTTCTGAATATATTCTGAATGTATAATATAAAGGTTTTCTCATTGTTTCTCATTATGCTCGCATTAACTCTTAACGTAAACTTTGTGTTTAGCAGACTGAGTACCTGGATGTGCTTAGTGCAGCACAGAGCCTCATCTCTGTGCTAACACAGACTCTTAATCAGAGTCCTGTAACACCACATCCTCAAGTTCAAGTGCAGGGTCAGGGGCAGCAGGCAGTCTTACCAGAAAGACAGACAAATATCACCGTTGATCAGGACATGGCCAGGTGCTTATTGTTGCCATACAGTGCATGGATAACCAATCTAATAGTTAAAATGTTTTATTTGCAGGCACTCTGTCATTTAAATAGTTAAACCCCTACACTATTAGATTTGACATTTTTAAAGTTAAACAAACTTAGTTCAACATAAACTCATTTTTATTAATGTATACCTACAGATATTAATTTTATAAAAAATATATATAAATGATTAAATTTTTCTTTTCTTGTAGGGCCTTTCCTAGCATGTTCCGAAGACATGCAATCTGCGGGAAAAAAAGAATAAATGTAGCATCCAGAACACATACCAAGACTGCAAAAGCATTTAAACCTTATGATTTAAATGTATATCTTTTGGATAAAAATTCTGAGACTACCCCTTCACCTGCTCACGAGCTCAAACTTGTTCAAGCAGGGTTTGGCAAAAGGACAATCTCAATTACAATGGACATAACACATTCAGAGGTATGTTAGTGTGTTTGTCTTTTTGTACAACTGGAAAAAGTACATTTATAGTAGAGTCATAAGTACAGGAAATAGAATTAAAAATTCTAATTTAGTGAGTTTCTTTGCATTTCACAATAGTTTTCCAGCATACTGTATGAAGCATTCCCGAAAATGGAGGGTCTGAGTGGAGGATGGATGCTTTATAAGGCTACTGGTGACTTTATATTTTTATTACCACTTGAGTCATTATGTTTTGGTTTATAAAAACAATTGTCATGTTAATTTTGTCTTTGTTTATAGGGGGGAGTGGTACAAGACGGCTAAATGTTATTCCTCCAGACTCGGAAGGTTACACTGGATCCCAGATTAAATCTGCCTCCGCATCTGGAAAGACAATGCTGTATGTAGTTCCTCTACAAGAGGAGCTGGACCTTAATCCTCTCCCTAATGATGCCAGAGAATTCAAAAAAATGCCAAAGGCTACTTGCCAAATGTGCAACAAAAGCATGCCCCTGCAAGTGTTGGCTCTCCACATTCAGGTTTGCAAGTCAAGTGATTCCACATCATCAAATGAAGAGGTAATGGATTGATGCTCTCTAATTAGTTTAGTACCCAAAAAGATAATTTTTATTTTTAATAATGTAACATTCCATATTGATTTATTATACAGACCTACAAAAGGATAAATGATTTTAGTTTATGTCAGCAGATTGCTAATCACATACTTATGATGAAGTACTTTGTATGATACAGTTTTAATTTATTTGTTTTTGGAGCAGACAGAAGTTCAGTTCGTCTCAGAAAGCAATTTGGATGAGATAAAACAAGAACATTTTCCATCTGAGGTAATGTGGCATTAAAATTCTCCAGCCCTAATCTTCTCTAATCCACGTTACTATTATATCGTTTAACATGTTCTTGTTTGTAGTCTGTTTTACCATGCCCAATGTCAACTGAAGTTTCCTGTGGACAGTCTTGAACTACATGCCAGCCTGTGTGGACAACAAAATCTTTGTGAGTAACACAAACTTTAGGAAACATAGTTCTAGGAAACAAATGTGTTATAAATCAACCCCAAGTGCTTTAATGTCACATGTTCCACTGTAAAATGAAACCGTATTCTTTCCAATTACAGTGAAGTCTCCAGATCAAAGTTCTTTTATGTGCGATGATGATTCTTGTATTGCGGATGATACAACAGGCAATTCAATTTCTCCACAAGTATTATGGTAAAATGTTCATATAGTACAGTCTAAAAAGTAAAATTAAGTGTAAATGTACATGGGTTTTCACAATTTCATCATCTCCTGCTACAGTCTAGAAGATCTTCTGGAGCTGCTTGCTGGCCGAGTTAATGCAGAAAATCAGTTCAGCATTTGTGTTTCACGGGACAATCTCCTAGAGAGGGGGCTCAAGCAGTGGAAAAGACAAAAAAAAGGAAATCCTGCCAACCAGCTAAAAATAACCTTTATTGGGGAAGCTGGAGTCGACTCTGGTGCTTTACGAAAGGAGTTTCTTACAGGCAAGTTAAGAATAATATTAGTGGAAAAGCTGTACCAAAATAAACAAACATTTATCTGTGTAATTCACACACTGCTTTTTCTCAATGTTATTCAAAGAAATGATCAGTGGCATTGAAAAACGCCTCTTCTTGGGTCAGAGAGCAAAGAGTCCACAGTACTCCAACAGTGACCTTGACAATGGTCTCTTCAGGTTTGTGTTGTTGAAGCTCAAATTTTTTATTACATGTGTAATGGCAATGACTGAGTGCTTTTTATAACCTCACTTTGAAATAATAGGACTGCTGGCGAGATCTTTGCTGTCAGTCTAGCTCAAGGTGGCCCAGCCCCATGTTTTATGAGGGAGTGGTGCTACTTTTACCTCACCACTGGGGAAGTTGATGTCAGCAGAATTTGCAAGGATGATGTAGATGATGTTGAATACTCCTTATTAATCACAAAGGTAACTTCACTCTGAATACTGCCTAATAGCTTCCAGCAGTATATTACATTGTTGGTTTGCATATTACCACAAAGTAATCACATTGAGTTATTTTGTCATCCGGTTTGTCACTGAATTTTCTTAAGGTTGAAGAGGCAACTGATCTGACTGAATTTACAGATGAAATTATCAGCTGTGGATACACAGGAGCACTCAACATAGAACAAAAAGATGCCGTAATTAGGTAAATATGGAAAATACTTTGCCTTTTAAGCAGACTGTGTCATGAAAGATAGAGTTTTGAAAACTGTGTAATGTTACATTTAGTCAAATTAAATTTAACTTATTAACCTTAACTGCTTAACTTACATCTTGAAACAAACCTATGCTGTATTACTAGATCTACAGTTTTTTCTAATTATTATTATTATTAAATTTGTTACTTTTGTTTTTCTCCACAAGAGCAATTGTTCTCCATGCAACATTTCGAGTTATACCAATGCTTGGAGACTTGTGTAAAGGCCTTCAGCTGTATGGATTGCTGGACATACTCAAGGAGCATTCAAGTCTTTGCAAGAGTCTGTTTGTTCCTGGGCAGGACTGTACAGTAAGTTAAATGTTTTTTAACAACATTGTTTTTTTTAAGCAAACATCAAATTGCTGTTCTACTGACAATTTGTTATTTTTCCAGCCATATGCAGACTATATTCTCAGCAATGTTGCTCCTGAAATGAGTGAGAGAGGAACTTCAAGGGCTTCAGTAGAGAGTAAAATCATAAACTACTTTCAGGACTTCCTTCAAGAAATGGAATGTGGAGGTGGGCTTTACGTTGTATTGTACTTTATTATCAATGGGATTGTTTACCCCAAATTTAAAATTGAATAACACTACTCACTCTTTCTTGTTTTTCTTTACACAAAACTATAGAGAGTGCTGAAGATGCAGCAGAAGTGGAAACTGAGCCATTCTACCTCACTGTCCCAAGAGTCATGCAATGGATTACAGGCCAGAGACATAAGCCACTACTGATTTCGGAACAGAAGGCTTTTCAGATAGTTTTCAAATTTGATCATGACTGTAAAGTCAGAATGCCACAGCACACCATATGCTTTCCAATAGTGAGTGCTTGCACTAATACGGTTACCTTTCCAGTAGCACACATGACAACATATGAAGACTTTAAATGCATCATTGTACAAGCCATAAAATCAGGGGGAGCATTTAGCAGGGTTTAAATATCACCCACAGTATAGTGCTGGATTTGAGTTAATCTCCTGAACCATAGCTTTAAGTGTTACAGTTGGTTAACATATTTCCTACATCAATTGGTGGATGTCTGCAGTACTTTTAGACCTACATTATTCTTTTCTGAAATGTTTTTAAAATGGGCCTCTGTTAGAGTGCGGTTTCTGTAGTTTATCTGTTTTAAGATATATAACTTGAATTTGCAGTTCAAATCAAGCTGCTCTGTTGTAGAGCTTTCCTTAACTGATTTTATATCTGTTTTAAGGTACTGATGTTGCATTTCATTTATAAGTTCATGTTTTCCAAGAGAGCCTTGGTGTAGAGGTTTGCAACTACAGTCGGTATTTGACAATGTTGATTCCAATAATAATAAAAAAAATATTTTCATGCCAAAAGTGTTAAGTCACATTTACCACATTAGTCCTATATCTATATCAATTTTTGTTTAATCTGTGTGGGAAGAAGCACTGATTAGTTTCACAATAGTTTAATGACACCATTACAGGATTTTTTTTTTCTTTTACGTAACTTACAGTCTGATGTTTTGAGCTCCAAAGTGTTATTCAAGAAGCAGCTGCACAAAACCTAACACTGATAAGTAAATATCTTGGCCAAAGTCTCTGGACTGTGAGACTGGACTAATGGTTGTCCTGAGTCGAGCCATTTCATACTCTGAGAGCAGACACTCCACCTGAGGGACCACTACTCCAGTGTTCTGCTCCTCCTGGGGGTAAATTCCATCTTGTACCAAAATGGTGAGGTCCTGTTTTAAAAATATTAATAATTTAACAGTATAGACAAAACATATTGTATTGTGCTTTTTTTTTTTAACAATCATACCTCCACGTTACATGAAACATTGACTGGATTCTGTGCAAGTCCTATTTCCCACAGCTGATTGGGGGACAGATTTTGCTCTGTACGGATGGAATGGTCATTCCATGCATCAGTGAATGAATCTAGGTCTAATTGGAGGCGTGGAAGAAAAACATAATGTGCGCAGAAGAGATGAATGGTGTTTGATGGGTCAAGAGAGCCACTCTCTTCCAAATTATGTAGAACATCATAATACAACTTTGAAACAGACATCCACACATCTTTCCATAGCCGTTCGACTCTAAATGTAAGAGACAAAACAACCTTATTTCTTAGTCATTTATGATTCAAAATTAAAAAAAAACAAATATTACCAACACTAAAGTAACAAGAAATTACCTTTGATTATGAACGCTCTTCCCCGAAATGAAACTTCCCCTGCCACAGCCCTTAACAGTGAACATCCACCTTGCAATGTCCACATTTTCTACACCTTGGTCTGCTCTTACCCTACACATTAAGACAGTAAATTTAACATTAACATTGCATAGTAAGGTTTGACAAAACATCTTATGGTGTTGGCTTGAGAAAGCCTGAACCTAGCCAGAAAGTTAATGTTATATCTTTAAGTTTGAAGCCATTTTAAATGCTTAGTGAGGGTTTTAAGACCATTCATTCAGTCAGTCATACTGTATATATAGAAATATGGATGGATAGGTAGGATGTACTCAAATGTACATACCGTGAAGGAACTCCATGCTTTTCTACTGCCTCGAGGAAGAAACCTAGTGCAGTCTCTGCTTTGTTGTTGGTTGCAGCCCCCAGATACATGACCTCATAAAATAATTTAGGGAAGTTATTGGCATTTTACACAATTATTCCATGATTGTATATACAGGAGTCACACCACTAACCTTTCTTGAGTAGCCATCTATGCCCCCAAATATTACAAAGCCATATCTGAATTCAAAAGGAAAAACATCTTATTATGCACACAGGGACCTTTAATAACATAAGATATCTTACTGTACAATAAGTGACTTGTATAAAAATAATTTAACCTACCTAATCAGCTTGTGGTTGGTGTCCAAATGCATGAGGGACAGAGGGGCTTGAACTGAATATGATCTCCTCACAACATGTCCAAGTTGTGACATTCTAGCAAGGACTCCAGCTGAATCAACTCTATGAATAGAGTTGAAGACTCTGCTCCACTGGACTCGATGACCAAGAGCTTTCAAGTGTCCTCTCATCATTCTGTAGCCTGAATGTGGTGATGTTGTTTTGATTGCAACCACAAGATTGTCTAACTCTTCATCAGTCAATTGACTGTATGTTCCTCTCACTGTTATACCAAACTCTTGCATTCTGCGTTCTATGGTTCGTGTTGACACGCCAAGCAGTTTTGAAATGCAAGGTACAGTGAGACCAATTTTAATCAATCGTCTGATGTGCTGCTCAGATACAATGGTTTTGGGACGTCCCGTTAGTCCAGCAACTTCATTCAAAATCACTAAAGAGGTACGTCTTGTGTCCAGGCGAGTAACAAGAACAGAACATAGGTTTGAAAGACACTGGATTATTTCTTGAGGTACATGTTCATGGCTTGTATGTGAAGTGATCAAAACCAAACCATTTGTGCAAATAAAATATAAATAATCCAGGTCTAATGGCAAGCGCTGCAAAGCACCCTGTAGTCGTGACAAGAGTCTCTCTAAAAGCAAACTTGAGACTGCCTGTGAATAAATGAAATATAAAACTATCAACATAAATTCAAGCAATCAATTCATTCTTTGCACCTAAACCGAAATCCTCAAAACTGTCATAATTCACACACTATAAAAAAAAAAAAAATATATATATATATATATATATATATATATATATATATATATATATATATATATATATATATATATATACACACACAAAATATTTATGGCTAATTACCTGAGATTGTCCGGCATTTGCCTGCTGACGCTGGTTATCCATATGTCTATGATCCATCCTCCCACAGCCGCCATGAGTCGCATTGGAGTGACGTCAACTCCCCCTTGGACTGATTGGCTAGAGGAGAAGCTGTCAATCTAGAACTTGTGGGCAAATGGTGACGCTGAAGCCTGCCCTAATTTACATGAAACTCTAACTGCAACTTTTAGAAACACAAGCGCAGAACGTGGAAACAAGAGCAAAGGGGGAAAGACCACAAGCACACAAAAAAATAACACGTGAGCAGGAAACCTGATTTTGTTTGCGATTTGGAAAATTTTTAACTCATGTTTCAGTTTTGTGCAATATAATTTTAAATGTGTTTAAATTTTTGATTCACGCTTATTATTTTTTGATCCATGACCGCGTTGTTTGTTATTTTTAAAAAATTGCATTTGTTTTTCGGTTTTGTGCGTTATTATTTTACACGTGCTTTTAATTTTTTTATTTATGCTTATTATTTTTCGATCTGTGACTGCAATACATTTGGCGGGAAAATAATCCCATAGTTTGAGAGCTGAAATGGCATCAATATCTACTACAGTCAAGGTAATTATCATAGGTTGTGTGTGCCATGTATATTTTGTTTGGGCCATTCTCAGTATTAATTTAAAATTACTAAATAGTCCTTACTATACTAGTACATGACATTATATTTTATGAGTTAAACAAAATTTTTGCCTTTGTTTAATTAAAAGCCTAAACCATCGGTGACTGTTAGAGAGGAAGCAGATGACCAAAATGCTCCAGCACTAAAGAAGACCAAAAAAACACTGGGCAGCTTCTTTAAAATAGATGAGGACCAGAGGCCAGCATCGCCATCTCTCAAGACATGGCCATTACTGCAGAGCTACAGTCTTATTTTCTATCTGCTGCTGTTGATAGTGAGGAGGATCCTTTGATCTGGTGGAAGGAACATGCAAAACAATTCCCAGCACTATCCAAGTTGGCACAAAAGTATTTGTGCATTCCTGCCACAAGCTCTCCCTCGGAAAGAGTATTCAGCACTGGAGGAAACATTGTGAATTGTTTGCGTGCATCCCTAAAGCCTGAAAGTGTGGACAGGCTTGTGTTCCTAGCCAAAAATCTTTAAAAGTCTAACTTGATGTCGTTCATTCCTGAAACCTTGTGTTTTTATGTAAGTGTTTTTATGTCTTGTGTTCTAGGCCAAAATACTTCATATGGCAAACTCAGTTTTTTTCTTTCTACAGGTTATCTTGAGTTGTTCTATTGTTTTCGTATAATACCATGCATACTATTGCATATTTGCACTTTTTTTATTTAAAGAAACCAAACTAATGTAGAAAAGCAATAAAGGTTTTTCAGGAAGAGTGTTTTCAGCTTGTTTTTTTATTTTTTATTTTTATATACAAATATGGCATGAAGTTGCTTTAAACATGGTATAAATCTACTTAAAACATCAATCAATGTAAACTGTAATAATCGTAATTAATAATTGCAATTACAATTTCAAAGGAATAATCAACAATTATGATTTTTATCATAATCATGCAGCCCTAGTTTGTACATTTTTGTGTATATATATATATATATATATATATATATATATATATATATATATATATATATATATATATATATATATATATTTGCATGCATATACTGTATGTGTATGTACAGAGGAGCTGTTCAGAACAATAAGAAACAAAGTAACTCAGACTATTGTAAAGGGACTCTACAAATGTTTTTTACATTCTGCAGAGCCATGCATTAAAATGACATTTATATTTCCTACTTGTTTCTAATATTGTTCTTTTCAATTCCTGCAAAGAGATATTAAATCACTGTCATTAATGTAGATAGGCTTATGCACTGCTGATTTTTGCTTGGAATGTGTTTTATAGGCTTCTCACGAGTGTTGTTATTACAGCGTCAGAATACTTCACTGTACCTTGGAGATGTGTCTTCCTGGCTGCAGTCCATTAGAGGGATATGTAAAGAATGAAGCAATTCTCTGTGGGGAATATTGGATGAGTGTAGAAATGCATTATTAAAACTCAGATTGGTTTTGTGTCTTGACTTCTATCACATGCAGACCACAGTCGTACCAGTCTTGGTTGGTTTTCAAATGAATAAAATTGTCACTCTTGTAAATAGGACTACTGTATCCAATGGAGCAAATGTTATACTATAAATGTAGTATTATATCTAAATAAATAGATAAAGGTTTTTCATGCTTTTACCAGACTGTAGACTGGATTTTGTAAAGTTCATAATTATATTGTTTACATATTATAATGATCTTGTTTTCTCAAAATTTTAACTTAATTGGCAGTACAATTATCTTGTTCACTAAAGATACTAACAGTTGGTGTGTGATAACATTTTCAGCCTTTTTTGGGGCTCAAGGTTTGCAGTCTACACTGTTGGAGATGATTAAATTTGAAAGCCCACTGGAAGACATATTCATGGAAGTGATTGCTACCACCAAAAACATGTACAAGATAGATAGATAGTGATTCAAGATAGACTTTATTGGTCCCCAAGGGGAAGCTAGTCTTGTGTGGATCATATAAATACACATAAAGACATAAATAGACACAACAAAGATTACAAGCCACACTATGCAGCCCATTTTTTCAGGCGCAATGATCTTCTGGAAAATGAAATAAAGCATTGTACAGACATACCAACATAACAACAGTAGCTGTTACAACATACGTACAAAATCATTTACAAAGTAGATTTCTCTGATGAGGGCAATAGTGGAAATTGAGTCAAAAAGTTTTGTGTTTGTGTTGTTTCTATAGTTGTGTTCTTTCACCAGAGCTGCTTCACAATCATTTTTAATCAGAACTTATTTGGTCTTGTTTATTACATGCCCAATGAGTTTTTTTAAACACTTGTTGCATTGTGGGTAGTGGAAGGCAATGAAGGGTTCAGAGATTCATCTTTGTTAGTTTAGCCAAACAAAAGACTTTGGCAGCAGATGAGCACCTGTTTTTCCAAGAATGTCCCGCTTTCCTTTTAGAGCATATGAACGGCTATGATAACAACATGCTTTTGTGTAGAAACTTGGGGGAACCAGGCTTGATGGTAATTTAGATAAAAAAAAAATAATAATAATAATAAAAACTCCTACACCTCTATCAATAATAATAATAATCTTTATTTAGCGCTTTTCCACCTACTGTAGTAGGGACTCAAAGAGCTTTATATACCTTAACCTATTTACCAGTGTTACAGAACATCACTGGAGGCAATGTAGGTTGAGTGTCTTGCCCAAGGACACAACGACAGTATGCGGGGGAGAGCGGGGTGTTATGATGTTTTGGGATGTTTCGAGCAAGGGTCAACCCGGCACACCCGCCAGTCGATGGACGGGTGCTCTACCCACTGAGCTACTGTGTGCTTGAAAAGAAAGATGAGTGTGCTTCTCCTCCAGCAGTGCTCAGTTTGCTCTATCTGTGCACTTAGTAGGAACCTCCAATGGCTTCTATAGAGCTTTAATGAATTAATCATTTATTTATATATTTATAGAGCACCTTACAAAAAAAAACACTGATTGGCCAAAGGGCTGTACAACATCAAAAATCAATGAACATAATTACAAAAAGGTTTAAAAAGCACATTACCACTATTAAAATGTTTTGTAGTTTCACTTTTGGAGATATGTGCAGGGAACAGCACATATGGTGTTTATTTTAATAGTTAATCCCGGGAAATGTCATTCAACCACAGAAGTAACTATTTGAGAGAGACAGCTCAATAAAATAGTCTGACAGTTGTGTCAACAAGTCCACACAGACACTGCCATCTGGCTCCATCTTATACAATCCTGGAAGTGGCATATTTAAAACAGGCAAAACAAGAGGATATATAGCTGCAAGCAGAATAAAAGCCCTTGCCCTTAGGGATGGGGGTCACGTGCTTTAACGCTCAAACTTCACTACTCCAGCACATATAACAATATTGTAACACCAATGCTTGGCTTGTCACTGCCACACCCAAAAACGTATCAAAAATCAAATTGATAACTTCTGTTACAACCGGTTCCTAGATCATATCGATAGAGTTTTAAGACTTTCAGATAAAAAAAAATTTGGAGCACGTTAAATTTGTAAGGTTAAATATCAAGGTGGTCACATGTTCAATTCTAAATAGCCACCTTACCATGTGTGATAGAGAATCATTCCAATAGACCTTTTTGCTTCAGGTTTGGTTTCAGAGGATACTCCTCCCTCTAGAGATATAACCTCAGCTCTTTTACAAGTTGATCTAGTCTCTTGGAATTAGAGACGAAACATGAATCAAAAAACGAAAACTGAATCCAGACGAAAACTGAATCCAGGTGCTTTTACTTTAACCTTTTTTTCACCTTTATGCTTAGGAACTTTTCACTTGTTTCACATGTGTGTAGCATATTTAATTTGGCTACAACAAACTAACATTTTCTCCTTCTCTTCTTTACTTTTTACACAGATTTGGGGCAAGACAGATTACTATGGCAACATGGTAAGTTTCTTTTTCTTTTTAAAGAAACAACCTAATTTTGAACCTGATTAAGATTAAGATTAGTTTTATTTCTTTAGGATGGGGTACATTGTACATTAAGCCAGAGCAGAGATGCTTGTACCAGTTTATAGTTTAACAGCTAATTTCCATCTGTAGTCCTACATTGTACATGTTTTTGGTGGAAGGTGTCATGTCCCAACCTCGTGTCTGTTGTATGTTTTGTAGTTAACTTCCTGTGTCTTATTGTGAAGTGTCTCACCCCTGCCTGAATGTCAGATTGCCTTCCTGCCCTTGTGTCTTTCCCTCCTTTGTGGTTGCCAACAAACTTGAGGATACAATCCAGCACCTGTCCGGTGCTGGATTGTATCCTCAAGTTTGTTGTTTACTTGTGCGTTGTTGAATTAAACCTTTTGAACCATAGTCCTCGTGTGGGTCTGCACAGTGAGTCCTGCCGTTCCTGAAAAGTTGTGTTCCTGACAGAAGGGGAAACCGGAGTACCTGGAGGAAACCTACGCAGACAGAGGGAGAACAGGCAAACTCCACACAGAATTATGTAAAGAGGTGTTACCTTTGCTCCTTTCATGTTTTTTGGAAAAAATCCTGTTGTTAGTGAGAGATTACAGATGTAGGTAAATGGTTCAATTATATATTTTTTTTACAAGTATCATGTCTATCTCTTCGCAGTCAGTTAATCTTGTTTCCACAGTTTTTGAGTTTTTTTGGGACCCACATTTGCAAAATATTTACAAAATTCATCTATAATTTTTTTCTCATTATATATGTCTATGTCAGTATTTTCCTTTACAAAATAGTTTGTATATGTAGTTTTAGCTGTGTTACGTTTAATCACACTTTTGTTATGGCCCATGTCACTTTCGTATTGTTTGTTTTAATTCAACTTTTTACTGTATTTTCTTTTTTTGGATAATCCATAGTATATTTGTCTTCAGCTTTTGTTTTTGTTTGTATGAAATGGCTGTTTTAAATGTTTTTCTTGTTACAAGCGTTTTTAATTCCTCTAGTCATCCTTGCTTTATCTCGCTTTTTCATTCTAAAAGGTATTATTTTGCAGTTTTTAATCATACAATTGAATGTATCTAAATATAGGTAAATGATTGCCAACATCCAGCATTAACATTTTACTCATTACAATTTCCTCATTTATATTTGTAAAGATGTTGTCTATTGTAGTTGCAATTTGGGATGTAATGCTAGTTGGCTTAGTTATTCATGGAAAAAGACAAACTATTAATTTAATTGTCTAAATGATTTGCTCCATGACTACCCATATGAACAAAATTAATGTTAAAATCCTCGCGAGATTTGGGAGTTTTCAAACTCGGGTAAATCCATCTTGTATTGCGCCATGCAAACCGCATGAGTTGAACTTTGGGCTCACCGGCCTCTTGTGACCAATAATGTGCCAGAACGAAAAGGAAGAGACGGGATTTTAATTTGACAAATGCTATAAAAGTTCTCAACATCTTTGTTTCATTTACCTGGTTAGTGTTAACGTTCCTTTTATTCGCAGATTCACTTTGCAAAAACTGTTAGTATTACAGCAGTTTGTTTCTTTACACCTGCCACACCCTGGTTATGTCAAATGAATCGTTGCTATGATTGGTTAAAACAAATCTCATGGTAGGCGGATACTAGTCTGTGCTTCATTCAATCATCAAACAAGTTTCTGACAGAAGGCATCTATCTACCTTTTGCAAACGCTTTAAACGGTTCCTTCCCTAATGTTCTGTAAGCAGTTCTGTCTGGCGGAGTCAGGTTACCAAATTGCATCTCTCTACAAAAAAAATAAAAATATAATTGGGTGGTCCCATTATAAATTTGTAGGGTCGCAGGTGGACTATTTTTCAAGATAGACCTATTATCGGCATATCATTGTGTTCAAGTCATGGATGTGAATAAACGCTTCATTGGGTCCAACAAGGTTTGGGGGAGATTTCATGCTTGCAAAAATGGCCACCACTTATGTGCATGTTACAACCACACCAATAAATTTATCAAAAAAGTAATAGATAACTTTTGTTGGCACATGTGTCTAGATGATTCCAAGTTTCATCCCTGACTTAATTTGGGTCTGCTTTCTGTATTTTTACTTTTACATTTATAGGTAAGGCTATCTCACTTTTTTTATCACAGTGTTACATGCTTTTCACACAGAAAGTAAGTTTGATGTAACATTAACACCCATTGAGATAAATCTAATGTAAATCATTCATTATGTAGAATTATGCTAAATTGCTCCCCCATAGTGTTAAGCTGTGAGTCATTAATAGCAATTAGTCTGCATGTGGAAGTGAAACCACGATATGCTGCTGCACTGCTGTCTGCATCGAAAAAATTATGAAAAAACACCAGCAAAAATAATATCCGGCGCTTGCTGTGGAATTTGTTCTCTCTTGTCAGGCAGTTGTGGCTGTCACTTTGATGAGTGGGTTTGAGTCTCTGCGACTGAAAAGAAAAGAGGAGGAGAAGGAGCTTCTGAAAAGAGGAAAAAAACCCTGGAAACTAAACGACAAAGGTGAAGCTAGAGAAGAGTGACAGGGGTGTGAGGAGACAGAACACACTCCCGCTCCATCAGCCTGACACAGGAACGCTGCACAGCCCAACAGGCGTCTCCTCTCACGTACACTATCTGTTGCAGCCTGTCAGCTTGTGGCACTTGTCAGATGGGCTGCAGTTAGTGCCAAGCACCCCCAGCTAAAGCACTGCGAGTGGAAACAAGCAGACAACTCCCTGCAGCAACTTGTTGCAGGATGTTACGCTGCATGTGTTCATCTGGATTGAGGTTGTGTTGTTGCTGTGTAAACACTGCACTGTGGGTAAGTACTTGTTTGCTCATAGATCAGACTACAACGGGGACACACACAAGAGATTTAGAATATATATATATATATATGAGTTTAAGTTAACACTGTAATTATTCATTCATTTTCTACCGCTTAGTCCCGTTAGGGGTTGCACGTGTCTGGAGCCTATTCCATGGAAACACGGGGAGAACATGCAGACTCCTCACAGAACGATAAGATCTTCGAGTTGGCCAGGTTTGAGCTCACAACCTTCTTGCTGTGAGGCAAGAGTGCTAATCTTAAGCAGTGGTTTAGAAAGCAATGGTTCAAGCAATTGTACAATTCCAAACTTACAGCTTAAAAGTCAAGATAAGGTGTCCTTTATTTATCTTCAAATGGTTATGTCACTTGTCACAGCGAGACTCCAAAGGTGCAAGTGGTGCATAGCTCAGGTCTGTCTTATCAAAAGCAATCATTTCCACTGGAAGTGTCTGTGGAGCAGCCCACCTCCGTTGCATCCTCCCACAATAACCAAGAACATTTATTTAAATGTTACAGCAGGTACCAGTAGAGCTTATGTTAAATGGCATCTATAATGCTATAAGACATGCTCACAGAACATGACATACAGTCCTGCTCACCATTATTGGCACCCGTGAAGTTTATGTACATATTGTGGAATATCTACTGAAGGAAATATATCAAATTAACCAACATATTAATACAGATAGCTTGTGTTTGACACAAAACAGTAAATGATAAATAACATTTAAAAAGATAAACATTATGAGGAAAACATAGAAAACCATAATGCTTGCGTTGTCAGTGGTATTGGCACCCTTTGCAGCAAATCAGTATGGAAACCCAATTTGGCTCACCTGTTGCAGTTCTCAAATGATAATCACCTGTGATGAATTGCCTCCACCCATGTGACCCAAATTAGCCAATAAATGAACATTTTGGTTTTATAAAAAGCCACCTGTTATTCCCTCTTCGTGTGTGACAACACCAGAAATGCTATTATTTGCAAGCACAAGACCTCGAAAGGGTATAAGGTCATCGCCAAAGACCTTGGCATCCCTGTTTCAACAGTGCGTAATGTTATTAAGAAGTTTTCCAGGCATGGAACTGTCAAGAACCTCCCTGGACATGGGGGGGAAGAGAAAAATTGATGACAGAAGTCTTCGAAGGTTGGTACGAATGGTGGAAAAAACATCCCGTCAAACATCTAAAGACCTGAAGACCAACTTGGAGCAGTCTGGTGTTACTGTTTCAACAAGTACCATACGCTACACACTAAACAAAGCGGGGCTTTATGGGCGGAGGCCAAGGAAGACCCCATTGCTAAAGAAAAGGCATAAAAAGGAACGATTGATCTTCGCGAAAGAGAACCTGGACAAACCTCAAGCCTTCTGGGACAATGTCTTATGGACAGATGAAACAAAAGTGGAGCTTTTTGGTCCTGCACACAAACAGTATGTTTACAGACGGCGCAATGAAGAGTTTAAGGAAAAGAACACCATACCAACAGTCAAGCACGGTGGAGGATCCATAATGCTTTGGGGCTGCTTTGCTGCAGCTGGTACTGGAGGCCTTGACCGTATCAAAGGCATCATGAAATCAGAAGATTATCAAGCAATTCTAGAGCGAAATGTCTTGCCCAGTGTAAGGAAAATTGGTTTGAGGTGAAGATCATGGGTCCTCCAGCAAGATAAAGACCCAAAGCACACCCCCAAAAGCACACAGGAATGGTTGAAAGGGAAAAAAATTACTGTTTTAAAATGGCCAGCAATGAGTCCTGATCTCAATCCAATTGAAAATCTTTAGGGGGAGCTTAAAACTGCCATTGGAGAAAGGAACCCTGCAAATGTTCAAGAGCTTGAGCATATTGCAAAGGAAGTGTGGGAGAAAATGCCACCCGAGAAGTGCAAGAAGCTTATTGATGAATATAAGAAACGTTTGGAGGCTGTCATCGCTGCCAAAGGGTGTGCAACCAAATATTAAGGAGGGGTGCCAATATTAGTGCACATGCTGGTTTTGTTTTTTTTCCTTTATAATTACAATATTTATGTTGAAATAACAATTGTCTTTGTTAAATTGGACCTCCAATTAAAAGATCCTGCTGATATAAATTTGATACATTTCCATTTATTTATGAAGACATTCACTCAGTTATGCAAAACATGAAGGGCTGTCAATAATGGTGAGCAGGACTGTACATAAAACATTCTGAAGCACTGTTTTAATTTTGACTGAATTTGTGGCTGAAAAAGATTTCCATTGGCCACAGTTCATTATCTATATACTAGATTTTACATGATATACAGTGGGGACAGTAGATATACACTTTGTGGAGAATAATACTGGTACACTGATTAGAATAAAGTTAACCTGGAGCCTTGTTTTATACAATTATACCTCACACTTTTGTTGGACTGACATATATAACCCACAATAGTATCATAAAATAATTACTTCTGCAAACATATAATTGCAGAATTGCTCCATATCCCTTTGTTTGTGATACGATGTGGATTCACCAAACATTTATTTAGTGCAAATATATTTTATTGTTCTCACAGCTGTTAGAGTTTAAATCAAACTGATGTTCCGTAAAACAAGTGAAAAGTAAACTCATTTAATCCACTTTGGAATCTTTCATAAAGACATCATTCTCCTGGTTTATACAGCTCCTGTTTGTTTTGTATGATTTTCTCTCATTTTGTGTTCGGGAGCTGAAAGGTGTATCACTGTTCCATTTGCATTTTTATGAGGAATCAAGAGGCGACAAGTGGAGGTTTATAGAAATAATAACGGCGCTTCACTTTAACGCCCTTGTAACCACATTTTATTACTGTCACGACAAAACCCCAAAGCACAGAGCTCATCTTAACCAAAATATTATTAAAATATAAGTTGCTATCTTTGCAGTGTTTCGATCAGTGTTGTGACGACAGATGTTTGAAAAGCATAATACAAATGCACAGAGCAATCAAAATGCCAGAACAGTAATGTACAGGATTAAATTATTATTTATTATTTATTAATAATACTCATTAAGGTAATTGTTACAGTTTGTTAATGGAAAAATCTAAGTTGTCAATGTGCTGGCATTGTTGCTGTTATTAAATCACTACATTCAAACGGGCAGGTGTCTGCTGCACTCATTGCTGCATGGTGTACCACAACATCAGATAAATATCTACTAGAATATCAGAAACATTTAAAAACAATTACACCATTGGCTTCTCACAAAACCTTCTCACAAAACCAGGACACCCTAGATCAATGATTGAGTCTGTGGTTGTTTCATCTAACAGTGTGCACTGGGATGGTTTTCCTGCTGAATGTGAAGCAGCTGGAATGAAAATCAGCCCTTCTAAGTCCGAAGCCATGGTTCTCAGGTTAAGTATTTAGGTCAGGGGTCTTCAACGGGCAGACTGCGGTAATATATATTGTGGCCAAAAAGTAAGATTTTGGTCTCATTACTCCAAATGACTTGGCTTGTCTCTGTGTTGTTGGCGTATTGTAAAAGTATATATTATGAAAAAAAAAAAGGTTTTGGTGATATTGTACACATTTTCTGAAAAATTGCCCCAAAAAAATCACAGATTCTGCTTGGCTATGTAGACTTATGAGCACAACTGTGTATATACACTCACCTAAAGGATTATTAGGAACACCATACTAATACTGTGTTTGACCCCCTTTCCCCTTCAGATCTACCTTAATTCTATGTGGCATTGATTCAACAAGGTGCTGAAAGCATTCTTTAGAAATATTAGCCCATATTGATATGATAGCATCAGGACCACACCCCTAAATGCACTGAAGCAAGTGCCATGGTATTGGTTGATTACATTCTTACATTAATGAGAAATTGAACAGATGTTCCTAATAATCCTTTAGGTGAGTTTATATATTTGCATTATCTTGCTGGAAGTACCCAAAAAGGGATGGACATGGTCAGCAACAATACTCCAGTAGCTCAATTGATACAAAGGGGCCCAAAGTGTGGCAATAAAATATCCTCCACACCATTACACCACCATTACCAGGCTGAACTGTTGAGACAAGGAAGAATGGATCAATGCTTTCATGTTCTTAACGACAAATTTTGACCCTACCATCAGAATGTTGCAGCAGAAATCAAGACTCATCAGACAAAGCAGATTTCCCAATCTTCTAATGTCCAATTTTGGTAAAACCTGCTCGGTTTGAATGTCAGCAAGTCGACTACACCACTACATCTAGATGCTTAAAGTCTATTCTCAGAGCAACAGGAAGCCAGTGCAGAGATATTAAAACTGGACTGATGTGGTTGTACTTCCTGGTTTTAGTTAATTAGCTGACTTAATGTGACTGTGTAAATTCAAGTCTGAGTCCAGGATGACCCCTAGATTTCTAAACTGATTTTTAGATTTTAGAGAAAGAGAATAGAGGTGACTGCGCGTGGTCCTGAATATCCTCTATACTTTACGCCTTGTTTTTTACATATCATTCCTATTACAATTCACTGAATAAATACTTCTGTGAATTAATTTTTAAGAAGTCAAACTTATTTGTGAACTGAGCCAGCTACTTTGTGTGTTCATAAACAAAAGTCTTCTCTCTGGGCTGGCTGAAGCAAACCAAAACAGACCTAATATACGTGACTCTCACATTTGGAATTTCACAGCTTACATCTCCAGCAAACTGCCAGGCCTGTCCTCTTACAACGGCAGCTTTCTAAGGAACACATGTTAGCTGCCAAATGGCTCCAGTCCAGTGAATAAAACATGGATCTGTGAAGAGCCTCCTGTCTGTGCTCTATGCAGGCCGGCCCAGTGCAGCCAAATGTGAAAGCAGCTATAATGAGATGCACTCCACTGTAAGCTTTACAGTAAACACTCACAGTTAAACCACCAGCTTTCAATTCATTCCCATAAAATCAAACATAGAAATCAAAAATAGTCTCAGATCACCTGCAGCTTTTTGGCTTCACATAAATGTCACCATTTATCTTTGCCAAGGCCCAGTTCCATGTTTTATTAGTTTGTTGGTTATATTTAAAGGGCCAAGCCACACATATGAGTTTTGCAGAAAATGAGCTGTAACTAGCTTCTAAATATATAAACTGCATTATGATGTCTGTGGAACAATGGTATCTAATTAAACTGATCCTGTGAGATTAAGGAAAGGAGAACTTTTAAGACACATTTAAATTTTGACTTATTTGTTTCTAGTGTTCCTTAGCATGCCAGTGTTCAAAACCAGCTATTTGGGGAATGTAGTAATACTAATCTAATCAACGTTATCCTTTGAGTGATCTGACACACAATCAGAGCTAGTAATATATACACTCACCATCACCACATATTAGATACACCCGTTTATTTTCTTGGTAACAAAAATTGCTAATCGGCCAATCACATGGCAGCAACTCAATGCATTTAAAACAGTACTGCTGGTTTACAAGTCTCTAAATGGTTTAGCACCAGAATATATTTCTGAAATGCTAGTTCCTTATGAGCCTCCTCGGACTCTGAGAACATCTGGGACAGGCCTTCTGCTCGTGCCCAGAGTTAGAACTAAATAGGGTGAAGCAGCGTTTAAGTTTCAGCAGCAATTTTATTTATTTTTTTAAAATAAATTTTACCAGTGTTCAAGGGGAAGTTAAAAACCTTCCTCTTTAGCTCTGCCTACATTCAGTAAAGACAACTTAAAGTGTTTTATCTGCACTCTTCGTCTTTTAAAATGTTTAAGTTTTTCTTATAATTCTTATTCTAAATCTTGTAAAATTGTGTTTTATTTATGCAAAGCACTTTGAGTTACCCAGTGTATGAATTGTGCTATAGTCTATAAATGAAATTTGATGAAAGAGAATTTAAATTGAACTTTAAAACATTTGCAATTACATATATTAATCTGTGAATTAAAAGAACCATTGTAAAATCCTTTACTAAGTTACAGTTTGTGTTATTGAAACCAACTTTGAAAATATATTTACAAAATCTGCAATAAATACTATTTAAAAATCAAGAATCAAAAAAATAAGTAAAAATAAATAATTTACATTATATTATATATGTTTTATAAATTTAATCAACAATTGAAACTTTAAATAGTGTTTTAAAAGAGCAATTTCTTCTTCCCTTTGCAAATGCATTAGCTAATACATTACTTAACGCTTTAGCCTCTGACTTTACTTTTACTATGTTTTTTTTTTTTTCAATGCTGAGCTCAAAAACAGCAAATCAATGCAAATGAGCTCTGAGCTATGCACTTTGATTGGCTCTTCTTCTGAACAAGAACCTAAGGGAGGGATATATCTACTAAACTCCACAGCTGCGGAAATAATCAATACCGCACACCAATTTCTGTATTTACAGGTTTGTAATGTCACACAATTGTGGATTACGGCTCTTATTTACACTTGACAGTAGCTGTCACCAGAGGTGTGTGTGTTGTGTGTCAAAACTGTAGGAGTTTATGGTTGTTGCGTGTGTTTGGGCATTCTAAATACTTTAGATGATAAATGTTAAAAACACAATGTTGATTATCTGCATTAGCATTGCCCATGTTTATAGAATTTCCCATTGTAAACACTTTGCATTTTGCTAGGCTGGGTTATATTTTGATCCTTATCTTTTGTTTACTGACTGGACAGATTCGATTAGTTCCGATTATCATAGAATAATCCAAGTATAGATAATCACATAATTGGTCAGTCCCAATCATTGCAGATCAGGGACAAACAGGATGCTGTCTGGATGTCTACCCATCATACTCACCAAATCGTTACCCTTGCTCATTTCTAGCTTTCAACACATTAACAATAAAGAGGATGGTTTCAGGTTCTCCTTCTTAACACCCCTTTGCAATGCAACCGGAATTGTTGATTGTTGATGGTGGTCAAAATTATATGACTGGTCGGTGTGCTGTCATTTAGTGCTTGTCATATTTTAAAAGTTTTACAATTTTGAATTTGAAAGTCTTACAAACTTTTATCCATTAAGCTTCTTTGTATTTTTGTTTTACATTTATAACTTGTAAGAATATATTTGGATGTGTTGGTGTCCATCTCTGCATGCAACTTGTTTTTATCGAACATAATAGACTGGTATTAAAATTGAATTGCTTCCTCTCATGCTGCAGAGAGACCTCCCTTTGCCCTGTTAGCTTGGCCACATCTGTTGATTCCCTGACGGCTTGCTGACATCTATTATTGAGCTTCAATAGGACACTCGACTGGTTAATAGTGAGTTGCAAAGCACAACAATCTCATGCGTTTTCAAAATGGAGCCTTTTAACAAGCCGGCAGAGTGCTGCTCTGTCGCTCCCAGCAAGCCACCTCTTCAAACACTGAAAAGGCGTTTAGTCCCTGTAGCTCACGCCTGAAGCTCTGCACCACCTCCAGACAGTCGGGAAAGCAAAAATTATAATGTGTGTTGTCACTGAATTTTACAGGTAAAAAAACATAGCTTGAGACCCACCTATGAAATGTTGTTATTGTCCTGATTACATACAGAAGTTTGGACACACCTGTTCTACAGTGAAGAACAATATAGAGAGTTTAATGAAAATAGTCAAAGAATGTCAAAAACTATACTTAATACAACAGTAGAAGTCAAATCAAGAGATCTCAAGCACATATAGGCTAATTCTCAACTCAATAAATTTTCAACAATGACCAGGACACGAGCCCTAGATCTGAAAAGGTAGCTAATGAGTAAAATTCTCATTTACACTACAGCCATAGACATTACATCTATGTTAACTAAGAATATTGATTTAGCAGAAGGTGGGTGGCATGAGCCCTTAGTGCGCCCCTCCCCCCTGCAGGTGCAGGTTAATGGAGCATCTTTGTGTTACTGAGTAGTGTACTAAATGAGGAAAATAATGACACTTTCTTACATCTGGACTAAGTTAGTCCTGATGCTTTTACTCAAACCTTTTCTTCATTTTTAAAGATGGTGTTTTATTTATTTATTTATTATTGTGATCAGGTCATAAATATGCACAGAACTCTCCACTATAATCAAACCAGATCAGTCAATGTTTGTGAGTCACAGGAGTTTTAATAACTTTTTAAACACTTAAAGCACCCTAGGACTAAAAACAATCCTTTTCAAAAATTGTGTCCTGATGATGTAGACCAAGTTTGAGGCATATTGAGGCATGAAATGTGAGAATAATTCATCTGAGCCTATTCTCAAAAGAACTTCCAGGTGTTGCGCACAAAGCCCAGCTGACTCACAAAGGCCTTATTGTTGCATTACTACGCTCCAAAGTAACAAACCAGTTAGACAACTCAGTAAAGTGTTTCCTCTTCTCTTTTTTTGCAGCCAATTTTGGTTCATTGTTTTCTGTAAATTATTTATTGTAATATGACCTACAGCGTATTAATAAAAAAAAAGTATCTGTAAAAGTGCACTCCATAACACTACCCTTTTGCTCAGTGCCTGTAGAGCACTAGTGTGCTGTACACACCCACCCCTCTGTTGTCACCTGAATGGTATGATCCTCACACAATTGCTCATGAACCAAGTCTGCAATGCAACATTCACTTACAGTTGCAGGAATTGTCCATACCTGTTGTTCTGTTTTGTTTTTTCTTGTTTAAAGTCTGACCATGCTGATAATGAAGTGCCTTCTCTTTGCCTTTAGTCTGCTTCTCAACATCATCTTAGCATTTTCACAAAGTAAGAATGCTTTTTTTCTTTTATAGTTATTGTGGGTTATTTAACCAAACTGAACTGCAGGGTCTATAGGCAGCAGAAATACCAAGAGTGAACCATATGTGATTATTCTGTTATCCCTTTTTGTACTCAGCAACGTAAAACCTATAAAACAATATTTAATCAAAAAGGGTGAGACCTTGGGGCTTTTTTTCTTGTCTGTTTGTTGCAAACTTATTAGGAGTCTTTGTAGCCAGAAGCCCAAAAGCATTTCTGCCACTCCTTTGGTGTCTTTTGTTTTTGTAAGTACTTCATAACCAAAGTGAATAATTCAATATTTGGAGTATTTTTATTAAATAAGGCCCTCACCACTGACACTTGCTGTGTGAGTGGACGTTTTTGATGGATTTGTAGCTGTTGATAATACCATCTAGTTTTTCAAGGAAATTAAAAAAATAAATTGAAGGACAACCAAAGAATTCAACATTATATCCATGTTGTACAACAACGATCCATAATCAAAAAACATAGGCAAGAAAAATTGTAAAAAAGAAAAAAAAAAACATAAAAAAAAGGCTCATGGAGCAGAGGGTTAATGCACATACACCAGCATGATGCCATTACTGATAAAAGAGTTTTATTAATAGTGGTGAGGCCACCTGTATAATGGATGTACATTGATCAGTAAGTTTCACAACAATAATGTTATTTAGGTAATAACATCACTGCATTTATCCTTCTCTTTGCAGATGACCTCTATAGTAACTTGGTTTTCCGTTGCCTGTCCACTTCCTACGACGATGCCCTGTACACATGGCTAGTGTCCTACAACAAAAGGCCCCTGGCTTCCTACAACAGCACGGAGGGGAAGGTCAAAGGCTACAGTGAAAAGCTCCTAAAAATTGTAAATGATGTGAACAAAAACACTCAATTTCTTAAACAAGAAGAGGAAAATCTGAAACTTTGTAGAAAAATCCTCTCCCTTGCAAACCAGACAATTGATAACGACGGTGAGTCAAAACATTTTATGAACCTCAGCATTTGGAGGGTTATTTTGACGTATTCCAGTATTTCTAATGTACATTTAATTAATGTAATCTTATTTTCAATTACTTTAGTAATCTTCAGACTACCCTTAGAGCTTCAGAATTGCAGGTTTTCATAAAATACTTTTAGGAGAATGCGCAGTAAAGAAAGGATTTGTTTTAATTGTATTTGCCCCAAAAAGTGCTCCATAAACCAAAAACATTAGTAGTGAATAGAAGGACATTTAGGGGGATTAAAAAAAAAAGATATATAGTTAAAAAAATAAATGAATAAACAGAAACAATTTTAGACAAATTCCCTATAGTTAATAAAGCACTGTTTTGATTACGGTTATATTTTTTTAAATAGCTTATATTAAAAAGGCACAGTGCATTTAAAGGTGCATTACGGAAAATCCAGAGTTTTTGTAGTATGTGCCACCTCTGGCGTTAAAGTGGTACTGCATCCAGTGCCATGTGTGTCACTAAGCGCACGCTTGTACGAGCACAAAGGAACAACAGGGAGGAAAGAAAGTGTTCCTATTACTGTTATTTTGTCCATTCTTTGCACAATGATCAATCACTTCATTTTTATACTAACTGTCTAAACAGCTGCAATGTTCCTAAACCACCTTGTGTAGCACATCAGTGACAAGCTCCACAGTAGAACTTATCTATTGTAGAATATGAAAAGACTATGACTTTGAGTGAAGAGGTTTTGCTTGTTTCTATGAACCATAACTGTACTAAAATAGATTTCATTAGGTTGAGACAATATAAATGTAATCTTGCTGTATCATTTCAGCTTATTATTCAGAATACCTCCAACATGAAGTTTTTGCAAGTTTGTCATGTCCTAGAGAGAGAAAGGGAGACAGAAAGAGAAAAAATTTATATTGGCGTTATTTTGACAAAACAAAACAGGCTAGACTTCACTGCTGCATGTTCCCTAAACATTATAGTTCCTGTAAGAGGTGGGACTGTGGGCTTGTGGCTGACATACCTGTCCCCTCCAGAGTCTGTGCCACATCAGCTGTAGGTGGGAGCACAACTCCAAGGCCAAAGGGTCATGTGTCCTCTTGGGAGTCCCCCTGGAAACTTTAGACAATTTCACAAATTTTTACTCTTCTGCCGATGGTTGTATCTTTAGTTTGTGAACAGAGCTTCGAACAACAACTGACTTACAAAACTTGGCCTTTATGATTGACCTGCTGTGGCTGGTGGTTATAATGAGTTTAGTTCAGTGCAGCCAGAAGGGGATAAGATTTATAAACTGGAGGTGAGAAGGAAAAATGCACACTTAAGGTCATGGTTTTGAAAGGATTTGAGATCAGAAGTTAACCTACAGAGCAAAACATTGTCAAAATACATTAAAAAACCAAACATCTAATGTCAGAACATATCCAGTGCAACAGCCATGACTGCACAAATTAGAATATTACAAAAAATCTAAATGGTTATGTTGTTTCATTGGATTGATAAAATAAACAAAAAAACCTTACTCACACCTTCAGCTCTGGTATATAGCCTACTAACAAAACATACTTTAGTGAGTAAAAGACTCTTACTGAAAGATAAGAAACAACTCCAGATCCTTTAGCCACAGTCTGCTGAGTCCAGTCTGTGACAGGGCCTTGTGCTGCAGAACCTGATGGTATGATCTCTGCCAGAGCTTTCCACATCCAGAAGAGCATGCTGGTTTCTGAAGAGGAGCCGCTCATGCTCTCCACTAACGTGTGGCAGTACACCTCATCACAGATCCTAAAATAAATTTAATTTAGAGACAACGTGACAAATGTTAACTTTATTCACAACTGAGAGAGACCAGCAGATAGGGTTTTTTTATTATTAATAAAAAAGACAACATTAATCTGACATGACGTGAATATAGTGAGGCAAACAATAATAACAGTTACATTGTGGCTAAATTTATAAAGTTTTCATGGCTCGTGTTATCTCTGGTGAAGGTTATTTAGCAAATGAGCCAACGTAAGTCTGGAAGAAAAGAGTCCCTTGCAAAGTGTAACTCCAAAATGGTGCTTTGTAAAAACATTACAAAAAGAAGTTTGAAAGGCCAAGACAGCAAATGTTTCAGACTAATCAGTCTTGGAAGTCAGCCTTAAGAAAATACTTTAAAGGTATTTAATTTATTCAAGACAGACTTTCCTGGCGGCGGGTCAGGCTGCTGCAGCACTGCACACCATGGCAGTTTTGCAAATCAGAAAGTTAGAACGTCCGCTGAGAGAGCGCGGGAGTTTTGGTCCCAAACACTTCTCATTTTATTGAATGTACAAGCTTACAGAGGTAACCACAGATAATTGAGCTCATTCTATATATCAGGCTTTTGCTGATGCATATATGGCTTATAAAAATTGTTAGTTGAACCAGTAAAACCTCCGTAATGCACCTTTAAAGCTTTTAAAGTTTCATTTTGCCTATCTTGATCTTAGAAGTCATTATTCTGAATATTCTTTACTTCACAAAAGCCTGTATGATGTATTGCATGTTCAGTTTACAGATTTCATGGGAAGTAGCATAAAAGCGGCATGGCCCAATCCCATTTCTTCCCCTTAGCCCCACCCCTTGATTTTACGTGAGGCGAAAGGGTATTCCAATTCTCTTTTTGCTCAAGGGTAAGGGCCAAAGGAAAGGCCTACATACCGATACAAACTGAGATTTTCAGGGAACATTCATCAAAACCACAGCTGCAAAACACATGCAATAATAAAGAATTTAAACTACAGCAGTTCTGTTTTATGTTCCTTTAATGTTATTCTTGTATATGTAATAATTGTTTTTTTCCTCGAGTTTCTCAAGGAAAAAACAAAAAATCGCTGTTTGTTAATGCTAGCGTTACAAACAAACATTTATTTTTGTGTAGCCAATCACAACAGCTGCCTCAAACAGCATTAAATGCACCTACAAAAGGTGAGTCATTTTGTGTCTTTTATAGTAATGGAACCTTACGTCAGAGTGCATTTTGGTGAGACTGGGACCATCATCTGCAGTGCCTACAACTTCTTCCCCCGAAAAATCAGGCTGACATGGCTGAAGAACGGCAAAGAGATGACATCTGGAGTAACGTCTACTGAAGAAATGTCTAATGGGAATTGGCTTTACCAGATTCACTCTTATCTTGAGTACAAACCTGCACTTGGGGAGACCATCACATGTATGGTGGAGCACCCCAGCCTCAAGACACCCAAGCTGTACAACTGGGGTAAGACACACTTTTAGGTAATTAGATCACTTCAAGTCAATAGCGATTTTGAAACTAATCCAACTTTTACAGAAGCCATTTCAGACATGGCAAGGAATAAAATTGCTGTTGGGACATCAGGACTGCTGCTGGGACTAGTCTTTACAACGGCTGGTCTGATTTACTACAAGAAGCATAACAGGACATTCATTATCTAATACAGAATGAAGGTTTGCATGATGCAAAAATACAAAGTTGTGTATTTCTTTTTTATGGACCATTATATGAGATTATACTTTATGGGTAAAATGTATTAATCCCAGAAATCTGGATGCACTTTTCTTTTTAAAACACTAGGTAAGAGTTGATTGACTGATATATTTTCATTTTTATATACTTTTTATATACTTATCCAGGATTATTTGAAAAGACAGTGCTACAAAATTAAAGTTTTCATTTCATCTTTTGTGATTAATTCTATGGAAGAAGTGTCACCTTTTAAACTGTTTGTCAAAATATTTATTTATACATTTTTAACAATTTTAAAGAATCTTGGCTGCTTTCCATGGTTATTTTTAAAGCTGACCATAAATATTTCAGCTGCAAAACCGGTTAGACAGATGCTTTCTGTAACTACAATCTTTTATTTGATAATGAAACCACCTACTTCTCAAGTGATGACCTCTTCGTATAATTGTTGAGACCCTATTTGTGATAATGAATGCCCCCTGTACCTTTGAAAATACAAAATAATGACAAGCAGTATATAGGTGTGTAAGATAAGGTAACAAAAAATATTTTAGATGTAATTTCTAGACACTCTAACAATTATGTTTTAGTTGAATGGCATAACTCAGACAATAATTCATCGGATAACGTAGCTGGTTATGTTTTAAGTTTCAGTGTAAACAGCCTAGCTCAGATTAGGGCCATTCTTTTGATGCACTTTTGATGTTATACATCATACAGCTTCAATAATTACATTATATGACAATTATCTGAGCTTTTTATATATCTCAAAATACTTAATTTGCATCATGCAGTTTGACACAGATACACTAGCTAGATAGTAAATTGAGGTTACTTCTATGGATGCCTGTAAAGAGATTTATTATTGCTGTATTTGATGCAGTAATGTATAAGTAAAGTATATATTTTGTTGCAGAAATGAAAGAAAACTATTGATGCCCAGGATAACCCTAACAGTTACTTATTAATGTGCACACTTCCCGTAAGCTGGCAGGTCAACCGGCTGGTTGAGTTGCATATCTGCTTTCTGATTAGGTAATTGGATAAAATAAAACAACTAAAATGTTGCTAAATGAAGAGACAGCAACACAATTTTTTTTTTTCAGTTTAGATGTAGACTAAAATAGCGTAAATTTTGTGACACATAAATAATAATCCAGAAAAGAAACAATGGGGCAAAGCCTCATCTCTATCATAATATTTAACATATACCAACGTTTTTTTTTGTTGAAATCTCAGTATAAAACGCACTAATGCTGCAATGATGAAAGTACTGACTGAATTATTCAATATCCTTCTATGCTAGAGTCTGAGTTCAAAATGAAAATTCAAATGAGAGGTGAAGATGATATTGTTCATATACTGTTAGTGGGGATATTGGCTTTTCTCTGTCAATACACCCAGCTTTATTAACTCTAGCTCAACTTCTGCCTTCCAGAATGATAGATATTTCCTCTCAAAGTGCTTGTTATATATTGACAGAGCACTTCTCTGTTATTTGGTCATTGACAGAGTAGGTTTTGAATATATAATTCAATCTGACTATTGACCTAGATATCATTTCCAGCATTCCACCATCTGTGCAAAGCTTGTAAAGGCACCTCTGCCTCAGCCTTATTAAAATTCTGCACCTGTCTCTGCACAGCTCAGTGCAGTTTTCAGCTAAAATACCAAGCATCCAGTCTCCAGGGGGTGATTTTTGTTCTGTGACACACCTCACTGACAGCAAATTTGATAGAAAAAAAAAACACAACTAAGAGGATCTAATAAAGATGCACAGCTGTATTTTGTCTAAGACAACATCTGTAATGCAGCCAGTCAGGTTTGAGCAGGTTGATCCCATTGAACATAGTAGGTATCTAATAATCCCCTGGTCGAGAGGACCATGAGCCATAGGAAATGTCAAGATCTGAAGATTTGCATTTGCTACATGGCTTCATTGGCTCTTAAAGAAGTATCTTTTGTTAGTTTTCTGGATCAGTGGATCTGACTAATTCTAAAAATGTGTAAGCTACTTACTTACTGTTTACCCAGGGCCCAGGGCAGGTGAGGGCCCTCAAAAAGCCTGAAATAAAAATGTGTTTTATATAACTTTTTCAAATAATAATATATAAAACAAATATCGTAATACTACTCTCCCTGACTGAATAAAAAGATTGCTAGACAGATTTTTGCAGTAACAGTAATGATAACAGTTATCCGAGGGCCCTAGCATCCCGACAAAAATGTTCAAAATGTTTTAGTACATCTAAGCTACAGACGTCCTGAGTGACTGACAGCCTGAGAAGCAGGAGGTGTCTGGCAGCAGCAGGCTCAGCCTTCAGTGAAGAGAAAAGAAAGAAAGGAGAGAGAGAAAAAGTGTAACCAGGGAAAGCAGCTACTGACAAACTTCATTTAAAAGAGGTAAGCTCCACTCCAAAACTGAGCATGCATAGTTTAAATTGTTAGTTCATATCAATAGGATAAGGAAAAGGGGAGACAGAGCTATTACTGCATAGACTGTGGATCCAGTCATATTCTTGTTGTGGTTATTTACGTTGTTTGTGCAGAATTAATTATGCAAATTAACCTTTTGCTATACTCACTGGGTTGTTTATTTTAAACACACAGCTTTTATATAAGAGGCTTAGGCCAATAATATTTCAAAGACAGAATATTTCCTTGTCTACACAAATCTGTATTAGGGTCTATCTCTAGGAGATGTATACTGTAAATAATGGGACGATTATTTTCCACCAGTAACTTAACAATATGGGCTACAATTGCAGTTGCACATTGTATTGAGTTTAGGCACTTAATACATAAATCCTATGGCCTTGTCAGCAGCAGCAGGTCCTCCATCATGTCCAGGTGATAGCACTGACGGTTTGAGACAAGGTAAGCTGTTAAATAGTCATTTTGCAAATAATAATAAAGATCTAGATCAGAATTAAATTTTGTCATGTTAATGATATTAATAAAATGTTTTTCACAAAATAATATGCATGCAATAACTACTAAAACATGTAGAATGCAAAGTTACAAAAAGGTGAAATATTTATATTAATATTTATATGAGTAAATCAGTGTTGAATATCAGTCCGTGCAGGATATAAACCAGCAGGGTAATAAAACTAGAATAGTGGTAAATAAACTAGACTGTTAAAATGTAACAGTATAAATTTAAAGGTTACGTATACAGAACATGTTATAAGGCCCACCAAGATGGTTTGTACCTCGGGCCTAGAATCTTGTGCTACATCCCTGATCCTACCTGACCAATCATCAATAATCATAGGTATCTAAAATAGGGTGGGGTTAATGCAGTGTCTTGCTTCACTCATTGGTTGTGTAATTTTTTTTATTCTGTTTTTCCAGATGCAGTTTAGTTCCCAGCTCTTTGCACTGCCACCGAAAACTCTAATTGAGAGGGACCTGGGTAATTATTTGTTTAGAACAGAAAAAGAGGTAGGATGGCTGGCCAGGTTTTGTTGCTGCTCCATTTCAATTATTAAAAATAAATACATTTCCTTTGCTTTTGATTTAAGATAACGTAGAAAACTATTAATTGTCATGATTTATTAATTTTATGCTATGCTTTCCATACAAATTTAGTGGATCACTTTAACTTGCACCTTTATTGCACCTTTAATGAAGTTTCCCAACTTCACTCTGAATGCCATGTTCCCACAGACTTTCCATAAGTGTTCCCACATTTTCACATTCATTACAGTAGCCATCTAGGTTTACCTCTCCTAAACACGCTTTCCAAACCTGCAAAGTCCTGTCGAGTTGAGGAGACACTGGGGACTTTAGCCAAACGGAGAGCAACGAGGAGAAAGTACAAGTCATTTTTCAAGGTGGCTGTGCACAGGAAGGCAAGACAGCAGCGTTATAACCCATGACACTTTACAGATAAGCCTGCAAAGTGTTAAAGAGAATAAATGGCTGCAATTTATAAAAGGGAACTCAACATTAATACCACATTTCAGACATATAGTAGTTTTCTTTTTATCCATCCATCTTCTTCCGCTTATTCGGGGCCAGGCCAATGGGGCAGCAGTCTAAGCAGAGACTGCTGCCCCATCGGGCAGAAGTGTCTGGGAGCAGACTCCCCTTCTCACAGGCACTTTCTCCAGAGGAAACACTGAGGCGTTCCCAGGCCAGCCAAGAGACAGCGTGTCCTCGGTCTACCCTGGGGCTTCCACCTGGTGGGACATGTCCATAACACCTCCCCAGGTAGGCATCCAGGAGGCATTTGGATCAGATGCCTGAAGCCACCTCAGCTGACTCTTCTCGATGTGGAGGAGCAGCGGCTTTACTCTGAGCTCCTTCCGAGTGACCAAACTTTTTACCCTATCTCTAAGGGAGCGCCCAGCCACCCTGTGGAGGAAACTCATTTCGGCCGCCTGGCTCTTGTCTTTTTGGTTATGACCCAGAGCTCATGACCATAACTCTATAGTAGGATTGAAGATAGACCGGTAAATACAGAGCTTTGCTTTACAGCTTAGCTCCTTCTTCACAGACAGACCGGTACATCAACTGCATCACTGCAGAAGTTACATTGAAGTGTGTAATGGATGACAGATGGACGCAAAATAGAGTCTTCTCTATGCTTAGTCATTCAAGATACAGTACATGGCCACAAAAGCAGCAATATTCCCGATTACTTTTTAAAAGTTAAATTGCCTACACAAGACAATTTAGACGTCACATGAATAGTATGTCCTATCTTAATGTAGGTTTTGCGGGTTAAGCCATTCTTTCACAGCAAGCAGATTAAAAGTCTTTGATGAGGAAGCACATTCCCTTGGGGATTAAGAAACTTGAAATTAAATATCAAATCAGTTGAGAATTTTTTTTTTTTTTTTTTTTTTTGCAGAAATTACTATTTTTGTTGTCATTATATTGTGGTCAAAATGAAGACGATTGTCATGTTCTGATGATTTTTGGTTTAAAATTTAGCTGCCAATTGGACAGTGGTGTAGACTGACTGGATTATTTTCTGACATTGGACAAAAAGTGAAAGCTGTACAAAAAGTGTATATAGATAAAAAAAAAAAAACAGGAATTTTAGTTTTTATGTTTGTTAAGTTTCGCCTTTTATAGCATCTCTTATTGTGTTTTTCTTCTCTCCATAAATTTGCACTGTCAATAAACCAAATTGTTGTCTGATGTTTTGGTACTTGGATATTCACTAGAAAAAATTAAGAATTAAGGCCCAATTCAAATTTTAGTCAAAAACATAGGTAGGACGTAAATACAATCTCAACTGACTGACTTATGCCACCATAACATAGATCATAGGTTTTTGATGTCACTGTAATTTATCAGCTTCCTTGCAGTTCAAAATGCATTTCATTTTGCACATTACATGAATACATTAACTTGGTAGTACAAAATATAGAAAAACATTCTGTAAGTGAGCTGTAGCTCCAGTGCAATAGTCAAAGGAGGTGTCTTTCAATGGGCAGCGGCAGTAGACTTTGACAGGGGGATGTATTTTTAAAAAAGAGCACAAAGCCTCAAGCTCAGACAGACAGTGAGGAGCCTGAGGGTCTCTCCGTGGGCACAGTTACACTTATTGATTGAGATTGGATTCAGCATTGAGAATTGAGTAGTGCAGGGGAGGGGTGGTCATGCAGTCACCAGTTCTGTGACTTGAGTTAGTAAAAGCATCATATGAACCTTTGGCACAGGACCAAATTATCAACAGTGATGAAGTTTGGTTTTGTTGCCAAAAAAAAGGCCAAACAAGTCTGACCTCATCAACAGCAGATATTTTAACCAAAGTCCCAACCTCTTTATTCTGTTGCCAGAAAACAATATAACTACAAAAAAATATTTTCTGTAAATGAGACATCTGCTCTACTCTTTCAGGATTAGAACAGGGAATTTATTCTGTGTGTATGTACAGTCATAGACACTTTGGAGTATGTTATATTTGGCAGCATCTGGTGGCAAATATGCTGATTGCTATTCCTCAAACTGTTGACAGTATGATAAGGGAATCTACACAAAGTATTTAGTTATTTGGAATTACCCCTGCTGTGATCCCACAATTATATCTTCCTTGTGTACCTGTGTTTCACTTTGCTTCCTTTTTTCTTTATTTATGTTGTTTGCACTGCTTCAGTGTAAAAGCAGCCGTAGCCAGTGCTGGAATAAACACTTTCTCTGTTTGATCCACAGCCATTTATAAAACACTGACAAGCTGTGTTGACCAACAGTAGTCTAAATGGGCAAGCATGTGATTGGCCAAAGCTTCTGATATGTGAGAAAATTTTTATCTATTAAAATCTTTGATAATAACGTTGCAATGACATCTTATTGTTTGTGCAAATGCAAACTTTCTATCAATATATAGAAAGTTGGTTTGGTAAGAAGGTTGCAGTGTTTCTTTTTTTGGTATCTACTCTTTGTTGAATCATAAAATAAAATAATAAAAAAGGCTCAGGGGAATGAGAATTTTAACAGCTTGTTTCAACCCCTAATTGACAACACCTGCCTGACTGTCATTATGCCATCAGCACATGTCACAGCCAATCAGGCGATGCGTTAACTCCGACAGCCCGGGCAGGGAATAGCTGCAGGGGCTTATGATTAATTCACACCTATGTTCACTCGACTCATTCATGTCTCCTCTCCATCACAGCCTCGGAATGATTTCATCAGAACCAACCCCAATGTAACTGCCTTTGATCTGCAGCGTTTGAATATGTTGTTATTGCTTAAAGTAATAAAATAACGAAGACCCTGAAGACAGTTGAGTTTAGTAAGTTACTATTACCCTTAAAGGCAAGTCAATCATTAGTCCCAATTATAGTATTTATTTCTGGTAATCTTCATTTACTGGTATTTTCATTAATGGCAGTGACACATCTCATTACGAACAGACTCCAATCAGAGAATCTGAAGATGTAAGTCACATGATTTGTGTGGCTTCTCACTTCTTGACTCCAATTACACCTGGAAAAAAGAAAGGGAATACAGAAAATATAGGGGATGTCTATCTAGTACTATTAATATTAGAGATAACATTTCCAACCAATAGTGTGCCTCTATTACCAATTCTGATCTGATAACCAATAATTGTACATAAAAAAAATATATATATTTCTTATACTCCAGGTTACAGATTTTGAGCACCAAGAGTAAAAGGCATTGATACATTGAATAGATGTAGGTATTTCCAAATGGTTATTTTTTTTGGTTTCAATTTGCATATTAAACTAATTATTATTATTACATTATGATACAGGACAGAAAAGGCTACATCTGAGAAGTTGCAACGGCTTGGTAAAGTATAACAAGGTTCTAAATGTGTTTCTCACTGAAGAAATGAATGGTCCTCAATCACAAAATACGGCTGGTCATTGATTGATAATAACGCCATTATTTTGCAGTTTATTGTTTTGCCAATTGTACTGTCGGCAACTGTAAGTACTGCAAAGGCGGAAAAATGTCTTCTGTCGGCACTGTGCAGCACATTCATCAAATGTATGTACAAACGTACAACGTATGTACAGCAAAAAATTGGGTGTACGGCCATTTCCACGCAATCTTCAGCCTTTATCAAAATGAACGTGGGCGTACGGTTCACTCAAATCCCACACCAGGTCAGGTGGTGCGGTAAATATATGCAAGTTTAATATCTGCACTGAGCTGGCCCAGCCAATACGGTGCACTCACTTATGGTAAAAAAAACAACCTTTTATTAACAACCTTTCCTAGCTTTAGGAAAGGTTGTTAATGTTTGGAGCATGTTGTATTGGAAGCAACTGATCACTAAAGATATTGAAAAAAAAGGAAAAATCTAAGCAGTGTTTAATTATAAATAAATTATGAGTAGATGCTTGGCGGCCCAGATTAAACAGTCCAACAGGACACATGTGGCCCCCGAACCTTAGTTTGACCACCACAGTTGTAATTTATCTAAGCATAAACACCTACATGTCGTTATTAAATACCTTGGGGAAAAATATGTTTTTTAATTTATTTATTAGCAGCCAGTTACCAAGAGCAGGAGTCCACACTCCCTTGTCCCTGTGGCAGGGACATGAGACCCTCCTCAATCTTACAGGTGTGTCTGTTAGCGCGCAGTGAAAACTGTCTTGAGCCAATGTTTGCTCAAACACAACATTAAAAGAAACAGCAGCCCATATTTGACACATATCGGTCTGTCTCACAAAATCCCTCTTAGACTCTGGGTTTCACCAAAGCTGGTGCTGTGGGTTCTCAAACGTAAAAGTATTATTAGGTCTAATCATTTTTCCCTTAAATTAAGAATTATGACAACATTTACACAAAAAATCGACTTTCTTGAAGTTTTAAAGCCTCAGATGTGGTTTGGTTTTAAACAAAGACTTTTATTTGTCACATTTCACCGTATATCTATAATCCTTAATATCTTTAATTTTTTCATCCTTTCTCTCTTTTTGCTTCTATGTCATACATTCAGGCCATTCTCAGTCTGATGGATTTATCAACAGTTGGTTGTGTGTACACCAGTATTGCCAAATTGGTATGTACAGTTTCATAAATCCCATCCTCACTTTGTCATACAACCACTTTTACGCACAGATCTGCACCCGTTTTAACGCAACTTTGATATGAGGGCCAATGAGAGAAAAACAGTCAAATTTGTGGTTTAAGTCTTGATAGATTTTGGGCCTTATCTTCCCAATCTAAGTGCAGGCAAAGATGTAAACACAAACCCATTAACTTTATAATTTATTCTCTCCAGATACAGTATTTCCCGGTCTAATGCACCTGATGATTTAGCAAATAAGTTGTGTCAGATCAAGGGAGTTTTGGAGAGAAAAAAAGATGGGATGCAGACACTGAATACACTTCTAGAGTTAGCACTATTCCTAGAACCATTCAAAGAGGTGTTTATGAGCTTTTCAGGAAATTCAGGATTGTGTTTATAATAAGTTAACAGTGCTTCAAATAAGCAGTTTTTCTGCCCAAAGTTTGATTAAATATAAACTCTCAACAACAAGGGCAGATGCTTGTTTGAGCGTTCTCAGGGTGCTTGGCATTGAATCTCTACGGGCAAAATCGTTAGGTAAGAATTAATCTCTCAGATGGTTCAGCCTGAGCGATAAAAAATAGATTGATTTGCTTATTTGAGATCCCAAATGTACAGTTTACTTGTATATTATATGAACTTTGTCCTCTTTTGTTTATGTGGTTGCCATGTGTAAAAATAAATGTACCAATGGAAAGTAGTTTTATTTTCTAGCTGTTTTATTACATTTATTCAAGTATATAAACGAGTCACAAATAAAAATGTATATAAACCACCATATGCAAGGAAGGAAGTTTATTAAATAACTGGACTATTTGTTAAATTGTGTTGCCTCCAGATGCTCCCTTACTCTGAAAAATCCTAGATCCGCCCCTGCACAATAAAAAATATCAAACTGTAAAAAAACTAATGCACTGGCTTCTCACAGGTGCATTTACTTCATGTCTCACGGCATTGTCAGATTTACACTTGTTGAGAAAGTTACAAGAACAGACCAAGTGCAAAACAGAAATGTTTCTTTTTTAAACCACCTGCTGGTTTCAGACGAAATGTCATTATAATTTTTCTTTCTTAAAAGACATAATTTTGTGCCACCTCTCATTTAGAAATAATGTCAAGAATGTGGTGATTTGAGGCTAAAACAAATTTGATTAGTTTTAATTTTGCAAGATGGATAACCTTTTACTTTGACACTTTCTTTTTCAAATGTTTTTCATTTTTGCTCACAGGAAGTGGTACAGAGGAGCAATCTTCTCACTGTTTTTCATCTGCTTTGATTTACTTTTTTATACTTCCAATAATACACAATTTAGAAACTACAGAATTAGTTTGAGTGCTATTATAACTGGCTGGTGTTAGCTGAGGGCATCAGGAGTGACGACCCATGACAAACATTATTCCTGTGGTCATTTGCTTCAAGCTGCAAGTGCGGATGCTTGAATTTTAGACAAAATGACAAATCTTTCTACAGAGCCATTGCTAGACTCATTTAATGTACTGATGTAATTGCTGCCCACAAATTTAATAAACCTCAAAGTAATAAAAATCTGATTTTTTTTTTTACAATGTAACAATTTCCCAAAAATATTACAGCTGTTCTCTGCTGTAAGCTTAATCCAAAATTTCACACAAATGCAATATCTATTACATTTGCAGGAGTTAATTACATTTGTGAGACAGGAAAATCATGGTTTGTCATTAATAATTTATCACACATGTCAAAAGTTTTTTTTGGTTCACAAATTTGGTACACACATCCAACATGAGAAATAAAAGTCTATGGGGACCATAGCATTATTGCAATAGAAGGCGGCCATTTTTAATCTAAGGCCCTGTTGGTCCTGTGAAAAGTTTAGCAAACTCTTGATATCTTGAACTATGTGGGCGTGGCACTGCAGCTAATTTCTCTGTAGCCTCATCCCATAACAGTATAAGTCTGTATTATAACACCTATAACATATTAGGTAACTGAAACTATTTTTTCACTGTTTTGCTACACAATGCAGCTCTTCCAACATTTTTGCTCTGACATTGGTGCATTTTATGTTGACAAGTGAGACAAAACCATCTGTTTTTACAATACAGCAGTGAACTTTGAGGTGGTCTGAACAAGACAACAACACTGATGTAACTTCAGTTCACTTGGTCTGATCTTCACAAACATACATTTTGATAAAGTCCTACACAATTTTAAAGAGGTCTGGGAGTAAACAGGCATCATTCCTCAGTGGCAAGCCCCTAGAAATTTTCAAACTTGCAAGACTACAAGCTAGGACTGTGCAACTGATCAAATATTAAATTAAAATTTTGTCTCTCAACAATCAAAACCTATGTAATTAAGGGAAAACATTATTTAGTCTCAGTCATATGTTATTTTGGACTGAACACATTATGTGAAACATTATTTTGGATTATTTTGTCCAGCTCAACTTTACACACGTCCTCCTGAGATCACAAACTGTGAGAACAGGTCTTACTATCATGCTGTATGTGCAAAAAATGTTCTGGCACTGCAGAGAGAGAACATAAGTATCCTGCCTACTTTTTATAAATTATAGAGGGCACTATTAATAATAATAATGTAGTGAATATGGTCTCGTTGATGAATAATTAATATGAATATGAATTATGAAAATTAATAATTAATATTTTGTTTATGAAAATATTAATTTCTTTCGGGGCACCACCTTAGTTTTAACAGTTCTAAGGAAACTGATTATGTTTGATAAGTCTCAATACTGAAGGAATGAATTCTAAACTCGTTTTCGACACAATCTTAATTAAACAATGAAACAAGAAATGTCTTTATGGGGTTTTATTAAAGATTATGCAGGTTAAAATATGAATAATAACAGTGGAAAGGACATAAAGGGATAATTAGGGCAAATGATGAAAATAAAACATTGATTGACGATGGTACAATGGTTATACCTTTGATGGAACAAGATGAGTTTAATTCTATTTTAATTTTAAGCGATTTAATCGGAGTGGTTACAGAGCAACGGGCCGTTAAATGGCTTAACAGAAAGGGGACTATTGACGGCTATTTGAAGATTGTGAAAAAGGAAAGAGGTACTGTTGGACGTAATTACACAGGTTTATAACGCCAAGCTTTCTCTTGTGTCACGTGCTCACTCACTCTTTATCCGGTGATTTGGCACCAGCAGTGCGGTTCGATCAGTCCCAAAGGTAGGCTTCGAGATTCCCGGTCGCGGCTGGTTTCCGGCAACAGAAGGCAGCACGTGTCCACGCGTTGAGCTGGTTTAAGGCGGCGCCTTAGCAACAAAGCGGCGTCCTGTGATTGTCCTTGAGGGTAAAGTAAACTTTACCAGCGGTTGCGAATAAAGTCTTTAAACTGAAGTCCGCTACAAGACAAAACTATGTCTTTTGGATTTAACAAAGACTTTCTTTCGTAGCGTCAAAAAGCCTTTCAAAACTACAAAAAGTTTCTTCCGCGAGGAAGTGATGTAATTCCGTGGATAAGAAGTTTTTCAAACAAAAATCAAATGTGTTGGATCTTCAAAAAGGATAAAAATTTACGTCGGCACGGTGTGTGCTGCGGCTAGAAGACTTTAGAGTTGCGAGGAAAAATACGACGAAAGTTAAGCTTAAGAAAGAGCGTGAAGAGAGTTTAAGAGGTAAAAGCTTGAGCTTAAGAAGCTTGAGAGGGAACTTCAGGGAGCGATTTCCGCTTTGCCGACTCTTTTGTAAGAGACGCAAAAAGGGTGTGTTTACACACGTTTGGTGAAGAGGGGCGTTTACTGAAAGTTTGGGAAAAGAGAATAAAACCTTTCTCGTTCCATCAAGTAAAATAAACTTAGACACATTTTAAAAGCGTATTGCTTCTGCATTGTATCATATCTGTACGTGAAATGTCCTTACGAACATTTAGATATCAAACACATATATATTCGTTGTCATTTTCTGAAAACAAATTAATAATTAGTTTTTATTGTACAACACACTTATGCAAAGTAAAACAGAGTAACATCGTTATGTTTCTTGTCCTGTTGGATCCTGTTAAGGGAAAATGGTGAGGTTTGCATAGTTACGAACAATCTTTAATACACGGTTACATTTTAGAGTAATCACTTTGGCTGGGGTTCCGATGCAGCGTTGTTTCTCTGCTTGTCCAGCAGAGCGCACTGTTCGATCCATTTTAGAATCCTGAACAAAGGGGCACAGTCCTTGGCGATAGCCTTATCGAGACCGTCTTATCATGGGCAGTATTTCAAAGAATTACCGTGTCAAGAGAGGCACCACAAAGTCTGGTTTGTCAAGAGATAGTACTCCGTTGTCCTTTGAAGTACTGAAAAATAAAGCTGTAAATATAATTTCACTCTTGCGTGAACTCTTTAACACAACATACGAACATCTGGAGAGGATTAGCAAGAAGACGTGAATTGAATCTCCTCATCTGTCCTTGGCCTGGATAAACAAAAAGGAAGAGTCTTTAAAAGTTCGGAGTTGTAAATTCTGTGGTCCTCTGAGAGGTGTTGGTTCCTCCTGGTACGAGAGACACTACAATAATACAATTGAAAATGGCGGGCATTTATACTGCAAAAACACTTAACATCCACATAGCGGATGTGAAAGAAGTGGTTAAAGAATGAAGACCTTATTGAAGAAGTACAGGTTGGCTTATTAAACATTCCACATTCAGTTTGCTAGAACAGAATAGCATGAACTATTTCCTTTAGGGGGTAATTACTGGAAAAGCATGATAGAAAGTGCAGCCATTTCAGAGTAGAAGTCTTTGGAAGCCTGTGTTATGATTTTCTTAGTCACAGCAGGAAGGTTTCATTGGTTCAGTATTTATTCCCAAGCCTTGGGAGCATCCCCAGTCTACCTCTGCTCCAGGCTCAGATCTGTTTTTGTACAAGCTCTGCATCACACCACAGTGTCAGACAGCCGACTAAAGATGAAAATCACTTAATTGAAAGCACTTGGTAAGAGCATGCAAGGAAGAAGTGTGTTTCTCACTCACTTAACCGAATTGTATGATGATGAATTAAACATAAGCCGAGTGGTTCCACAGATTACCTCCCGCTGCTGATCTGAGTGCAGCAGTTTGATTTACTCCAAAAAAGTGCTAGGGTTTAGCCTTAATGCTGCACATTTTGTCCTCTGAAGCATAATCTGTACATACCTTAAGTGTTAAAGGCTCTGGACGGTAGCTGTCCAGGTCAGATGTCTAAGATGCCAGTGTTGACTGATGGGCAGCTGTTAGAGAAAACCCCCAATGGCTCCTCTTTGCTGCTCAGTCTGAGAGACATATGTCCAGACTAATGTGCTAGTATTTTAAATAAATCAATAGAAATAGAAGCCTCTCTACGTGGCATCCAGACTACTAGGCTTTTTATGAACAGGAACAGGAGTCAAGTCAATACAGCACAGTTTAGTACCCCTGAAAAGTCTTGAGTTTCCACTGTGCAATGTTGAGTGCGGCATCTATCTTGGTTGTCAGATGAAGAAAAAGGTAAGAAAAAGGTATGAGGTTTTTATTATGTGACTTGTTATACTTACTATATACTATATACTAGTGTTGTGAATGTTATGGACTCCTTATAAGGTTGAAGTAATCAGAAAAAGGCAGAACTGTTTAACAAACCCTCCAGCTCCATTTCCTCCAGAATTTGTGTCGACCACTAAATGCAATGAGTTTGCATTGTTTTTCAGTTAAGTTTTCATTTCAGTTTCATTAAACATGCGACAGTCCACAGGGCATAAAACAACACTGCAGCCACCTAGGAGACCTTTGGTTGGGTTAACACATTTTACACCCATTAATGACAGAACAGTTGAAAAAACTGTCCAAAAAGTCCAGTCCAGTCCAGGAGTTCCTCCACCTGCTCCCTTGATGTCTTACCCACTAGATTTCTAAACTCAGTACTAAGCAGTTTGTTACCACAACTCACTGATATAGTCACTAATTCCTTACAGTCTGGAACTTTTCCAAGGGCCAAAAAAACTGCTGTCATTAAGCCTCTCCTAAAGAAGAGCAGTCTGGATGCTACAGTGCTCAACAACTATCGGCCCATATCAAACCTGCCATTTTTAGGGAAAGTCATCGAAAAAGTTGTATATCAACAACTTAATGACTTTCTATTAATAAACAACTGCTTTGATCATTTTCAGTCAGGTTTTAGGCCCCATCACAGACTGAGACTGCACTTATCAAAGTCACAAATGACATTTGATACAGTGGACCATGAAATCCTGTCACAAAGATTAGAGGAATGGATAGGTATCTCTGGAACTGCTCTTAAATGGTTTAAATTCTATCTTGAAGACAGGAAGTACTTTGTTTCAGTTATAACTATGTATCTGACCAAATGGCCATTATTCAATCTTTGCATTCTCCCTTTGGGCCAGTTTTCAACTTCAGATTTTCTTATTCCAATATCATGATTTTGATTTTAACACAATTTATATTTATTTTCTTCTCTTGTCTATGTTTCCTAATACAGAGGTCATGTAAAACACAAACAGCTTTTTTGCAAGTTACTGGCAATAAACTATAAATTACTGATTATAAAGTATGTTAAATTATTTGAGAAAGTTTGGAAAAGTAGTTCTAAATGAAAATGTGTCTCAAAAGTGTCATTCTTTTTTAAACCAACGCATCAGGCTTTTATCAAAGGCAGACACTGTTGTTCTATGCACCAAATCCCATATTTATGTTATTGTTAATTAAATTATTATTATTATTATGGTGAGTGTGTCTTTTAGATTTCATAAATCTTGACAGTAAAGATGTTTCACATCAAAGATGTTTAGTGACAGTTACAGTCATATTACAGCGATAACTTTAAAGCATCAACGTCAACAAAAGCATGTTGTGAGCAACTGACATCCTTAACACCATTAACGAGTGGTTAAACACGGTGCTGTAATATTCTCAGGAACGTGTGTTTATAGTTTAATTTGTTCTGCTGTTTGAACTCTGCATGAACCTGATATGAAGGCAGTGAGAGGAAAAACTCTAGCAGTCAGCGCTAGCTCTTCAGACAACAAACTCTCAGCTGTGTCCAAGCTGTGACTGGCCCCTCCCACATGTCACTGTGATTGGTTAAATCTGTCATATCACCCACTTTAAATCTATCATTAATTTACTTTTTGCACAAAATAGTTTATAATAGTTGACTCTCCCAGAAAAACTGGGCTTTGATGCACATGTTGGAAGCACCTTTAGGTTTGATCTTTTCATTAAAAAAAGCCACACCATCAACACATGCCCTTACACACCTAAATGTGCCCTCCAATAAGGAGAAAATGACAAGAATGTCATATTAACTGCTTCAAGCATGAGACAAAAGCCCCTTTTATACATTCATCAAGATCCACCTTACACTGATCATATCGGTGTGACCTGAGCATGTGCGCAAACCCCACTCTATAGTAAAAACATTTACTGGAGCCGCTCTGGATTGTACTCTATGTGGGCGTGCCACAAAAGGTGAGCGAGGTGATGATGCAAATACAGAGCAACCTACATTTTCTGGTAACAAACAACACAAACATTTGTTGTCTGACAGCCTCCTGCAAACTGATTTGTTGTCCGATAACCTCCTAAATGTTCTTTTTACAACCACTGGGCACTTTCCATTGTGTGTCTGGGGCTCTCAGTGTGTCATACGTGCTGCTCTATGATTTTCTGCTGGAAATGGTTGCCATTTTTATTAGCATCATTCAACTCTGGCTGAGCTTGTGTGATTTCTATCTACACTGGTCTCTAGGCACACAGTCTGGTGGCCTCTCAAACTTTCTCTTGCTCACTGCAATAGTGCTTACCAAACTACTGTCAATATTTGAGATACATGCAACAACCTACTGTATCAACATTGACACAGCTCACAATGTTGATTGAGGCCACACTCGCATTATCATCTTGAATAACTATAAGCAGGGGCTTCTTACGCAGTACATATGCATCATCACAAGCCCATTTGGGTCCTGCCCACAACCCTGCAAAGTCATAAAACTATATTTTGGGATGTATGAACATAGACAACGCAGCCATTTTGTGAACAAAAAGCATGTGCTCATCTGCCCGGGAGGCTTCAGATAACCTAGAAAAAGGTGTTTGTACCTGCAGTTTTCAAAGGACAGCCTTTATACAAGGTTTCCATGCTTCTTGAAAGTACTTAATGGAACTTGAATTTCAGACACACAGATTCAAGGACTGGAAAGTATTTGAAAATAAAATGAGGTCCTTTAAAGTACTTCTAAATGTAAATGTAAAGTAAAAAAACAGCAATTACAGTAAAACCTGTTAATATATAAAATATGCAAATTCGCTCAATAGAGACGTTACTCATTAATAAACTTACTCAAATTATTTTGTAAATCGCTTTTTATTGTAAATCACATATTTACTTTTTTTGCATTTAACCACTGAAACCTACACATTCAGGACATCATTATTACTGTCATGGCCATAAGGCCTGGAACTAGCTGACAAGATTTAGCTGAGAAAATACAAATCAAAAAATCCAGGAAACAAGGCCAGGGTCCGAGCATACAAACTTTCAAAAGGAGATAACTCAAAAGACTGCAGGGCGAGGAAACACGAGTAGATAAATATTCACAGAACACACGGGGTAAAACAGAAATCCACAGAGGTAACACAAGGAAAAACCTGACAACAGACTTACAATGTGGAAGACAACAACCTGGCCCAGAGCCACGGGACACACAGGTGTATATAGACACAGACAACAAGGGACAAGTGAAACACATAAGGGCGGAGCAGGTAATCACACAGAAGGGAAAACCAGACAGGAAGTAATCATACGACACAGACATGGGTGAGACAGTTCACAGTAAAACCCAGGAAACCAAATACAAACTTGAAACAAAATCAGATACATTAAAGACATAGCACATAAGAACCAAAACAGGCAAGAACACAAATACACTCACAAAACAGACTGACTTCAAACACCAGGCAGGGATCCTAACAATTACTCTGAAACTTTTAATGTAAATGTTAAGTGTAAGTGAAATGTGCAGTACTGTAAGAGGTCTTTTAATTCTGCTGCTTATGCTAGGGTTTGAATAGGTGTTTGATATAAAATAAATGGTGCTTTAAAAGTCCTTGAAAGTCCTTGAATCTGATGTTCATGAAATAGTGGAAACTCTGCTTCTTAAATCTCCTGGATGTCTTGGCGTATAAAGCCTTTGTCCTGTGGAAATCAGTCCATCCTGCGTGGGAGTCCTCAAAAACCTACCAATGAAAATTTGGTAGGAGTTGGGGCACATGTCGGCATCTAGTGACCTTTCGTTGCAGCTAGAGTCATGCAAGATTTGTGAGTTTTCAAACTCATGTAAATCTAGCAGGCCCGGAGTTGGGACTTGCATGCAAACAACTGGTGGCCAGGCATCTCCCCCATTGAGCCCGGTTGGGCTCTGCCCAATCAATGTAGGGCCACCCTTCCATGGTGTCACCACCTGCTGGAGGGACTGTAAGGGACCAGTGCATAGTGGATAGTGCAGCATTCAAAGGCATGGGCCCCAATGCCCTGATCTCTGGACACAGAAATTGGATTTAGGAACGTGGAACGTCACCTCGTTGGAGGGAAAGGAGCATGAGCTTGTGTGGGAGGTTGAGAGGGACCAACTAGAGATAGTCGGGCTCACCTCCAAGCACAGTTTGTGCTCTGGAACCACACTCCTTGTAAGAGACTGTACTCTCTAACCATAACCACCCTGGGGTAGCCCATGGTGAGAGGCGGCTGGCTGGTGTGTGTTTGCTTTAGCTTGCCAGCTTAGCTGCAATGAGTTGGACTTCATCCCAGTGATCAAGGCGGTTGCTTCCCTGCGCCTTTGGGTCATAGACATGTCTAGCAAGACTCGGTGCACGTAGCACCTGGACACCCTGGTGTCGAGTTTGTGGTTGTTTTATCTGACCTGGTGGGTGAAGAGAGGGGCTGAGCTAATCAACTGATCACCACCTGGTGGTGAGTTGGATCCAATGGTGGGGGAGGAAGTTGGACAGACTCGGCGTTCCAAACATACTGTGGAGGTCTGTTGAAAACAAGCTGAGAGGGAGTTTTTTGTATTTGCTATTCCTGCACACGAATAAAAATGCATAATAATCAATGTTAATATTAATTAATTACATATCACAGACTGTACTATTTCTTATACAACAAGAACCAGGCTATAAAGGTGGGTTTGGAGTTTTTTTCTATCAAGTGCATTGTGTAAACAAACTGGTATTTAGAGGGTTAAAAAATAAAAAAAAAGTACTGGATATTTATATAAATGACAAAAACACACACATTACTGCATAATGTTGGATGAAACATTATGCAGTAAAAGTAACAAGAAAAACATCTAAAATCTAAAAAATTACAGCCTCTGTTGGTGACCAAAAATGGCAAGCTGAGAGGGTGTTTTTGAACAAGGCCAGAGTGTTAATACACTGCTGTGATGTATCCTACCATAATTATGCAGATGACACTCAGATTTACATTTCACTCACAACAGGTGAAAATCCAACAGATTGATGTGTGAAAGCAAAATATTTTTTTCCAACTGAACAGGGACAAGACTGGACTAATCATCTTTGGGCCACAGAAACAAAGAGAAAGTGTCAGCAGTCAAGTCTTTTGAGTCTAATTGTTCACTTCACTCCCCAGGTTCAGATGACTGAACAGAATATTATGATTCAGTAGCTTAGGTTTAATGTGGTTTAATAACAGCTCACATGTAGAGTACATGGCTATGGGTTGACAACATTCACTAGAGTGCTTCTCCTGCCTCAGCTAAAAGAAACATCTGTACATTAAATTTAATATCATTCTATGCTACACGCCCAACCCCTCCCTTTTCTGCGCTCTCTCGGGAGCTGTCTCTCTGAAGATGTGCTTCTTTTCCTTTTTTCACTATTGTTGTTTGGTGGTGGTCTGACAGGTTGTAGGCACATTATGGCAGCTGTGGCTACACAAGTAATGGATGGCATTTAAGCACATTGAGTCCCTTGGTCCTTTGGAGGAAAAACACAATGTAAATATTATCCATTATTGTTAAAAATCTAGGGGTCATCATAGCTTCACATTTAAATTTCCACTGTCACATTAGTTCATTTACATCATGATCATTAAATCATCTTAAAACATTTCCAAAATCAAAGGCATAATGTCTAAAGCAGATTTAGAGAAACTTATTCATGCTTTTATCTCCAGCAGATTAGATTACTGTAACGGCCTGCTCACTGGTCTCTCAAAACGAGGGTTCTAACTAAAACCAGGAAGTACAACCACATCAGTCCAGTTTTAAAATCTCTGCACTGGCTTCCTGTTGCTCTGAGAATAGACTTTAAAACAGCACTGCTGGTTCACAAGTCTCTTAAATGAAATTTCACAAGTCTCTTAAATGAAATGAATTTCTGAAATGCTAGTTCCTTATGAGCCTCCTCAGACTCTGAGAACATCTGGGACAGGCCTCCTGCTCGAGCCCAGAGTTAGAACTAAACAGGGTGAAGCAACGTTTAAGTTTCATGCAGCAAAAACCTGGAACAGCTTCAACTTTAACAACGTTCAAGGAGAAGTTAAAAATATTTCTCTTAAGCTCTGCCTACATTCAGAAAGCGACAACTGAAAGTGTTTTATCTGCACTTTTTGTCTTTCATTTTTTTAATACTCTATTTTACTTATGTTTCTTATTCCTAATCTTGTCTGTGTTTTTTATATTGATTTTAATCACATAAATCTAGACATAATTTTCACACTGTGTCTGACCTTAATAGGACTAAGACGTATACATGCAGCAGTAATCCGACAATGAACCACATTATTCCATTAGTATCTGTCTGCAGAACTGCACTCACACTCTCAGACACCTTCGCATCTTTTGCAGGTGATGTCACTTGCAGTCGATGCCTGAGAACGGGTTAGGTTAGGGTTAGTGCAAGTCTGAGAGTGCAGTTCTGCCGACAGACCCTTCTCCATTATCCAGGTGTCTTACTCTTCTTAGGTCTTCATCCTGGAGGTTTTATCCACATATTGACAGGCAAAATGAAAGTCAGACATGACTAGCTGCAGTGGAGATGTCAAACTGAGTTGATAATTCCACAATTAATGAGTTACATTACAAAATTTCAATCATATCATGCACCAGGCACAATATTTAAGGGCACATAAGCCTATGTGCTTAATCTTTGACACTATTAAGATAAAATAACTTTGGTATAAGGTAAATGTCGACTAACTTATCTGGTTTTAACTACTTTTTCCAGCTGCTAAGTCAAACCAAGCTTAAATGCCAGTATACTCATTGGTTTGGTTATGAGCTGTGTTTTACTTGGTAGCTGGAGAAAAAGCAGCATGCTGTTGGTCGAAGCTAGATTTGAGAGTAAGATTTAATAGTGTCTGCCACACAATTATCTAACTGGAACAAACTGTACAACTTTAACTCTAAGTGCTAAGATTATAAATATGTTTTGTTGAGGTAATCTTTTTGTCTTCCGGGGCCCAGGATGTGTTGTAACTGCACTAACAGTGAGAAAAGCAGACAATGCGGTCTATCAGTGGCCGGCGTTTGTCAGCGGAAAGATAACACTCTGCGGCCGTCTTGATTTAGTGGAGCCTGCTGATGCATCGATTCATATCTTCAGCTTGTCTATGAATCATACATAAATGGATGAGGTGGCCATTATCTCTACACATGTCTGCTCTCAGCCACTTGAACAGACAAATTTGGGACGCTCCAGCCTCTGTCACACACATACACCTCTTACCTTTTACCTTTTACCTGCTCATCTTATTAAAATTTAAATGATCCAAGGGTAGAACCACTCACTAGTCACTTCCACCAGAATTTTCTTGTCCTTTTGCCGACACCCATTTTTTCAGTTTTCTAAATCTCACTCTACAGGATTTTATGTCTCAAGTAGTCACTTTCCCTCACACTAGGTCCACTGTAACCATTCTGTGCTTATGCACCTCTGACCTGCACTCACACAAGCTGAAACTATCCATGCCTGGGTCCAGTTACGTCTTCAGATGACATCCCACTCCTATGTAATCATGATGCTCTGTTTGTTTCCTAGAAATCACTTAGCACATTCTAAAATGTACAATGGTACAATGGAGAACTTAAGATTTTTTCTTAAGAAATTCTTAATTCTTAAGAAAATTTGTATTTTGAGTCTCGTTAGTGAGACACGGTCCGCTGTCAAATTCTGGAAAAGGTTAAATTATGCATTGATTGTAAAATTGGTCTTTAGTTACAAGAAACATTATCCTTAACAACTAAACATAACTAAACTATATCTAAACAATAGTTTGAAAGAACTTCTGCAGCCATGATGGGCAGATATGGAAATTATACAGAACTTGTATTGTTTCACTTTGGTAAATGAGGCCACCCTAGTTGTAAAAAATAAACTGCGAGAAAGACAATACACTCTCAAAATAGAGCAGAGAATTATCAGTAAAACAGCCCAAAACTTAAAAAACCAATACATCACTCTAGCAGAACTGGGTTGCACTATATGTATATTAGTAACTGCTTCTGGGTGTTTTGCAGATCAAAATGAACAGAGATCTGAGGAAGCAATGTGGAAACAAAAGGATATTTTTATTAGGCATGTCCAGATGCTACTTTTTTATCATCTTGCCAAAGAATTAGGGCCAGAGCTACTAAGCTGTGTGATGTTGCAGGAGGCACAAATTTACAATTAAGTGGAAGAGAGTGGCCTATCCAGCAGCATATTTACTAAGCTCATTTCAAAACCGCTGAGTCAGGCAACACAAAGCTGATGCTTTACCTGTGAGCAACTGTGTGACAGTGACTGGTCTCTCTGTCAGGACAGGTGTGCACAAACAGAGGAAATATGCACTATTCTATTCTGTGCACTGGGTTCTGGTTCTACATTATTAATGCTATGTACAGTGGGTCCATTACACACGTCTTAGATTAAATAGTATAGTAAGCTAAATCCTCTAAGGAAAAACTTTGTAAAGGAAGAAATTATCCTTTAGATCGTCATCTGGTTAGCCTGTGTCAATATAAGTTTAAATGGAAACACATAAAGCTTCTTATTTGTAAATAGTTTGCAGCTTTGTTTCATATTTAACTTCATTATGTGGTATGGCACTGCGTAGCTTTTATCCAGTAACACCACCACGTAACTCTAAATCCCGAAAGTATATATTCTTGTAATTAGTTAATGGTTCTTAGATGTGAAGTTGGTAGAATCATGCGTAGCTCACTGACGCAGTGCCCTCAGCTGGACAGAAATCTCAAATAGAAATGATATATATAATCCCGGGCAGACATGAAAACATTACGTGCCCTGCTGAGGTTTACAGCAGGGCACTTAACACTTAATGAATTACTGATGGGTTGGTCGCAAACGAGCCGATTCTTTCAAGTGGACGATGGGAGCTGGCTCCTGTCCACAAGCCGTTTTATTTTATTGATATATTTTTGTAAATTCCTACAAGGCAGAATGAGATGTTGATCATGCTACAGAACAGAAAAGAGGGAGAGGAGAAGGAGAGAGGAGTGTGCCAGTACAAAAGTGAGTGACAGTAGGAAAAGAAGCAGCATTTAGATGCATTTTAATAACTGTGAAAACACAAAAGCAACATGCATAATTTGCAAGATTGCCTATATATTTTTTTTAAACCTTTTAATGCTTTATAACCGTTATGGCTAAAACTTTATTCAGGGCCCATAAAAGTAACTTGAGAACCAGACTGTGGCTGCACTCCACAATACACCTCTCTTGTTGACTTTATCAGTGCCAGTCATCTGACTGAATACACAAGTATCTGTGCATTTGGAATTGCATTGTTTAGTTTTGACAGCATGTTTTCATTTTAGAGAGTGAGATACACAGGAAAGAAATGCATATACATATACAAAATGCACATGCAGAGGAACTAAATGTTTTTGATACAACAATGTTAAAACAACAAAGAGAGTGTGTAGAGTGTGCAGATCTAAACTAAAAGTTACATGATGCCCTGAGACATCGGTTTGGAGGTTAATTAAATGTGCTGCGCAGAGGTTCGGTAATAATGTAAGAATTTAGCCCATGCATTAGTAAATAAACAAACTGTCAAATTCACATGCAGCTGCCTGGACTCTAGTCTGCGCTATGTAAATGTTTAGTTAAAACTGCACCAAGTCCAAACACAGAACTTGGGGCTCTTGAGCACACCAAACAGGCTTGTTTTCAAAGGGTTAAAAATGTTACTTCCTCACAGATATAAGCTGATATATAGGCATCACGTGTGCATAATGCTGAAGAATTAGTAATAACCGATAAGTGAAAATATAAAGCTCAATAGCATGGCCTAGATTTGGGCACAAAAGTTCACATGCACCTGGTGAGGTGCACCAACCCTCACCCAACCTTAACCCATCAAATTGATGAGCACCGTATCATTTTTCTGGAATTCTTTTCTTGCCTCACGTGTTGCTTTTGTTTTATGCGTGTTGCCCACGCATAAAACAAACACACAGACTTTTAATATCCTCCTCACTGCCCGCTTCATCTCAGCCCCAAACTCTGCAGTTGTGCATAATAACAGTCCCACAGTGGTGTAGATACAAGATACAATAATGTTGTATTTTTGTTACAAAGGCCAAAAAGCGTCAATTGCTTTGTGCATCACTAATTGAAAAATCCAGGTGTAGCCTTTATAGTCATGGCAACATGTTATATTTATTGATTACACAGTAGGCTATAAATTTTTCTCGGGTAACTTTGTATAGTGTTAATTTATTATGCCAGTGATTACACATCAGTCAACATTTATTACATTTACATTTATTCATTTTGCAGACGCTTTTATCCAAAGCGACTTACATTGTTCTATAGTAATTACCAGTGTTACAGCCACTGGAGGCAAGGGGGGTTAAGTGTCTTGCCCAAGGACACAACGACAGTATGAGAAGTTGGGAGAGCAGGAATCGAACCAACTACTTTTGGGTTGAAAGATGACTGCTCTACCCACTCTACCCACTGAGCTACTGCTTATTAATGAATAATACATAATAATATATAAAAAGGCATATTTAAACAAAGTTTAGTGTGTAAGATGTACTGTAAAGGTCTGGAATAGGTCTATTGGTGGTGGCTCCCAACAGGTTCAAATTTCATATTTTTGGCAAAAATCAAAAACAGGCTTAGGTTCTTTCACAACAGCACCTGGAGAGTAAAAATATAAAAGATGATGTAGCAGAAAAAAGTCAGAAAAAAGTCTGCGGAGGTTACTCATGGAGTAAACAATGTAGGTTTACATTAGCCTTTCAGTTTTTCATCCCCTCTCTTTTGTTTTTATCAAGTTTAATGTGAATTGTTTGTTTATTTTATGTGTATTTATTAAACAGTTTTGTGTACAAGCCTAGCTGGACCAATGTTGATATAAAAATAGAATAAGAATCCTCACATTAAAATTTAAATTATTTTATATATAGATATATATTTTTATTTTTTCACAAAACAAACTTAGCAGTTGACCAAGTGAGCCAGTCTGTCAGGAACTCCTGGGCCACGTTTTCTCTCCAGTACGCACCTTACAGCTACTAAAATGAAAGAATCAGATGAAGGCATGTTGCTAGGAATGATGAAAATTTTATTTAAAAACTACCTGATGGAAGCTTTGATAAAAGCGTGGTTTTGTGTGAATTGTACAAAAAAGATTTTGCACAGAAAACTGCTCCACTAAAAACAATGTCGCTTTTGGAGCAAATATTGTTTATTGCAAATAAAATGGGATTAATCGAGATTAATTAATTAGTTTTTTTTTTTTTATCAAGTCACAGCCAAATCCTTATTGTCCTTACTGTTCCTAATTACAGAGCTGTAATTAGGAACAGTCTTTTACTGAAGTGCCAGCCAAAAGCAGTGAAGTCTATGGAACATTAGTGTACTTTACTATTAAGAATTATGACTAAAGCGCACCCATCTTCAGGTTACACATTTATTTTTTTAAATCACATTAACTGGTGAATGAAGAAAAGGTTAAAGCAAAAGCATCTGGACTTAGTTTTCAAGGTGAAGACGTTTCGTCTCTATTTTCAAGAGACTTTAACAGTTTTGTTTTAAACTGGACAGAGATCTGAGCTTATATCTCTAGAGGGAATGGTTTGACCTGAAACTAATCCTGATGGGACCAGGCTGTTCTGGTCTCATAGTTGTTAGCTCTGAAAGGGCAGTATGTCTCCTGATGTGAGAGTCGTTAAAGCTCAGGTGAGTTGTTAGTGTCACTGTTCCATTCAGGTGTTGTATTTGTTTCGAGTGAAACTTGTTTATTTAGGTTTTTTATTAAAACACTGTTATAAATACTAGGCAATATGAATCTGAGGCCACCTTCTTTAATCAGAGAGGGCTTTTCCTTTACACCCCTCTCTCAAACCACCTGGCCTCTCTGGCCAAAATTCAGACATTGCTGTCCTCAAAGGAATGTCCTTTGTCTTTTTGTCTTTGAGGTGGAGGTGAACTGCAGACTCAGGTCCTCCAGGATTGTCTCTGATACATCCTCTTGTGAAGCTGTTGTTTAGTTTCACCGACATAACTGTCGCTGCACTCTTCACTGAACTGTATAAACGACATTACTCTGTTTGTGGGGATCTTGTCTTTAGGATGGACCAGTTTTTGACGCAGCGTGTTCCCAGGTTAAAAGTGGACAGTAATGTTGTGTTTGTAGAAAATCCTTTTAAGTTTTTCAGATAAACCAGACACATAAGGGATAACTACACCCTTCCCTTTTGTCCCTGGTTCCTGTCTGTTTGGTGTCTGTGTCCTCTTGGTTTTGTTGAACGTCCATCTGGGGTATCCACTAATATGTGAACAATATATGAATTGCCAAGAATTTAGAAATGAGGAACACCCAATATGCCATATAAAACTGCACAGAGAACCCATTCCATTTAACAGCCACAGACATCACCTACTGTATTTACTCAACATTTAATATTAATCTGCAGAGCATTAATGAAATGGGACTGTTAGGCTGAATAATGCGATTCATAAAGGAATCCATTTTCAGCTGTTCTATGTTGAGCTTTAAGTGTTCCTCTATCCAACCCACATCTGAATGCACTGTGTGGGGATTGTTTAAGTTAAAAACCTAATTCACTGTGAAGATAGTGATCAGTAGTGTATTTACTCGTACGTTTCTTTTTATCAGTGCCAGACCCAGGCGTACTGTCTGCGACAGTGTTTATCTGTAATGCAATCTTTCTCAAATGTATGGCAACTAAATTTGTCGCCGTGACTTAGTGAGTAGGGTGCCCAGGGTCAAAATCAATAACAACTTACTGTCTGTGCGCAGAGTTGGATGGTGCACTATCGCCGAAAGCAACAGCTAACAAGGTGTATGGACACTCTGATAACTGACAATTTAATTCTTTTTTATTTATATGTTTTTGGTTTGTATTGTTTCCCAGGGTTTTTTGACCTATATTACATACTAGATGATGAAATACTTTATATATTCAAATGCTGAACCAATCAATAAATTATCAATTGACTGCTCAAAAGCTCTTCAAGTAATCTTCTTTGAGTTTCTACATTTTCACCAAAATAAATTGGATGTTAGATATGACAATAGAATCTTAAGCTAAACAAAAAGTAACTGGTTAACTACCACTACACCTTAGCACATACCATATGTATATTGCCCTGATAAAGACCTAGTTGGTTGAGACATGTTGGCTTTTTAATTATGATTGAGGCACATTAATTAAGTCCTTTTTAAACTGACTTCCTTGTGCTTAAGGCCCAATCCATCGACAGCCTTTCCCTTTGGCCCTACACCTCAGATTTTTAGTGTGTATAGTCATGGTTGCTACACTCGTGGGTGATATGGGTGTTTTAACACCAAGCGTGTGCAGGTGTTTTCTTTCCTTTTGCAGCATAGCTGTGCTCTTTCTGTTGTTCTATTAATGAGTAAACCTGCTTCAGACTGTGATAATGCTGTTGAGGCATCAAAACAGTGCAAAAACACACAGCAATTACAGATATTTCTCACTTTTAAGCCCTGACCTCAGAGGGGCCACTGACCTTAACTATCAATATTTTATACAAAGGTCTGTAAAGAGGCTAAAGCTGCAGCCTGATGAGGGGAGTTGTCTCAAAACAGAGGCGGAACAATGTGATGGGCTATAAGGTCAATAGCCCCCAATTAAGGATGCCCCATAGGAGTTGCAGGCCCATTTTTGGGGGGTTTAGCAGCCCTAAATGTGAGCCAGTGGTGAATTAGAGCCTATGTAATATACTAGTAAAATATAAATGTATACTTACTAGGCAAGTATAAGGCTGGACTATCTGTAAAATAAATACTTAAAGTGACACTGTGTAACTTTAAGCCACTAAATGGCACGGATCCCTCTACAAACTGTCTGTGTTGTCTGTTTTCAAGAGGAAACTATCCAAAACTGGCAAGTTTAGAAGAAAAAAACATGTCTGTCTCTGAAACAGTAGGGTCATTTTAGTGCATTCTGTACAAATAAAACTCTGCTAGGGTCCAGTGTATCGGCCTCTTTCGGCTCCCTCTGTTTGCTTGCAACTAAACATGTTGATTCAGGAAAGGTCTGTTCATTCCGTACATGGAATTATAAATTTTTTATATCAGTGTTTTCTGTCCAGCTAAAGGGTACTGTTTCAGTAAAATAGGCATGATCTTATTAAATCAATACAAGAATGTATATTTTTGGAATTAAAATTATGCAATGCCCACGTAATTTTCTGACACTATGGCCAGCTAAACGTCAGCTAAAATGCACCAGAATTCAGGAAATTAAATAATTATTTGATAAAAATTATTTTGGGGGAGGGCCCCCAGTGCATACACACTTGCATCTGACTACACACCCAAAACTGTGTTAACATGTTAACATTAGTTTGGTGACGTTTGCCTGCTTGACTAATGAGGCGCTCATCTTACCTTAAAATTGTAGCCAGTCCCCCTCAGAGCCCCCACACTTTTGAAAAGCTTGCTACTTTGCTACGCCCCTGTGTATAGCCCCTATAAAGCTTATATTTTTTTAATTGAAAAAAAATAAGGGGCCAATGAGCATTTTAATACAATATTGTGTTAAGGAATGCTATAAGTTAAATCAAATTTTCTGAGACTACAGCCCATAGATTTCTAAATTTAGAACTATGGACCAATCAAAGCCATTTAAAACAATAATTATTTAATGAAATCTACTTGTTTGTTGCAGCTTGGTCAGTAAACAGTCAATGAATTAAACCAGTCTCATGTCAAATGTGCTACATTTTGTTTGCACCAGACTTTGTCCACTGAGAATATGTTTGAACAGGCAACATACACTACTGCCAAAGCACACACAACATGCTTTCAAATACAATACTAACTTTGTGGTGACATAAACTGGCCAAAAACAGCTCAAGTTCTCCATTATAACACAGGACCACTTCAGTACTGATGCTAATCTGGGCTCTGTGCTCTGAAGCTGTATTAGGGGGTTAGCCGCGTTACCTAGTCGTTAACTGTGGGTTTTTACTGTCAAGAAGCTGCTTTGATTTATATTGAGACACAATATATATTGAAACACAGAAATTTGCAGATCGTGCCAGTGCAGCACAGTTTGGTTCCGCTAACTCATAAAGAAGCCCTCGTTTACACTGTGCTGTCAGGAGGAGTGTAAAGTACCACACAAGTTGTCTTTTTATATGAGAAATGAATCACATTTTAAGATTTTAAAACTTTGAAGCATTGCTATAAATGAGTGATATCAATGTCATATTTTATATATATACTGTATATTATGTTATTAGGAAATACATGCTTAATGTTTGATTTGATTGTATGGGCTGTTCTCTTGGTAGTCTTGATTGGAGGAATGGGGTCAATGTATGTGACCCCAGGAAGCAAGACTCTTAGCTCCCATCCAGGAGAGATTTATACCTGGCAATATGATTATGGTTTCCTTGGAACATGGACCCCTCTCTACATCAGGATAGGGATGACAATGATGTAAAGGAGATGTTATTTGCGAGGAGGCATTTAAGGACTTTTTGGACGGTTTGATTCTGCATGTCTGTGTCTGAACACGGATCCGGAAAAAACCTGAATAAACCAATCTATCGGCCTTGCTACATTTTTTGATCCTCTCTGCTTGACTACAATTAGAAAGAAATGAGGCTTAATTATCATGTAAACTATATACAACTGAAATAAACACATTGTTTTCGGTTTATTCGATTTTTTGTAAACATTACAATTTGAGAGCCGCACCAAATTGCTACATTTTTGGAACCTGTTAATTTATTTTGCAAGTGTTAGGTTTTGTCAGGCAGTGAACAATGACAAATACAGTAATATGTGCCATTTGTGGGAGAGTTTTGTGTGATTTTTAAAGTGAAATAGTGTGATAGTGGTTACAAATGTGGGACAGGCAGGGCACATAAGAATGTTGTGGATTTTTGAAGAATAACCTGTTCATTTACTCACCGATAAAAAGTTGTATTCATGGAGTGCGTCCTGCGTGCCAACAGAAAAGCACCAAACCAGTGCACTTTTAACTGGGTTGTTTGTTTTATAAAGCTTGTTCATAAACATAGCAGAATATGTGTTGTCTGTTATGTAATTAATGTGACAAATATAGAGAGCGTTTTGACGGCAGTCCCCTAAGCCAAACCAGAAAATAAGCAGTAGCCCCAAATGAATGCAAATACTAGTACATACAATAATCTGAAAGACAGATTGTGTTTTTATCAGTAATCGTGCTATATCAGGGCAGTGTGTAAAGAGGAGATTTAACCCCTGAGAGACTGCTGGCCACGTAGAGTAGTGGCTCAGTGGTAGAGCGGTCGTCCTTCAACCGGAAGGTAGGCGGTTCTATTTCCGCTCTCCCACAGTTCATACTGTCTTTGTGTCCTTGGGCAAGACCCACCTTGCCTCCAGTGGTGTTCCAGCTCTAACACTGGTGAATGGGAGCTTCATGTAAGTCGCTTTGGATAAAAGTGTCTGCTAAATTACTAAATGTAAATGAAAATTCCCGTTTATTCTCCACTTTGAAGATTTAAGAATATGAGGCAGACTTTTAAGACAGTCTGGGAGACAACAGCTGCAGGTTCATTAGAATATGAGTCAGACCCAAGTGCTGGCAAGTAAGTAAAGTGTGGCTCTTTGTTGTGACCAACTTATTAGTTATACGTAGTTGTAACAAACTACTTATTATTGTTGTATAATTTCAAATATACCCTCTTAAACATCATCTCATTTTCCCCATGTTTTTGCAAAAAATAGCAGTCTTTGATCCGCAAACAGTTGGCACGTACCTCTCCAATGTTATATATTTACATGCTGCTGGTACCTTGATTAAATGGATAGCGGCTGCTAAGAGAATTTTGTGCACTCTGGACCTAAAGAAACACCTTTTTATCTAGTGTGAAAGCATTGAAGCAAAATAAAACTACAGAACTCATTTTGGACAGGTGTCACTTTTTCAAAATTTTTGGTAAGTCCTTACCAATTAGCATGTGTTTTAGTATAGGAAAAGTTTAAGTAAATCAGGCCCATAAAATTACACCCTAAACTGGCCTCTTTGGAAGATTTTATTGTCAGAATTCAAGAAAATGTACTTGCAGTAACTGTTGTTATTCCATTAGGTGGAAAAATTCTTCAGATAAAAGTCCAAACAGTTTATATTTGTTGCACATTATACATTAAAGGGTATACAGTATAGATTATGAAAACTGTGCTGAATCCTGCATTTCTGAGAACCAGACACAGTTGAATGTCTGTAGTGATGTCTTATTCTTTCCCATGTGGTGTCATCTGATCTGTCTAATACAAGTGGGTGTTTTAATCAGGACTCATCAATTCATAAATGAAGACTGATTAAACGATCAATTTGTGTGTTTGGAGGCGCCGGGGAATGGGCACTACCTCATTCATCACTGGCCTACTGTCATGTCTCACTCTACTCCTACTCCTTGACAAGCATCAGTGCTCATTAGTATGCAGAAGCGTTGCCGCTCAGATTTGCTTTCTAAACAGCTCTGTGTTTGGGGCTTTACAGCACTTCAAGTACGATACGTGGTTCAGTGTCATCCTGGATTTGTTTTGATTTCCCTAGGCCAAGTGCTTTCTGATCATATGCTTGACACAAACTTTTGAACAAGACAACAGTGATGTTAACAAAAAGCCGATCAAACAAATGATCTTGAACTGTGCTACAACAAAAATTACAGAAACAGTAAGAGAAGATGTGAAGAAGAAAAGTAAAATACAGAGAGCACACCCAGTGTCTGTCTAAGAAATGACAGCAATAACTTAATGTTTGCAACTGAAACAGACCATACTTGTCTTTGTCTGTTTCTAAAACTCACTTACATGCAGTGGTTCTTTCCACCATTTCCTACTGTCTGCCTATCTGGTCTCTGACGACAAATGATGTCCTGGACTCTGTAGCCAGACGCTACAACAGGGCATTGAAGATCCAAGCAGGCTGGCCTTCCAGGCGGTAGCTACTGGGCACGGAGCGGTGAGGAACACACAGGTAAGTCCAAAAAGATTCTACAATCAATATTTGAAGACTTGTCACACAAGCACTACCGCATGAGACGGAATTATCTGGCAGCCTGCTGGTGAGAGAGCCAGGCTCTTGTATTTAAATTTTTTTGATTGAACAGACAACTCTCTTGAGATAAAGCATGGTCTCAGTCCTACCTCCAACCTCTCCACATCCTGACAGATCCTTTTTTTAATTGTAACATGCCCTGGATTCCACCATCGGTTTCTCACATCCTTGTGAAAAACAGCTTGTACAACTGGGAAAATCTATTACAAATGTTTTCTAACAAAAATTAATGGATATTGATTCTATTGCTCTGTCTCTTTAGGAACAACATACTAAAAGTACTTCAGATACATATTAAATAAATGCGAAGTTACCAAGAATGTTCCATTCGTTTCTTGTCTAATGTAAAGAAGACAAGTCATTAATAACTGTTTTCTATCTATATAATGTGCCCCAACTGCAATGTTATTTTACTTTTAAAGGTGCATGTATTAATAAATGCTAAGATGGCAGGGGAATGTGGTACCAATGATTAACCTTCCTTTAGTGTTAAGCTCCATGTGAGTGAGAGGTCAGTGTTAGTTCATCAGGACGTTCCCACTAACAGGGTCCAGTGGAAGTAATCAATAAATCCAGACACAAGAGAGGAGCCAGAGTTCTTCCTATGTTCTGTTTCTATCAGATCTAATGAAAGTCTTGAACTAGTGCAGGCCACACATTTTACACAACAGCTTACTAAGAAGCTCCCAAGAGTCTACAGCGAAGATGAGCATATTTTTCAGATGCTGACTTTTACACTACAGCCATTAATGATATAGCCAAGTAGTTTTACTAAATTTCAATACTGTCATGAGCAAATACTATAGGCTATGTGTAGGCTATAATAATAATAATAGTAATAATAAAAAATACAGCATTACATTTTTCCAATAGATTTTACAGACATCCTTAAGAGATTTTGGTAACTAAGCAGCTAACACTAAATTACCACTTTACAAGGGGTTATGATTGGGATATTAGAAGGTGTCAGTTTGTAAGTCATTAGTAATAAACTCCCACAACATTATAGAAAAAGAGAAATGGTGTCCCATTGCTAATTTGAGATATATGGATTAACAAGTATACAACAATAAAATCTCAAACCTAGGTCGCCCCCCACCGTTTGTTTGCATTACCTTAGTTGACAAAGTCCACTGAGCTATTGTAAAATGATGTTAACAATTTAGCTGCATTGTCTGTCCAAACAATTGAATGCATCAGAAAGTTTTTCTCTTGTTGACACTTTACATTTGTGTTAGAGTCAAGCTGAATTATCAGTCTACATACTCATTTACTGACTGTACAATGACTTTTACTAATCTCCATACCGATTAGATTATAAGACAATGGTTCTGTTTTGGTCAATATGTACTATTCCATTTGTGGACTGTTGGTGACCTAAAGGGGAACGAAAACCACTAAATTGCTTTGTTACCTTCAGATATTTTACACAGTAAAGCCTCATCTCTCACATAACCAGTTAATGTGTAAAGTAAACATGATTGCTATCAAAAAGAAAAATCCAACATCCAGTATCAAAAGAAAAAGAAAAATCTAACACTCAGAGACCTATCAGACTGTGTTCCAGACTTTGTGGCATTGTGTTCATTTCATCTGACCTTCCACATAATTGAGACCTTGTTTTCTCAATTTAAAATCAATCTAATCCATGGTTAGCATTTGGACAGATGACAAAATGGCCTTTACCCACCATGCTCTGCGCTCATCCAGATCCGTCACACAGTCCGGAGTGCTCAAGTGCTGGTAAATGGCATGCAGCACTTCAGACTGCAGCCATCTGATGAGCTTGTCAGCGTCGCTAACGCATAATCAATCCTACATGTCTTTAAATGTTCAGTGTCAGTGGTCAGCTAAATAAAGCGGGCATACTAATGACACGGTTAGCTAAGGCATAATTTATTCAGTGAGGAAAAAAGATTTATGTGAATGTTTGCAGCTGATTACAACCTGGGGTTTCACAGCTGAGGATTACGTCGTGGCTGGGAATTTGTTCATGATGCTAATTTTGAAACATACACTGGACCCTAGAAGAGTCCTGTTAGTAAAATATACACTAAAATGACCCTACCATTTCAGAAGACATTTTCCCAACATGCTGTCTTAAACAGGACACAGCAGCATAAAATGGTGGTTAATGCTAAATGTTTGTGCTACATTGTTTGTGGTAGAAAGTAAAAAAAAAAAAATGTGATTGTGATTTTCTTTTGGCTATTTTTCAGAGAATATTAATAAAAACACAAAAAACTTTTTTTCACTCATAGTTAGTGGTTGGGTGAAGCCATTTATTGTCAAACAATTGTGTTTACTCTTTTTAAATGGAAAATGGCATGCATTTATATAGTGCTTTTTTGCACCCTTTTCGGGCACCCAAAGCGAGAGGGAGGTTGCCATACACACGGCACTAAACCTTCTCCTGCCACCACCAAACACACCTCCACAGTCACACACATTCATACACCAGTGCTACGGACACTGGAGGAAAGGTGGGTTAAGTGTCTTGCCCAAGGACACAACAACAATATGAACAGGGCAGAGCGGGAGTCGAACTGCCAACCTTCCAGTTATAGGACGACTGATCTACCACTGAACCACTGCGCCCCCCCTCATATTGACATCATATTGACAACAGAAACTACCCAAATGACATTGATCAAAAGTTGATCTAAAGTTACCCTGGTGATTTTGGCCTGCTAACATACACACAAGTTGACAAAAACAAGTTGGGTAAAGGTAACCATCCTCACCTGTGATCTGTTTGTTTGTATTCAGTGTGTGTGTAAAAGGTCAGTGAGTTTCTGGGCTCCGGACAGACCCTTACATCTTTCATCCAGTGCTGCACTGATGTTTCTGTATTCGAAGTCATGGGGAAAGCAAAAAAAAAAAAAAAAAGAAAATTGTCAAATGATCTGCGGGAAAAGATAATTGAACTGTATAAAACCAGAAAGGCAGAGAGAAAATTGAATGAAAAAATAAATATGTAACTATGATTGAAAAACTGTGTGAAAAGGTGACTTTTTGGTGAGTTTTATCACCAGTCACCGTTGTGATTAATGGTATAATGTCATGAGTTCTTAACTGTCCTTAACATAATAGCTTTTAATCATCCAGATCACACCTCACTGCTGCTGTGATGATTTATCTCTCTGTTGTGCACCTTTCTCCCTCTAGTGCTGATATCCTGAACTCAACGTCAGCCAGCGCCGTCATGAGAATTTCCTCTCACGTCTGCTCTTCAGGTCTCACCAGAGCTCTGCAAACACACACCATTAACACGATCAATAGTAGCCTACTCCCTGCACAAGCTTATCATATCATGACCTCATTTCATACACTTTAAGCAAAGACAAGGTAGAAAGATAATGCCACATTTCCACTCCAGGCCTGCAAGGCAAACACTGTCCAGTATAATTGTGTTAATGTTGATGAATATTAATCACATTCTGCACATTATGTATACAAACTACATATACACCATACAAAGTGTCTGGTGTACTCGCCCACATCTGTTGTATTGCATTACTGAAATGGAAAAGCTTGTGATAAAGGAGAACCTAGATCCACAAAAGATTAGGTACAAGCTGGCCACTGTCCAAGGTAAACCCTGCCTAAGGTGTAAAGCTGCTGGGATAGGCTCCAGTCACACGCAACTCCTGACGGGACTAAGTGGAAAAAAATGAATAAATATTTATATACTATTAAAAAAAAACTTTTTTACTAATTGTAAGAAACACCACTCACTTCAACCACAACAAATGCACAGAATTAAATTCCCCTTGTTGTAACAGAACCTGCCACCTTCAGGACAATAATTTACAGACATGTTATCTTAAATTTTGAATTCGGGACAAAGTTACAAAGTTACTAAAACTATCTTCAATAATCAGTAATTTGATTTCACATGGTTCAAACACTGGTAGAGAAGGTGGAAACTAGCAGAAGGTACAGTCAGTTCATTGGATGTATGTGACCCGGATAAGTGAAAGAAGATGGATAATGGGTACTGGTTTGAGATAAAGATGCAATAATACCTGCAGATTCTGACAAGTTGCTCTTTAATTAAAGCCACCACATGTAACATTTAGCCACTAGGGGCACAGACTCTCTTTGCAACTGGACTGTTGTAAAGTTGTAGCATCATGGCACACATCATTTATAAGCGGAGACATTAACAAGCCGGCAAGTTTGAAAGAGAGAAAGAAGTAAAGAGTACGTCTGACACGGTAGGTAATATTAAGTATTTTGTACTAGTACTGCCCTTCTATGGTCCATTGCATTGCTCAACTTCATCTATATGCGTTGTGTGGTGTAAAAATATTTTATAAATTTAAATGTATTTATTGCAGATTATGTAAATTGTTAATGTGACGTGCTTATCCATCTGTAGCTACTGTTGGTAATTAAGCTTCTCACCTTCTAAACCCAAAGTTGTGGCTGTTGAGCTCGTATGCCTTCTCCTTCTTTACATTCTTAAAATTAAAAATGTCCGTTAAATGATTGTTTGGTGTCGCAGCCTAAAGTAAGTTAAATTACTCGACTTCAAGAATAACTTCTTGTTGTCCCTGGTGCAACATTCTCTGATTCTACCATTTGCGTGTCTAAGAACCATTAGATCAATATGAGAATGTATTTTTTTGTTAAAGTTATGTGATGCTACTAGCTATAAGTTACGCAGTGTTACTTTAAAGGACATGCTTAAATTTATCCAAGCCTAATTTGGGCCCAAAATACCTTTTTTTTTGTTATGTCAGACTAACCCACCTGGGAGTAATAAACTATTAGATGCCAGCAGAATGTGTACAGACAGCTCCATAATGAGACCAACAACTCATATTCGAGACACTGTACTGACAATGCTCCCTAAAGCCTCTCTTGTGTCAGCTGTCAGTCTGGGGATAACATCAGGACGGGTTTCTGTCAGAAACCAGAGACTAGAGCGTTGTGAGGAAGAGGCGCAGATGGCAATAACTAATTCCTGCCAGACTCTTCTCTTCCCATTTATTTGCTGTGTGTTCGGTAAACAAAGACTGGTGTCTGGCTTCTCAGTGTGAGGCAAATCAGCTCCCATCTAGAGTGATAAAAAGTGACAGAAATAAATGCGGGCTGAAAGGTTTCCTTTCTAATGATTAAGAACCTCAGAGAATGCATGCCGACTCCTGATTCCAATACATTTGCTTTCCGTATGCAAAGCAGCCGCAAAACAAACTCATCAATTTCACATCAGCTTCCATTTAGCTTAATGGCCAGCCATTAACAATACCAATAGGTTCTCTCCTGGTTTCCCCTCACCGTGCTTCTGTTTGGGTTTTTAGCACTTCTTATTGATACATGTGTGCTTTACCTTACCGAGCGGTGGAAGTGGGTAGAGAGGCCCATATCTGCACTAAACAACTGGCATATTTTGAATTTTTTTATTTTCTTATAAAAACATGCATAAGTAACAAATTTATTGTTTGGTTCTCTCTTTTCTCAAGAAAGTGTCAATACTTACTAAGGTCCTTGCTAGCTACAATTTTAAATATTATTATTACTGTTTAGTTACACACCTCAGTGTTCTTGAGCAAGCAATTTCAAGCATAAAATCCGAACAGGGTCTAGACCAAACATTATATTCATTTGGGCCAGTTTGGTTTGCATTTAAAGCCAATTTCCCCACATACTGAATCCTATACTGTACTGACACCTGACTGTTGGCTCTGGGCTAAATGTGTTGTCAGCCCAAAGACTAGTCTTTATTATTTTTCCCGGAGAAAATGATTTTTGCTCTTTTATTCAACACTAACATTTTCAAACGCTCCTTTTAACATTTGTGAGAAGAAAACCACATTTGTGTCCCAAAATGAACAAGACTACTGTACACTGAAACAGAACTACATAAAGAAATGTTTTATAAACTATATATAAAAAATATGAGATAATAATCATATCTATGTAAGGCACAAAACGTAGTCCACCCTCAGTTTGTCATATTTCTGCAAAATAATGTGCCATGTAATAATAATTAAGTTTATTTACACTACATTTTTATGACAAACAGAAACTCTTTAGTGAAAGAATAAAATTTATATAGGATGACAATAACATTAATACAAACACAAGGTATATGTAAGGTACAAGTAAATGCTACAAAGGAACACTGCACTTATTTTTACATTTATTCATTTATGCATTTATTTATCAATGCTTTTATTTAATTCTACATTTTTTATTTCTTGATTTGTCTGTGACAGTCACTGAATGCATATGAGTGATTGTGTTTTCACTCTTCAGACATGAGCAATCAAATCCACACTGACGCTCAATGCAGCAGATGCACAACACACTAACTTTAGGTTTTGCAACATGGCAGCACAGTCACAACACTGTATTTACATTTCAATACTTACGATACTTTCGATACTGTATACAGTGTATATACAGTAAATATATATATATATATATTTATTTATTTACTGTATATATACTGTATACAGTATCGAAAGTATCGTAAGTATTGAAATGTAAATACAGCGTTGTGACTCTAGATAGATAGATAGATAGATAGATAGATAGATAGATAGATAGATAAAGATATAGATATTTTATATATATATATATCCCTCTCACGTACTTTCTCTGGATCTGTTCCACATTGGTGGAATGATCTACTGCTGCTACAAGATCAGCAGATTCGGTAGACATCTTTAAAAAACGCTTGAAAACACATCTCTTTTGTCAACACCTGACTGACAAACACTGAATTCTTAACTTCCTTCTATCAATTCCTTCTAAAAAAAAAATAAAAAAAAAATAAAAAATCTTTCCTATTCTTAGCTTTGTATGCTGTGCTAGGTTTTTAACTGACTAGTTTTTTGTGCACTTATGCTTTTTGTTACCTTGTGTTGTTGAAATTGCTTCCATTGTTTTCCTCACTTGTAAGTCGCTTTGGATAAAAGCGTCTGCTAAATGACTAAATGTAAATGTAAATGTAAATGTATATACAGAGATATACACATACAGTAATTATCTTGTTAAAAAAGTCAATTTGCAAAGGCTTTACTAGATTGCTAACATGTAGAGTTTGTGACCCCTAATGGGACTAAACAGTAGAAAATAAATAAAATAATGTATTTGTTTTGTCAGTCTGTTGTAAAAAATGTAAGTCATGCAATGTTGTCTCTGTACTGTCTCTATTAGCCTCGGGATAAAGAATAATTTTACTAAGACTCAGTAGCTCTTATTACACAAATCACACTGCAGCCTGTACTGTCTGTGAAACATTACACCATACATTTGAGATGAATCAGACACATAGTAGGTCCTCTTTATTTCTTATTATAAAGTTTGGGGTTTAAGCTTGTTTTTGAAAATTTTAAATCAGTTTCTTTCCAGTGTTCAGCATCAGCTTCAGAGTGAGGAGGGGAGGCTGCAGCAGCTGTAGGACAGAGGCACAGCTCAAAGGCATGTGTTTAATTTTTAAAAACTGTATTATAATTTACTTATATGTTTGTGTAACTATAGTTTTATGTCCTATACCAGACTCGTCCAGGCTGGCTCTAGAATAAAGAACAACAGGAAGAGAGCACTGTTTTAGAACACACACTTCCTCCAGACCCTGAGACAATATCCAGACCACAGACTGAACAGACACAAAGTCATGATGCATGTAGGATTTTTTGAGTTTATAATATTTTATGTCTTCTTTCACATGGGTGGCTGTAGCTCAGTGGGTAGAGCGGCCGTCCTTCGACCGGCGGGTGGGCGGATAGATCCCCGCTCGAAACATCCCAAAACATCATAACACCCTGCTCTTCCCCGCATACTATTGTTGTGTCCTTGGGCAAGACACTTAAACCTACATTGCCTACAGTGAAGTTCTGTAACAGTGGTAATAGTTTAATGTGTGTAAAGCACTTTGAGTGCCTACTACAGTAGGTGGAAAAGCGCTATATAAAGATTATTATAATGATTTCAGGTACAGCTGATCAGAACTGAACTGTTTTGTTTCAATGTCCACAATATAAATGGAATGTACCTGTAGAAAAGCTCACACTGCTGCTGAGACATGTGTAAAGTGTGTCTAAGTGTGGTGTAAAAGAAACTCTATAAAGCAGCAGTACTTCCTCCGGCTGTAGACTGAGGCCTCTGTGAGGAGTCTCCTTCTTGTGCTACAGCTGTAGGGCTCAAAGTGACTCAATTAGGCCTCATCAGATTGGTTCAGGACTGCTGTGGTACAAAAGACCACCATTTTACAGATGTTGGTTGTAGGCTGTGATTGTAGGAGTTCTCCAGGGCCCTGTCTGAAGCTGGAGCAGGAGGTTATTGCGGTAAGTTCAAGGTTAACCCTGGGTTTTAAGGTTCACTTTCTCTTGCGATAGATCTCTGGAAACGTTAGTCTTTAGCTCTTTGCTCGCATGTGTCTTTCAGTCTCTGGTGTTGTTCTGTTTGTATATGTTTTTGTAACTTTGTGTATAGGCTACTATCATTGTTTTTCCTCATGTTAACTCTGTCACACACGCCTCTGTGATTAGATTAGTGCTGACTCCGCCTGCTACACACTCAGCTCCACAGAAACCCAGTGTTAACTCAATGAGTTCATAACCTACTTTGTGATCCCACTGATCCAGACTGAGATATTTAGGTTTTGTCTAACTGGGTAGGAAGGACATATTTGGGGGTAGGTTCAACTGGCTTCGCAGTACAGGCCCCCAAAGACCTCCTTCTCTTCCTAAATGAATACAGAATATAGACATTACACATCAAGTGCAACAGCCTGTGTATGTCTCACAGTATGTTACACTTTTATTGTATTGGCTTCATTGTTTCTGTAAAAATATCTGCACTGTTGGTTCTTCTTTTTAAGCACTATCTTGTCTTGGTTCATAAACGTGAGCACAGCACTGACAAAAAACTAAACTAAACACATTGATAGCGCTCACATTGCTAATGAACAACTGTTAGGTGCTGGCGCCGCACTTAAGCGTATTTTTATCCCCCTTTCACCTTTTTCTCTCTTTATTCTTTCGGAGGAGTTAAATAGTCTTGGCGGCTTTCTGTATCCTATGAATATGCCTACCGGTAACATTGCCCTCTCTCTCTGACTCCCTCTAGTTGACGCTGACGCTCTGGTCTGAGCTTGTTCACGAGCTCGTTCGCGAGCTCTCCTCCTCCGTCTGGCTCCGCCTGCTAGATTAAGCCGGCTGTCGCTGATGCCGGTTGTGTGTGCCAGAGCACAATTTAGCCTTTAGCCTTTAGTACTTTTTGTTTAACCTGGTGGGACCTGCTGTCCTGTTTTTGCCTTTTTCTTTTGTAGGGCTTAGACCCGGATTTGTGTTGGGGTAGTGGGCTGTCAGACAGCTTCTACGGCCCTGTAAAGGGTTGACTCCTCGTCCTTATATACTGTTTGGCCGGCTCACCATGGTTTATTTGTTTGAAACTTTCCTACAACAACAGCTTAGAAAAAAACAGTAAAAACATGTTTCTTGACTGACTGGTTGTTTTCCATATAGTTCAAATTGATGAGTAACCACGAGAACTAATACCTAAGCTAATTAACTTGTTACCCCAATTTACAAAACAGTTAAAAATCTTGTTTATGCACTATTTACAATTTGTTTTGGTGGCTAACGTGCCATTAAAATGTAATGCGGTTGGCATAACTCACAGCAGCTAGCTGCGCACCTACACTGTATGTTGTTAAAAAAGGGTTTGTTCAGCAAACGGACAAGAGATCTTGACTGGGTCTAGGTTTGAACAAGAAGCATCTGATCTTAGCTATATGTCTAAGATGCAGCTTTCTATGGAAGCCAGTCAAATCCACAAGTGTTCCATTATTTATAAAGAAGGCAAGATCAAGGCTGGTTTGCGTTTTCCCCACAAATGGACCAAGCAGGATAACACCTTAACTGAACCAATATCCACCTTTTCACATGAACTCGGTACAGTTTGTCAGACCACATCAGATTTGATGTGTTTGATCTGAAATGAACCACACTACAAGAGACCCACAACTGACTTTGTTTGTATTGGACCAAATACACAGTACCTTGGTACACATTTTAGATACTGTGTGTTTTTGGACATGTTTTACAAGTAATACCTATATGAAAATGCATATAAATGGTTGTTAAATGGTTATAAATCTGTACTCATTTAATCAAAATGTATTGGAGTAAGTGCAGACAAGTGTTTACTGCAGTCGAGGATGGTAAAGATTATTGGAGAGAAAACATGACAAATTTATTGCACACGTGTCCCACTGCGCTTTGTGGTGTAATATTTCTATATGAAGGGTATGTTTTTGTGTGGTTAGGTTATTATTCACTTCTGGGGGGTTTATGTTACTTATCTTAGGATTTATACTTATGCATGGATGAGAATATGTTATGATAACACAGCTAAGATCATGGAAAAGTAAAAGAGAAAACATGATGTCAAAAATGTATGGTTTAAATCTTGATAAGGTGGTTGTGCAAACACACACAGGGAAAATTTACTGGACAGGACAGAGAGTCTTTGTCTGGAGAAACCAGGTTTCAAAGGAAGAAGATGCCGATGAGGAGGGGTCCTCAACGCTCTAACAAAATAGACATAAATAAACTGTCATGTGAAAACTGTATAAAAGCTTGGGTCTAATGTGTAATCTTCAGTAGAGCAGGTGTGTCTACTCGGGTCCTTTATTGTGTTGGTTGTGAACAATAAAGACTCTATGGCATTGAAATGTTGGTGCGTTCATGACTTATTCCATCCGATTGTGCCAAAGACTGAGAGGTCAGTTTTTTGGAAACAACAGCTTCAATACATCTCAATGCGTTTCAATAATGCCACATTTACTATACTGCAGCTAAGAAGCTTGCAATCATGAATAAATGCATTTTTAATTTCATATGTATTCATAACTGCACTGCTGCCGATGGGGAGGGCTTCGAAACAGCAGGATGAGCCTCTCTGTTCTTACTTGTCATATAGCTGCATGAACATGAGCTTATTGCGCAGTGCTTTTATTTGGTGGATATAAGCTAGACTGGCAGGCAGCACACTGGGTGACCTAAGTTTTATGTTGTTTCTTTCTTCTGTATGGAGATTATGAGCGTCCTCTGACCGTACGTGTCATATCCAACGGCTTCATAAATCACTGCTCAAGATGTAATGATTTGCACTCCAGATGCAACAAACGGCAATTTGCAAACATAAACTGTAGAGCAGCATGAATGCAAAATAATTAAGTCAAGTGGGAATGAGATGATCTTTAAATCCCCTTTTCCAACTAAATTTGATGTACTGAATAGTGTCAACATAGTCTATTTCTGCATTTCTAAGATGATTTTTATTGACATCTGCTCTCTTAAGGTCCCAACACAGCATTTCTATTTGTATGAGGTATGGGCTTTGAAAATTTTGATTATTTTTATTTTTAGACATCCTAAAGAAGATGCTCCTTATTTTGCTGTGCTGCAAGGAACCAGTGTTTATTTAGATTGGCAGAAAGCATTCTTCAGATAACGCAGTAAGGGGAAAGGTTTACTTATAGAAGACAAGTTTTCATTGATAAATGGTCTGATAAGTATTTCTTCACAATTTTGAGACTGTCCTTCATTGAAAGCAACACTATGAGGCATATAGGAGCTAATTGTGAACAAATAAACATACTCACAGGCACACTCACTGATTTTCTTTTTGCTGTCACAGTCTCAACACCACCCTTCACCCCAACAGCAGCCTATGGATCTTTCCTGTTTCTGTTATCAAAAAAAGTTAAACCGGACCAAATTTCCTCTGCAAAATACAATACATTACACCAAACTGAAGTTTGGAGCTTAAACATTTAGCTCTGAGTACAGTCAATCCAGCAGGTATCTGCGCCTCTTTAAACAAAATTGAATGCATTGTCAAGCATTACTTACCTTTTTTCTATTTTCAAGGATGAAGGATTCTGAATTGATTAAAGGTACATCTTTGGTGGGGGGTGCCTTTCCTTAGCTCAGTTGGTAGCACACTTGCAAAAATGCAGGAACATGGGCAACCTGGTTCAAATCTTGGGTGGGTCATTTGCCCAGTGTCAGCCCCATCTCTCATCCTGTTTCCTGTCAACCTACTGTCATTTCTCAATAAAGTCAAAAAAGGCCCCAAAAATATCTTAAAAAAAACAACAACATCTGTGTGTATTTTCCTTGTCTGACAGCAGCCTAGTATCTTGATAGATAGAAGCATATATCTACACTTGATGGCAGCATGTGTCGCACACACCTGTCACACAGCAGCAGACAGAAGGTGGTGTGACAGCTGGGACATAAATGTCTCATCTTTAGAACGGCATTGACCTACAAATTGGTGTCAGTGCTTCTAACAGTGTTTGCTGTAGCAATTACCTCACAGAGTCTTCTGTATCATCACACATGGGGTTATGTCACTCACTGTGGATTTATATAGAATTGAGGGGTTCGGCACATATGGCTCAGATCCCAGGGGGCTACAAGAGCCACTCAAGGTGTGGCTTGGTGGCCTCCTTGGCTTGTGTGCACAATGGAGAAAAAAAGCCCCATTTTGTATATTTATCAGGCACTGGATTAAATCAGCTGCACAACTTTTGCACTTGTGAGAGGCACTAACCTCAGGTATTTTCAAATTTCTTTTTTACATTGTACATTTTTTACATTTCATCTTTTTCTTATCTTTTCTCATTTTGTCTTAGATAGAAGTAACAACTGGGAGTGAAAACTGTTAAGCGCATTTGACTTGATAAAACTTGTCAGACCAAGAGAGTTTATGTGTTTACTGCATGGACCAAACAAATAAATCAACACTCATGAAAAATGGAAATGCATGCAGAGACCTGTAGAATATTTCACAGCCGCGCTCCTGCCCCTCGGCTACACTTTGATTTGAGTGTTTGGATTTACGGCTTCTCTTCATTTCTACAGCATCTATGACAGTGATTTCAGAAGTTTAGGGATTCGTTCTGCATAATTCCGACATGTTTTGCTGTACCATAGAATAGTGTACTATAGAGACTTCCCAAGATCAAACATAAAAAACAAACCAAAAAAAAAAAATTGACTCATTCACATCGTTTTTCACAACAAGCTGACCTAACATGCTTATTAATATATAGGTGTTTATTTTTCCTTCAGCAGAGTAGAAAACTCATAGTTTTATTTTGCAGTAAAAATACAGGCTTGTTTCCCGAGGTTCATTTTATGCTAGTGGAGATGTTTGGATGAATCACTCGCCAATGATCTGAATGACCGGGTTCAAACACTACAGCGGAACTCCAGGCGCCCACTGTAATGTATATCATGGCTTTGCTTTCATACAGAGTTAACAGAGTAAAGAGAGGAGGTGTTGTTATTAGAGTTTTCTTCACAGATTTTAACACATTTAATTCAAATTGTACATTGTTTTTTGGGAAATCTTAGAGTTAGTATTACTTTTTTTATTTATAAATTAGCACACAACTAAACTTTTAACCACTAAATCAATTTTAATGTTATCTTCTTTATGATGTTGACTCCAATATGGCACAGTTTAAAGGTTTTTTAAGAAAATCCAAAAGTGCTTTATTTGCATTTTTAGGGGTCAAAGGTTGTTTGTCACTGAAAAAAAATTCTTTTGACTGGGTATTCCATTAAAACATTATTAGTAATGTTACTCATTTGGCTTCAATGTTACCAGAGATCCTGCATTCTGCCTTTGTAGGGCAGTATTCCGTTCTAAGGGAAAAAATATTCAAGGGTATATTTTAAAAATTTATCAATAGTGTATCTTGTGATAACAGTGCAATTCCAAAAAGAAAGATTACTAAATGTTTAACTTTTATGCAGTAACAAAGTACTTGTTGTTACTAAGTGCTGATTCCAGTTTATTTTGCGTTGGCGTTGTTCGGCTCTGGCATGGCATTAATTTGAGTCCTTAAAATTTAGGAAACTGCTGCAACTTTTTAATTCAAAGTTGGAAAATCTTTGTGTGGAAACAACTGTTGATTTTCTGCAGCAGCACAGGGCCATACTTCCAGCCCTTTTCACTGCTACACACGAGAATTTATTCAAATTAATGGCAGTGCATTTTTTTTTTACATTTTAAATCTTTGCTTCAAAAAAAAATAGAGTTATGTTTTTCAGTAGCAATCACATTCATGAAATTTGATTGATCTGGAAGGGTCTTGGACCCCAAAAAGTACTGACAGGCAAGCCAGTCGTTTAACATGGATGTCAACTCCTTCCTTAACTGCAAAACCATCAGCCTTGCTATTGACCCCCTCACACTCTTTCCCCAGCCTCCTGCCTTCAGGAAGAAGGTATCAGATTCTCCTGTCCCGTTCCACAACACTCTCAAACAGCTTTTTTCACATGGCAGTTGGGATGCTGAACTCTGTCCACCACCTCCCCCCTCTCCTCCCTGCCACTGGATTTAAAACCTCACCCTAATCTGTTAAAATTTATAATCTGTTAACTGTTTTGGTGTTGCTGTTTTGGCCAGGTATACAGTATACCTTAAATGCTGTTAATGCACCTTTTACCTTTTGCACCACTGCTGCATGTCAATAACTGATGTTATTCTTAATCTATTGTTTTGTTTAAAGATTTGTCTATTTTCTAATAGTGTCTATATAACTTTATACTGATAATTTTATTCTATACATATTTTATTGCAAGTCCCATAACGCTGTGGTGAAAGAGAAACAGCACAATATCCCTGTGTGACTTGTACATATTGTGGATTAACTTGTATACACACGCTCTTCCTTTCCCTCTTTCCTCATGTAACACTGCCTTAGACCTCAAGGCCTAAAGTAAAAGACTTGAGATCAGAAGATTGAGGGTTTGAATCTCTTCCGGGTTGACTGCATTGTTATTGTCTGAAACTTTTCAGCTCTTACTAAAAGCTCCTGTAGGTGTTGGTCCTTGTCTTTTAGTGTCAATATTTTGTCGCAGTATAAATAATTTTAAAGAACCAATCCCATAATTTTTTCCGTGTACTTTCTCCTCATATCTTGACGGTGGGTAAAAAAATTGTCAACTGAAGTGGGCGTGCTGTTTTGCTGCAGACCTTGAGTATTCAGCGCTGTTTGCAACCCCCCCGCCCCCACATCTCACACCTCAGGATGTGTTTTTGTTGCGCTGCGCCGTGATGGCAGAATGCTGTTTTAGTCATGTGTTGGTTGCCACAGTAACCCTTTCCTCACCACTGGACATATTCTGACCGTAGCCTGATCTCATCAACAGTCCTCGGTCATATGTTGGCTTGAGGCATGTGTAAACCAGTTAGGTCTGGTCACACTCCAACAGAAAAATCTTCTATTATTTTCTTTCGTTAAAACTGACACATTTTAGAGCTCTGTGATGTTTCTATGTTCCTACTTCTGTGGTGCAGCCTATAATGAATTTGCCTTTAAAGCTATTAATGTGGGATGTAAATCCCACATTAATTCAAATCCTGTGTGAAGAAAACTAGTCACCCTGGCCGCAGTATTGACGGGGAGGTTCGGAAGGGGAAGAAAGAATAGGGGTTGTTCATCCTGAAACTTTACCCAGTAGTAGGGGGAAAGAAAGGGGTAAACCTAGTCAGCGCAGACGCACTGAAAGTGATGGCTGTGTGCTATGCCTTGCCATGAGAGGTCTCACACTTTCTCATATCTATTTACATACATTTTACTAGTTATGGTATATTAGAAGTTGTAGTTATACTGTAGTTTACAAATGTAAAGTTACTCTTATTAATATTTTTTTTTTCATTCTGTATGTATTGTAAATTACATAACCGCTAATATTTAATGCTATGGTATGCAAATTAGATGCACAGAAGCTCTGTTTTTGTTTGGACTGCAGTAAATTTTAAGTAATAAAAAAACTGGTGGTTGCAGAAGATTTTTGCCTTTCGGTAAACTGTACAGTAACTTAAAAAACAAGTATTATGGACAAATGCTAAAACTCCACCTTCACCTTCAAAAGAGCTCTATTTATTTTAAAGGACCTCTTGCATAGACTGTACAAGAAGGGACTGTGTAAACAGAAGTCACCACAAAGTGATGAGTATCATCACACACACACACACACACACACACACACACACACACACACACACACACACACACACACACACACACACACACACACACACACACACACACACACACACACACACACACACACACACACACACACACACAGCTACTCCCTGTGTAGCCTCCCATCTCTCTACCCCTCCCTTCTAGTTTTCAGACAGGTGTGCTAGAGCCTCTAATCTGCACCAGCTGCATCAACTTGCAATCAAGCCACCTACAAAGGCCTGCTCAAACATCTCCACTCTGCCAGATTGTAAAACTAATCAGAGTCAGTGTTTCGGGGCATTTTTCTTTTTTCTGCTTTTGGAATTTCTCCAGTCTAAATTGATTTTTCTACTTGCCAATCTCCCAGTTCCAGCCACCTGTCATCCTGTCCATCACTTGTCTGCTCCGGTACCTACCTGGAACTGCTCTTAAATGGTTTCAGTCCTATCTTGAAGACAGTAAGTACTTTGTTTCAGTTGGAAACTGTGTATCAGACCAAATGGCCCTGACATGTGGGGTTCCACAGGGGTCTATCTTGGGACCTCTATTACTCAATTTTTACATGCTTCCTTTAGGCCAGTTACTACACAGCTGTGGCGTATCCTACCAAAATATTGCAGATGACACTCAGATTTACATTTCACTCACAGCAGGTGAAAATGGACCAATCCATTCACTGTGTCACTGCATCGAACATATTAATGGATTAATGCAAAATAATTTTCTCCAACTGAACAGAGACAAGACTGAACTAATTATCTTTGGGCCACAAAAACAAAGAGAAAGTGTCAGCAGTCAGTTCTCTATTAAATCTGAACATCAGGTTAGAAATCTAGGGGTCATTATAGACTCAGACTTGATTCACACAGTCACTTTAAGTTAAGTAAATCATCTGCAGCTTATTCAGAACGCTGCTGTTCAGGTTCTTACCAAAACCAGGAAGTATAAAGACACAGAATAGACTTTAAAACACCACTGCTGGTTTACAAGTCTCTTAATGGTTTAGCACCAGAATATATTTCTGACATGCTAGTTGCTTATGAACCTTCCCAAACTCTAAAAACATATGGGACAGGCCTGCTTGTGCTTGGAGTTAGAACTAAACATGGTGAATCAGGGTTTAAAACAAGCCTCAACTTTAACAATGTTCAAGGGGAAGTTAAAATCCTTCCTCTTTAGCTCCGCCTACATTACAACTTAAAATGTTTCAAGATTTACAATAGAGTTTATTGGTCCCCAAGGGGAAACTAGTCTCATGTGGATCATATGTGGGGGGCCAGTAGCTCAGTGGGTAGAGCAGTTGTCCTTTAACCGGAAGGTAGGTGGTTCAATTCCCACTCTCCCCACAGTTCATACTGTCGTTGTGTCCTTGGGCAAGACACTTAAACCACCTTGCCTCCAGTGACTGTAACACTAGTAATTACTGTAGAACAATGTAAGTCGCTTTGGATAAAAGCATCTGCCAAATGAATAAATGTAAATAGCCTGCCGCAAATAAGAGAAATTTTGTATGACGAGAAGAGACAAAAGAAGCATACACCAGAGGCAGGGAAAGAAGGAGGAGACGTCCGCCTTGTCCGAGAGCAGGAAGGCAATTTTTTTATCTGCATTCTTTTCATGTTTAAATCTGTCTTATGTTTCCTTATGTTTCTTAATCTAAATCTTGTAAATTGTATTTTATTCATGTAAAGCACTTTGAGTTACCCAGTGTATGAATTGCTATATAAATAAAATTGTCTTGCCTACCTGTGGAATCCAGCCCATCCTCCAGTCCTTTTTCTATTAGTTAAATAAACTTGCCTTTAACTTTTGTCTGAGTCTGCTTCTGGGTTCTTGCCACTTTGTAACACCTATGAACAAAAGTATGACAAATAGACATTGAAAGAGTTCAGTGTTTAAAATGTTTGAGGTTATGCTGACAATTCTCAAAGCACATTACTTGATTGGACTATCGCTTAAATGCATTTTAATGTTGTTATTTACTCTTACCTCCATTTTCCACCAACACAACAGCAGCACGAAACAACACTGTAATGTCACCCGCGTATACGCTGCTTTCAATTTTACTTAGTCTGACAATTTACACCAGCGAGGACTCCTAGGAAAGACTCACCCGCGACCCATTCTGCTTTAAGATAGATTAAAGTTCTATTTTTCAAAGAAAATAAGCACCAAGTGTAAAATCACTCCAGGACTTCAGAAAATGTTGCACTAAGGATGACAAGAAATTAATTCTTGAGGTGGCGTAATTTAATTTACTTTAGGCTACATGTCTGTGAAGGTACTCAGTCGGAGGTTTTCGGAAAAGTTTGGGTAGTTGCGCATTGAATTGTGGGATGCCATTAAGTTCCTACTGTCTGGTAAGGAATGTCCAGAGGTCCCGATGTTAAAGGAGGTATGAAAGAAAGCACTGGAGATCTTTTCTGAACATCCTTCCTTAGTAATTTAAGAATTTGGATATCTCTTATTATGGCAACCATTAAATACATCCAGGTCAGTATAAATGTAACTGATTTCGGGTTCAGCCAAAGGTTTTTACATGGGACTTCTGTTTGGCCTCAGCAAAGTATGTGGCCAGATGTGATACGTCGGGTTTAGAACCCAAGACTGTATTTCCTGTCAGACCCCTAGGCACCAACCAGGAACCTCTTGCTCTTTCAAATAGAAGCGTAAATCAAATAATTAGTAGTGAGGGAATGACAGTAGGGCTCATCCGCAATTTGAACCCAGGACGTCTCGCACGCTAAGCGAGAATCTTACCCCTAGACCAACGAGCCTCAATCCAGTAGTTGACTAGTTCCACAGCCCGGTAGTTAAGATGGCGCCTGTGTTCGGCATTGCCTCTGCTCCCTGTCTGTTCGCTAATGTAATTTTGTGTTTTCTAGTGATGTTTGTTGCCTTATCAGCCCTTACAACAAGTAACTGTGCATCAGCTGCTTTTGAATATGATCGACATACTCTATTTCGAATAAACGAGCAGATGAAAGACTTTTGTGTTACCTGGGCCAGGTACGCGGAGTTTTTCCCTCCAGTTTTTGAGTGCTCCACGTCATCACTGGAGTACCTGTTGCTAGCTAAGCCCCGCGGCAAGAGAAGGAAGCGGGGATTGAGGGCTGGCGTCGGGGCCAGGCTGAGAAAACACCGTGGGCAACTACCAAGTCCGAGCGGCTCCGGATCTGTCTGGGACGAGCGGTGCCTGCGGTCGGTTCCGGTCCGTGAATCTGGCGGGAACTCGTCCGGTGCGTCTCCGTCCCTCCAATCTGACCGGATTTTTCCGATTCGGCGGCTCCGACACTTCCCTCCACGTGAGCGGGTCCTGTGTCCTGTTACATGCCGGGTGGTCAATAGTGACCACGTCCTGTCACCGCTGCGCTGCCCTGATGGTCAGCGCGCACCGGCCTTGGATCTGGCACAGCCGACTCGGATTGCTCTGCTCAACGCTCGCTCCATTGCAAACAAGGCCTTCTTCCTCAGCGAGTTATTCTCAAAGGAACACCTTGACTTTATGTTTTTAACAGAGACCTGGCAGCGTGAAATGGAGTACACTCATCTGAACGAGCTGTGCCCTCCGAACTGTTCTGTGTTTGGGACACCGCGGGTCTCGCGGCGAGGAGGCGGACTCGCACTCGTGTACCGGGACTGTTTCTGCTGCAGGTTGATGAACCCAGACTCTTTCGACTCCTTTGAGATGCAGATGACTAAGGTTGGCAACAATGACTCATTTTATTGCATTTTAATTTACCGACCTCCTGGTCCTGGACGCTTGTTTTTAGAGGATTTCTCTGAATTTTTATCTTCAATTATCAAACTTGATAATGTTCTGATACTCGGGGATTTTAACCTCCATATCGATGATGCTTCGTGTAATCTGGCATCTGAGTTTTTAACACTCACTGAAGCATTTCATTTTAAGCAGCATGTCTCTGGTCCTACACACACCAAAGGCCACACTTTGGACCTTGTTTTCTCTTTAGGCCTGAACATTGACCAGTTGAGTGTTACAGACACTAATGTGACAGACCACTGCTGTATATCTTTTAACTTGCATTCCAGTGTGGACTATCTTCCTTCCAAACTGATGTCACAAAGACGCATCATAAATGGATCCACAGCTGAGAAATTTTCAAGTCATTTGACCCGATCGTTTTTGATGGCTGTAGTGAGCCTGAATCTTTTATGCAGTCTTTTAATAAGCACTGTTTGTCTGTTTTAAATAAGGTTGCTCCGCTAAAAGTAAGCACACCACGCCTAAAAATCCCTGCCCTTGGATAAATGAGGAAATCTTATCTTGTAGGAGAAACTGTCGAAAAACAGAACGTTTGTGGAAATGCACAAGTTTGGAAGTCCACAGACTGCACTTGAAGGAGCTCATCATGTCACTAAATGATATAATAAAACAGGCCAGGTCTGCATATTTCTCTAATCTTGTTGTTCTGAACAAGAAAAATCCTAAAGTCCTGTTTGACACAATATCAAGAATTGTCTCTCCTTTAGCTCCTCATTTACCAGTCCACTCAAAGTCTGACTGCAACAGGTTTTTAAATTCCTTTGTGAATAAGGTACATGATATACGAGCTTCTATAAACCCATCCTCTGTCCACACATCCTGGGGTTTATCTCCTCAGTGCTCTTGGTCCACCTTCTCACCTGTCACTGAAGAGGATATCAAGGGTCTACTAAAAAAAGTGAAACCATCATCAAGCCCTCTGGATGTAATGCCAGCTTCGTTGCTTTTAAATGTATTTGATTTAGTTGGTCCTTATGTTGTTAAACTGATCAACCTTTCTCTTTTAACTGGTTCTGTGCCCAGCTCTTTTAAACAAGCAGTCGTCAGCCCCGTTCTGAAGAAGCCCAATTTGGATTCTTTTGAACCAAACAACTACAGGCCAATCTCTAAATTGCCTTTTTTATCTAAAATCCTGGAGAGAGTGGTGGCGGAGCAGCTGACTGCGTTTCTTAATGAAATTAATGTTATAGACAAATTTCAGTCAGGCTTCCGAAAATGTCATTCAACAGAGACTGCCCTGCTGAGGATATCAAATGACATTATGATGGCAGCTGACTCTGGGCAGTACTCAGTCTTGATCTTACTGGATTTATCGTCTGCTTTTGATACTCTGGACCATAATATATTGTTAAAGCGTCTGCAATATGAAATGGGTTTCTCTGGATCAGTTCTAAAGTGGTTTTCCTCTTACCTGAGTGACAGATCATTTTGTGTCTGTATTAACAATATTCTGTCTGAAATGACCCTCTGTCATATGGAGTTCCTCAGGGCTCAGTCTTAGGTCCTCTTTTGTTTTTATTGTACATATGCCCTCTTAGTGAAATATTTCATGGTTTTAAAAATGTGTCTTATCACTTTTATGCTGATGACATTCAGTTGTACTGTTCTTTTAAAGACTCTGAGTTTTATAAACTTACTGAATTGTTGAACTGCTTGACTTGCTTAAAGAACTGGTTATGCAATAACTACCTACAGCTAAATACAAAAAGACTGAAACTTTAATCTTTGCACCTGACCAAAAATACTTCAAATCAAACAACACCTTGGTTCCCTGGGTTCTTCCGTCCAGTCGAGCCTCAGAAACCTTGGTGTTCTGTTTGACCAATCTATGTCTCTGGACAGTCATTCTAGACAGTTGGTCAAAAACTGTTTTTATCATCTAAGAAACATTTCTAAATTGAGAGTGTTATTGTCTAAATCTAACTTGGAGATGATTATTCATGCTTTTATTTCTTCTCGTCTTGATTATTGTAATTCTCTTTTTATTTGTTTCAACAAATTGTCTCTGGGTCGGCTTCAAATGGTGCAAAATGCTGCAGCCAGGCTTTTAACTGGAACCAACAGAAGGGCTCACATTTCACCGGTTTTAGCTTCACTTCATTGGCTTCCAGTCAAATTCAGGATTGATTTTAAAATTTTAGTCTTGACTTTTAGAGCTCTACATGGACAGGCCCCCCAGTACATCACTGACCTGCTGACCCCTTACTCCTCCTCACGCACTCTTCGGTCTTCAGGTCAAAACCTTTTAATGGTCCCCAAAACACGTTTGAAAACCCGGGGTGACCGGTCTTTCCAAACAGTCGCCCCCAGACTCTGGAACGCCCTGCCCCTGTCACTGCGAGTGGATATTTCTGTTGATTCTTTTAAAAAGCAGCTGAAGACACTTTTATTTAAACAAGCTTTTAGTTGATTGGGCTTTTTATGTTTCAATATTCTGTGGTTTTAATTTTTTTTTTTTCTCTAAGTTTTATTGTTTTTTATTGCACTTTGTAAAGCACTTTGTGATTTATATCTGTGAAAGGTGCTATATAAATAAAATTTACTTACTTACTTACTTACAGTGCAAATGAAACATATTTGATTGAGTTTTGTCCTGTATTTGATGTTATATACTTTTTAAAAGATGCACATATGTTTGGAGGATTTCATTTAGCAGAGGACTCATTGTTGGGCTGTAGCACTCTATATTCCTGAATATTCATGAGATGTATGAACATTAACAACGTGGCCGTTTTGAGGACTTAATCTGACTGTGTATGACCAACAACGGGCGGATTGTGCGTGGATGATATAACCCCGACTATGTCCGCACCGGATGTGTGAGAGTGGCTTATTTTTCTAGGTGGGTGAAATAACTAATAGTTTTGTGCATGTAGCATACGGATGAGGTCTCCTTGTTTTTAGAATATCCTTACAAAAACATTTAAAACTTTTCCTTTTAAAAGTATCTAACTTTTAATTTTGGAGTCCGAAAGCTACAAACTTGTCTCAGGCAATTTGTCTCCTAATAATGCAAGGTTAACATCCATGTTCTTGCACATCCATGTGTATTGCGTCAAATGTCAAAGCAAGTGTATGTTTGGGCTCAAAGAGTATCTAAGGAGATCATCTGTACAGTTTGCAACAAGGTGCCTAGAGCTAGTAGAGAAAGTCTGAACCCGATACAAGTTAAAAGATAGCACCTGAGTCCTGTTTCTAACCACTGTTCTTTAACTTTTCTAAGCTATATTATTAGGTACAGTAAGACGATAGGTTCCATATTGATAAAGGAAAGGAACTTCAGTGGTGTTTTCTCAATGTGACTCCAGTAACCTAACAGTGAAAACATGAGAGGGGAAAAGGAAGAATTTTTTTATTAAAATGGTAAAGAACAGCCAGGTCTAATTAGTTAGTTTCAGGTTAATTCCCTCCCTCTAGAGATATAAGCTCAGCTCTTGTATCAGTTAATCTTAGAATTGACAAAGTCTCTCGGACACTTTCTTTACTTTGAAAAATAAGTCCAGATGCTTTTGCTTTTACCTTTTCTTTTAGGCTGTTAGTATTTTTCTATTAAGATGCACCCTTATAATTGTTTTATACCTGTTATTTGTTCACTTTGGACGCTATTTTGCACCCTAGATTAGGACACAAAATACCTCATCTGTTGAAACCATTTAGAAGCAGTTGGTCACCGCCGGCTGAACACCTAGTGTAAAAGTACTGATACAATGGCAGGAAGCGCCCACTTTCTGCGAGAGTTTTGACCAAAGGTTATGACTTTTAGGGTATTGAGTTGACCAGAGACACAACTCATTTGCCGACCTTATGTTAACATCGTGTTGTGTACCAGCCCTGTACTTGTCCCTTTTTGTGGAATTAAATAGACAAACTTTACATTAGTTTTATAGTTTTTATTCTTCTAGTCATAAATCCAACACTTGTGTCGAAAGAGCTGGGAGAAACCCTAACGCCAAAAAGGCTACAACATCCAACACCCAAGGCATTAGGGCTGGGAATCACTGGGTACCTCACGATACAATACGATACGTGATACACTGTTCACGATACCGATAATATCACGATATGGCAATACTAAGATAATCGATGTATTATCAATAATAACTCAAGATATATCATGTTTCAAGAAATAAAAAGATTTATTTTTAAACTAGGAAAATTTAATCTCCATTTTTTATTTTTTTTGCTGAAAACAAAATAACAAAAAAAACTTGTTTCTTATTAGTTGCAACAAAACAGACACTATTTTAGTGTAACATTGCTGCAATTAGTACTACTAGTAATCTGTAAATTAAATTTTACTTTAATTTACTAGTAAATTTTTATTTGGAGGTTACATATTATATATATATATATATATATAAATTAGTAAGTATAAAGTATTTATTTATTGTTTATTCATTCTATTAAGTTTATTTCATATGTATTAGTATTTATTTACAAACTTATTAATTGTATACAATAAATTATTCACATTTATTACACATATACTGTAGATTACAACTTCTACATTGCAAACTTTTCTTACCTCTGGTGATAAGAGGGCAGCACAGAAAGCTGGCTGTTGCGCAAGATACCTGGAGACCATCTCCTAGACACCAAAATTTGGCTGTGTCAGCTTTGAGCCAGCACCAACCACGGCTTTCTCACAGAGCTCCGGGTGATGCCGCGTGAGGTGGCTGTGTGCATGTTGGTTGTGTTTCCCGTGTAGCGGACTTTTGCAAAGCAGTTTGAGCATATTGTGTAGTATTTTTTAGCTTTGCCCCGTCCGAACTGCTATAATATTCAAAGTGAGTCCACACTTTGGACTTAAATGTTGCTGGAGCGTCCTTTAACCTTTTCCTCGCTTGACATGTCTTCTTCTTCCACCCACAACAGCCAAACTCACAACACCCGCCCCCTATCTACCTCCGGAGAACGGTCTCATCAAGGGATAATGAATAGAGCGTTTTATAATGGCTTTTAAGATCGATACTTGGCAAGAGCGCATCGAGAATCGATCGAGGGAGTAAATATCGCGAGATATCACCATATCGATATTTTGGCGCACCCCTACAAGGCATGGTACTCACCAGCCACAATTTAGAGTTTAGACAGTAATTACTGTCTAAACTCTAAACTGTACATATGTATAAGCACTTATGTTTTACATGGTAGTTTCATTAGGGGGGAGATAAAAATGTGCAGTGTAGTAGGAACAACACTCACGCCCTTGGTGTAAATTAATTCTTTTAAGTGTATGCGACATCTCATGATAGTTCACAAATGCTCATAAAAATTTTACAAGAAACATAACACCATGGCTTTCAATGTACAAAAACGAACATTTTATATCAACATCCACAACATTATGGTAAAACCAAGGTTATTTTTTAAGACCTGCTTCCTTACCACTTAGAAGTTTGCTTAATGAGGCCTTCTAAAAACACTTTAATGAGGCCAAATTGCAATATGTAATGTTGATTAAACTGTATTGTTTTTTGTTTATTGTTTTTAACAGAAAAGGTTTTATTTACTGTGTAATACACCTGTACATGTTTAACTGATGGACTCAAACCACACACAGAGACAAATAACATGTGCACTGGAATAAACACTGCTGCTGTGAATGACCTGAACTGAAGAACTGCAGGTCAACAGCCATTTTACATTCAGATGACTGTGACTCATGTAGCTCACAATCAGCACCAAAACACTCTAGAGGGATATGTTTCATTTTTGTCTTGGAACTCAGTTTTTCCCAAGAGTACCTCTTAAATCCAAGAGTATCTGACATAAGTACTGTATCTATCACAGTAAGCATCATGAGTTTCAAACAACATAGGTGAAACTGGTCCAGTTTTTTGATTTGATAGTTCATAGAGCTGGGGATGAAACAGAAACACTTGTTTATATGAGTTGATCCAAGCACATTTAAACCCTCTCAGCTGGATTTTGTGGGAGATATCCCAAAAAAAGTAATTTAGAGAGTACTTTTTAATTTCTCATTCTGCCTTCCTGTTGAAGGGGTTGGCAAAAAGGAATCTTCCAGGAACACCACCCACGTTTCAGCACCAGAATTTTACATATTTTGAGTCATGTGACATGTAGAACATAGAACAATCTCCCAGATACTCTGAAACTGTCCTCAGACCTGAGAGACTTTTCTCAATGTTAAAAAAGTTTTATTAGAAAAGCAGTTGAAAAGCACTGATTATGTTTATGGTAGTTTGTAAGGTTTAAGGTTAGGTTAGGTTTTTACTGTAGCTATTTTAGAAAGTTGAATGTTATGTGTATGTGTATGTGTGTTATGTGTGATTAGCCTAGGTCTTGTTAGGTTTTTGATGTTTAATGCATGCATATTATTGTATCTTATGTTTACACTGCCCAGGGACTGCAGATGGAAATTTGCTTTTAGCTAAATCTGGTTTAAAGCATCTTTTCTTTTGCTAAGATTAATGTGTTTGGACCTGGTCCGTGTCAAATAAATAATAAACTGAACTAATCTAAACTATGTAAGTCTGTAGTTTGCAAGACCTCAAAACACAAACTTTGGTCCAGTCCAGCCACTGCCCTAACCTAAATCCAGTTGGAAATATAAAATTATAAATGACCAACTATGACAAAACCAGAAAAGAAATACTGTGTCATAAACTATAAACATTATGTAATTTCATACTGTTTATTTATTCACTCTCGCTGTCTAATATTGTAAAACAATACTTCTCAGAGTGTGTAGGGTTTTCGCTGTCAAATCTTCCTGTCTTCCTGAAGAAAGGGTCAGTGTGATCAGAGACACTTGAAGCAGTCATTTTTCCATCAGTATATGTCAGGTGCCCCACCCACATCTCAGCAGGACTCCTGAAGAAGCCCGGAGGCCACCAGCTAACAGACTTGTCAGTCAGTGTGACCTCCGCTTCCACATATTTTTTTACTTTCCTTTTACTTCTACTGCTGTGCTTACGCAAGTTATGCTGATTCTACCGACAAAATTTGTCAAATACCTGGCTTTGGGATTATTGCACTTGTATATTAATATACGTGTGTTATTTTACATTTTATGTGACCCTGTCTGGGGCGTTTTACAGTTAAAGAAAACATCTGTTGTCAGGGTGCAGAGGTGTTGGTAGTTGGACTAAAAAAACAATATACAGTTGTGTGAAAATGATATTTTGCACTCTCATTTGTCACTGGCATCATCAGCTCTCACAATGTTCAGCCACAGTATTAATTTAGTGACAGTAGGGCTACACGCTGGCTAATCATTGGGTAATCGCAGGGGAAACCATGACAGACAAATATCCACAAATATTTTTTTGTATATATTTTGATTTAATCAGAAAGGTGAAAGTGTTAGTTTAGCTATAAGACATGTCACAACACCATCACGTGTCGAAGGCTACAGGAAGTAACCAAAGCTTGTTGAGCAGGTAAACTAACATGTTCTTCGGTCTAATTAAAACATCAATAGGCAATTAAAACAAAATATCTTTTAATACATGTATCAGCAACATTTGTTTTTCAACCAAACCTCACATTCAAATATTCAAAGCTCTCTAAAACCTGTTTTAAAACAGGAATTGTTAATCACATGAGTTGAAATCTCGATATTCTGTCTGATAGAACTCATTATTAAGATCTACTCATTATTATGAAATACAAAGTAATATAAGATGGAAGCCACAGTACTCGCCCATGTCTCTTCTTTCTCTAATGAATGCCTCTTTCTTGCTTTTCCCTCTGTGCTTGTCAGCTGGCAATTTGTTTTGTTCCGTTTTCCAAAGACAGCTAGTTTTTGTGCAGTCTAATTTATTCATCTTTTTTGGATCAAACAACACCAGTGAGCAAAAAGACTAACAGTCCTCAACAGCACCACACTGATGTCATTTTGCATTGTTTTAGTCATTTTGTCACATCTTAACAATTTGATCAAATCTCTTTTGTGGATGTGGTATGTACACATTAATCATTTCAATGTGCAATAAAAGCATATTAATTCAATTTAAAAATCATTCTGTCTAAGGACTTCATGGCAAAAGTGATAGCATCATTAGTGAGGACTATGGATAAGGACAGTCTATTCTCCTGTCAACAGACCTTTTAAAAGTGTTGACTGTGTTGAAGTTTGAATAGGAGCTGCAAAAGTATTTGTTTCTTTTTATTTATCTCTTCATTTTCACTTCTATGTCTGTTTTTAATAGTGGAATTTGATTTAGCGGTAACATTCTTTAAACTCATAAGCTGTTAGCTTACTGTAAAAAATGTATGTCATACCAAATTTTCTTTGTTAAAGTTGGCTTTTTTTGCCAACCCACAAACTATGAATTTGTGAGGAAATATTAATTATTATTATTATAGTCATAATAGTTCATACTGGTGTGTAGCCTATATTCATAATGTTCACAATGTTTCAGAGAAAGCCTGCCGTTTGGAAAATCACATCAGGCTCAAGGGGGTTAGATTTAATAAGGAGGATATTGGACCTGACCGCGTTAAAGGATACGTTTCCAAACTATTTATTTCAGAATTATAGCACTTTTTGACCCATAAAATCACATGAAACTCAGTTAACAGGTCTACTAAAAAAAATCACAGTGCCTTTTACATTACATCCTAACAGCTTGTATAACATTTATTCCCACAGCAGTATCAGCACAGTTAGCCTGAAGGTGAGATTTTGCACCTGTCAGACTGACTCCATGTTTTACAAAGCCACTGTGCCTCTGGAAATGCACAGCTAAACCCGTGCAAGCTTATTGTCGCCCAGTCTTGACGTGCGTTCTTTGCTTTCTACTTGAACACCTGCTGCGTTTGCCCTTTCAGCAAACCAACCTGTCGTAATTGCTTTTCTTTCCAATTTGCCTTGTCAAAACAATTTCCCTCCCAGTTACCCCGGCGTGGATTTAACAAGGAGGCGACTCATTTCTAACAAGGAGCAGTAATTATTAGCTTGAAGCGGTTTAAGAACTGAATGTGTTTGTTTTTGCCTTGTTGACAATGTTATTATTATTATATCCATCCTATTTGTGTTTTGTGATTGGCATAATCACTTAATTGCAGTCCTCCGGCGGCCGACTACCACCATGATGCCGGATTTCCTTAAGAATATTGAATTGATATGACAAGCCGTGTCAAAATAGACTTTTGTGCTATCTCAAAAGCATTGTCCTTGTGACTGAGAAGAAAAAAAGTAAATTATTAAAAGTTATTTTATAATAAATAAAGCACATGTGGACTGGTTGGGCAAACTCCCATAAACCCTCCAGCACCCTGGAGAGGGTATAGAGCTGGTCCAGTGTTCCACGACCGGGACGAAAACCGCATTGTTCCTCCTGGATCTGAGGTTCGACTATCGGCCGCATTCTCCTCTCCAGTACCCTGGCATAGACTTTCCCGGGGAGGCTGAGGAGTGTGATCCCTCTGTAGTTGGAACACACCCTCCGGTCCCCCTTCTTAAAAAGAGGGACCACCACCCCGGTCTGCCAGTCCAGAGGTACTGTCCCCGACCGCCACGCGATGTTGCAGAGGCGTGTCAACCAAGACAGCCCCACAACATCCAGAGGCTTGAGGTACTCGGGCGTATCTCATCCACCCCGGTGCCTTGCCACCGAGGAGCTTCCCAACTACCTCAGTGACTTCAGCCTGAGTGATGGGCGAGTCCACCTCTGAGCCCTCGGCCTCTGCTTCCTCATTGGAAGGCGTGTCGGTGGGGTTGAGGAGATCCTCAGTATTCCTTCCACCGTCCAACAATATCCCCAGTTGAGGTCAGCAGATTTCCACCTCCACTGTAAACAGTGTTGGCAGGGCACTGCTTCCCCCTCCTGAGGCGTCGGACGGTTTGCCAGAATTTCTTCGAGGCCGACCGATAGTCTTTTTCCATGGTCTCACCGAACTCCTCCCAGACCCGAGTTTTTGCCTCCACAACCACCCGTGCTGCAGCCCGCTTGGCCTGCCGGTACCTATCAGCTGCCTCAGGAGTCCCACAAGCCAACCAGGCTCGATAGGTCTCCTTCTTCAGCTTGACGGCATCAAGCTGCTTTGTGGATCTGGAGAAGGCATTCGACTGTGTCCCTCGTGGTGCCCTGTGGGGGGTGCTCTGGGAGTATGGGGTCCGGGGCCCTTTGCTAAGGGCTATCCGGTCCCTGTACGACCGGAGCAGGAGCTTGGTTCGCATTGCCGGCAGTAAGTCAGACCTGTTCCCGGTGAATGTTGGACTCCGGCAGGGCTGCCCTTTGTCACCGGTCCTGTTCATTATCTTTATGGACAGGATTTCTAGGCGCAGCCAGGGGCCGGAGGGAGTCTGGTTTGGGGACCACAGGATTTCATCTCTGCTTTTTGCAGATGATGTTGTCCTGTTGGCTCCATCAAGCCAGGACCTTCAATGTGCACTGGGGCGGTTTGCAGCCGAGTGTGAAGCGGCTGGGATGAGGATCAGCACCTCCAAGTCTGAGACCATAGTTCTCAGTCGGAAAAGGGTGGCTTGCCCCATCCAGGTTGGTGGAGAGCTCCTGCCTCAAGTGGAGGAGTTTAAGTATCTCGGGGTCTTGTTCACGAGTGAGGGAAGGAAGGAGCGTGAGATCGACAGACGGATCGGTGCAGCTTCTGCAGTAATGCGGTCGATGTACCGGTCTGTCGTGGTGAAGAAGGAGCTGAGCTGTAAGGCAAAGCTCTCGATTTACCAGTCGATCTACGTTCCTACTCTCACCTATGGTCATGAGCTTTGGGTCATGACCGAAAGAACAAGATCCCGGATACAGGCGGCGAAATGAGCTTTCTCCGCAGAGTGGCGGGCGCTCCCTTAGAGATAGGGTGAGGAGCTCCGTCACTCGGGAGGAGCTCAAAGTAGAGCCGCTGCTCCTTCACATCGAGAGGAGCCAGCTGAGGTGGCTCGGGCATCTGTTTCGGATGCCTCCCGGACGCCTCCCTAGGGAGGTGTTCCGGGCATGTCCCACCGGGAGGAGACCTCGGGGAAGACCTAGGACACGCTGGAGGGACTATGTCTCTCGGCTGACCTGGGAACGCCTCGGTATCCCCCCGGAAGAGCTGGAGGAAGTGTCTGGGGAGAGGGAAGTCTGGGCTTCTCTGCTTAGACTGCTGCCCCCGCGACCCGGCCCCGGATAAGCGGTAGAAGATGGATGGATGGATGGATGGATGGATTATAATAAATATCACAACATTTTTTTATACTTTTAAAAACATGTACAACTTGCATGATACAGTTATTGGGCATTGTATAAGTTAACACTGAGACACTTCTCTCAGCTTGTGAGCAATACATTTTTTTTCTATCATAAATTTTAGGGGTTGCCTTTTTAATAAATTTTTTCAAAGGTGGTTATAACAATTAAAATGTCTAAAGGCCAAAGTCCCACAGAGGTTTTCTGAACCCTAAGAATAGAACCCATAAATGTATGTTGTGTTCAATGATCAGGATGGGTGGTGGGGTTCAGACCATGACGGAATGAATATTAATAAAATCGTGTTGTGGTGCTTTAAGTCTAATTATTATTTTACAATTTTAAGTAATTAAGTTTTTTTCAAGTTTAGTAAATGCCTAACTCCAAGTGCACCAGTTTTGTTTACATAAACAGATTTACTTTTCTTTTTTCTTTTTGGAAGCTTGAGGGGTTTGAACACAATTTTTAAGTAACCGAGGTCTGTTTCACAATGTACATTTAAAGTGTATAACAAAAGGATAATATGAAAGCCCAAAAATACAACTCAAGTCTGAAGTAGACATCAACAACCTAACATAATTAGGAAAAAGCAGTCCAACAGCTGGTTATAAACATTTGTACAGAACAACGGGCATACAAACCTACAACTTTAACATTTTAACATACATTTACACCAAATGTAGTGAAATATTAAGAAATATAACCTAAAATTGTTTAAGGTTATCAGGTTATATGAGTGCACGCATCACTAAAGTGGGTTACAGCTAAGTTATATTGTACAAATGTTGAACATGTCCACTCTCATATTGATCAAACAAATCCATTGGCTTGACTGCACTACACAGTCATGTAATACTATACACTGACTTATATTGAGAGTGCAAACTTAAGAAGAAGAAGAAAACTTCTGATTTTAAAACTGTTTTGACTTTGAAGCCAGTCATCATTCATTTTGTGAAAGTAAACGGGACAATCTACATATGAGTGCTCTTTTGTGCAAATCTTGAGGGTAAAAGTTTTACTCTGAAATTTATCCTGGTCTCAATATGCTGTTGCACAAACCTCTTCCTTTGCAGAATATATTTTAAGGGTTTAAGAGCTAAAATAGCAAATTCTCCAATACATACAGATAGGCCCTTTTGTTCTTGCCCTCACTGTGTGTATTAAAATTAGCACATATCCTAATGTATGTTTAAAAGGCATGAGACAAAAAGAAGAGTTATTCACTCAAAATGCCAGAAAGCAAAGACATTTTCCTTAGGCTTTTGCAAAACTCTACTTTAAACAGGGCAAGGGAAGTTTTTTGCTACTATGAAACAAACCTAGGCTATAGAAAGTTTATTTTAATGATTTTAGTTTGGCTCAAAACAGATTTTGATCTCATCTTCTTCCGCTTGTCTGGGCCAGCAGTTTAAGCAGAGATGCCCTAACTTACCAGACTTTCAGCCGCACGCATTCAAGAACTTGTCCTTAGGCAGGAGAGAGGAGGTGAAAGCGACAGCTTTGCAGCTCAACTCCTTCTTCATCTCAATAGACCGGTGCATTGAGCGCTGAAGCTACGCCAATCCATCCTTCTCTCACTTGTAAACACACATCAGAGTCTATTTAGTTCACTAGGTCAAAGCCTTTGAAATTCTATACTAAATAATTCTCATATTGCCTTAAATAATGACAGCACAGTGGATGAATGTGTTCATGGTATTTATCCTGAGAAACACTTTGTATTTGTATTACTTTTTTGCATTTTGTAACATTATTAGTCCTTTTCGACATATGTTGTTTTTGTGTCATTTCTATTTAAATTGAACCCAACTAGAATTTATTTGGAAGAAGAACAAGATTCACTTTGCACCAGTTTTTGTCTTTTCCTGAACCAAACAAAACTTGTGTAAACCTGCCCTGAGAGAACTTTCTTTTTACATTTCTATAAAAGATAGGACTAATACATCAGTGTATAAAGCTCAGGTGTATTGTGAAGATGTTTTTCTTAACAATGGGCTATATTGTTTTGAAAGTTGATAAGTTCTTTTCAAATATAATCTTTCTCTTCCATCTATCCACTTCTCTAAAGTTCTAGTGTATGGTCACCTATTCTAATATGAGGACACTTTCTTTACTTGGTCTCAGTTTCAGACCAAAATGGCGGTTTTAAAGTGAGCACTATTTGGACCAAACTGTCTGACAATTGCATGCTATGTCCTCTCTCCTTGATGTAGCACAAATAGACTTTTGATTTTTCACATTTTAAATTTATATTAAAAATCTATCTGCAGTGATGGATCCTAATGTAACTCTGCTGTTGTGACCACTTCAGACCAATTTGTTAAGGAATGCAATTCTTTTTGTTTATATCTCTATTTTACCTTTATATAAATACAAGTCTTATTATGAGTGGTGTTTGGAAAAAGGCAGGACACGAAATTCAGTTTGTCGTGACACACACAACATGTTGAGCTTAGTGAATTTGAGCTGCTTTTAGAGCTGACAGGAGTCACAATAGAAAAAACAGGCTGGAGAAGATTATTTACCATCAATACAGGACCTGGAGACAATAGAACACTCAACACAGAGTAACAGCATTGACAGTTCAAGTCTTGTTTGCATCAGTATGGAGCACTAACAAGAAAAAAAGTAAAGGTTTGAGTAAAAGCATCTGGACTGGAGTTTTCAAGGTGAAGACGTTTTGTCAAAACAAACATATTCACCTTGAAAACTAAGTCCAGATGCTTTTACTCAAACCTTTGCTTCAAGATGTCCTGGATGACTGAGAACCTCCACAGACATGTAACAAGGAAAGATGTTCACCCAAATGAGGTAAGGCTTAGTCGAGTTATTTGTGAAATATCAAGTGAAGATAAGCACAATAAGTTTGGAGACTGACATTTCTCCATCAGTTAACAGACTATTTTCTCAGTGACCAGACTGCACTTTAGACAGGCCGTTGAGCAGCACCGTTTCTTAAATGTCCCCCGTCAGTTTGAGTTCTGCAGTCCAGATAAACTCTAATACGGCCTTGTTTTGCAGCCACATGCTCCAGACTGATGTTCAGTGTTCTTATTAAACCCACTGATATCACAATGAAATCTTAGACATGTAGCCTGGGACACAAAGCAAATTTGATAATTACAGTTTTGCAAAGGTCGAGTTAGGGAAAAAGCAGACAAAAAATAAATCAATATTCAATTAAAGTTAACAGTGGATTTGTGGATTCCTGTGAGGAGTTGCTGCAAAGCAAAGATTATCAGATTATTATTGTATACACTCAGAAATTAAACACCAGCGTGGAAGAAAAACACCATACATTTCACCCAATTACCAAATCCATTATAGGTCAGTTTGGCAGCTCTTTTTAGAGTAATGTCAAACAACTGCCTCAGCTTCTGTTAATTATAAAATAGAGCATGTCATACCTGGGTGTTAACTGTAGCACTCCACAGTGACATTCACATCATTCAATTTGCTTGCCTCTAGTCATCATTATGAACCAACAGCTCATAATGGCTTTTAGGAGCCAAAAGCCATTATGAGCTGTTGGTTCATGAATATAAACCAACATAACTGAAATTAGGTGGATAATCATCCTGACATTATTTCTACTTTTCATGTGCATTTGTAAGGAACAGATCAGATGGATTTCAAACTCTGCAGAATGTTATTTATATGACTCTGAGAAACGTAGCTTTCTTGGTGACTGTTTTTTTCTTCCATTTAAAAAAAATAAATACATTTTATTGCATGTTTTGATTTGGAACTTCCTGGATCCCCAAGTAGAAAAAAAGAAACCGAAGTCAATCAATCCTTCTACAAGTGATGTACATTTTGGTGGGCAGTGAAAGTTTTGACTGCAAATTGAATCTTCAGGCTTGAGAATCCTCCTTTTGTTTATGTGATGAGTGGATACAGAAAAGTATGATGTAATAGAAGTGCATCAGCAATGAAACAGCCCTGTATGAGTCACTCTGTGAAGCACACCAGAGACAAGGACATCCACCATTCAAGAAAACTGCCTTTCATTTCCATTTCCGGCCTCTACTCGATGTGGAGTGCGTGCAAAGCAGAGGTAGAATATGAACCCAGGGACTATACAAGGACAACCGTGGTACTTTGAAAACCTCCTGAAAGTTCCGGCGAAAACCCTCCAAACGGGATGGCCTGTCAACTCAAGAAATCCTCAACATCTCTCCAGTACGGCCCCCAGCCAGTCTGCTTTGTAATGCGGCAGATGTTCATTTTAAAAAGTTGACTCTGAGGTTGGTTGAGATGAATTTGATTAAAGCAGGCATGTGTGCACACAGTAACACACCAACAAGCCGCAGCCCTCTTCCCCGGCCTGTCAGCGCCGAACACAGACGCTCTGCTCCCGCTCCAGGAGATACATCCTGACATGAAACACTGCGGTGAGGCGTAAACCCATGCCACGACATCCAGGAAACTGTAGCGGTTATGTAAGGTAAAGCCTGGCGTAAACACATTACATATTTTTAAAAATAAAGCAACAACATGTAATTTTCTTACTCTTTTTTTCTACACACCAGTGACAGCCTTCCCTGAACAAAACAAATCAATGAATGATGAATTCAAGTATTGTGTGTAACAGAGTATGTGGTATCTTGTACAATATAAAATACATACACTATGTGCACAATAAGTTTTTTGGTTCTGTACAGTGTGAGCTTTGGTGTGAGCAAAAAAACAGCCTACAGTAGATTGGACTCTGGAACAAATTAACTGATCATTAAATAGAGAAAAAATTAATTCACACAACATTTAACCAGTCTGTGTCATTAATATGGCTCCTAATGGGCTGTTAATTTTATCACTCATAATGTTGTACACTGTAAACTATAAAGCCCCTAAAATCCCAATTGGTGAACATTTTAACACACAAAATTTAGTAAGTATTCTTATTGGACAATATAATTATTGTGTAGCCTATGAGGAAGGTAATATTTAGAGCAAACCGGATAAGTATATCTTGCAAGTATGTTTAAGATACTCTAAATATTCTAATATACAGTCAGTACATTTTACTGGGTTAATCCGAGTGACTGGGACACCTACGTTGGCATGCAGGGGAGAAGAATGAACAACTTTAACAAATAAAATAATGCCAATGAATATACAATTCATATAATTTAATCATATCAAGTGCCTTTTTTTCTTTCATTTTTTTATAGAGGTGAGATTATAGAATATATACTGTAGCTAATTTCCATCTCCAGTCCATGACCAGGTTGATTTTATGTGTTATGTGTTAGCCTCTCAGTTTCAAATCAATCAAAAAAATTGAATGTTAAATTTGGCTTATCTCTGATCTACAGTAAATAGCACATTTCCTGGTCGTGGGATGCCCGTATAATGGATGTCAATGGGACCGGCGTTACTCCTGACAAACAGGTGACTTGAGGCTGGTCTTTGATTGCGTCTTGGGGCACAATGAGCTGTGTCCATGGCCAAGATTATTTAATTACATCATTGAATCTTTTGTGATTGGTCCATCACACCTGTCAGTCAAATAACATCCCACCCATAAACAGTTCCGGCACAAACTCATACATTCGGGGGTGAATTGAAGGGAAATAGTGGTGATAGGGGGAAATTTATCTTAGTTTGTTTTGACAAAACTAACACTTAAAAAGGCATTTAGGACACTTTAGACCACTTTTTAAACATGGTGTTAGAACCAAAATAATGCTGCTGTTGTTTTGGTTGAACATAGAAAATACCCCGAGATGTTCTAGTGTTGAACTAAGAAGAGATATATCCTTCACCAAGCTGTGAAACAAGGGCACATGTGGTCACACACATTCCACCAGTGCATTCTTTCTGTCAAACCACTTTCACTATAGCCCTTTTCCCACTTCCCCTGCTGCCTGAAGACTCCATTAGCAGTGTTCCTCTGGTGGGCGAGATGTTATGAATTTTGGTGAGAATCACAAACGCCACCATGTCAATTAACCACAGCCGTGATGAAGACAAAGTACTCGCACATACACCAACTCCCAGATTAAAATTGTGGGTACAGAAGCAAATTTAAATAAAGAAAAATGTTATGCAAATAGTTAATTAATATGAAATGCAAAGGTGTGGAGGATTTATACATGCACAGGCTGCGTATTGTGTAAGGTTGGAAACAAAGTGGAGTTGTAAAGAGGCCAGCAGATAACCTATTTTTTTTAAATATGTCAGAAATAACATACACGAGAGAGGACAGAAAGGGAGCAAGAGAAATGTGTGTGACTTTTTTAAGAGATGTTATATTAAATATACACCATACACTGTGGTTTTTTCAAGATGCCAAGGAGACATTACAGAAACCAGTGTTAGAGTAGTTACTCTAAAAGTTTGTATTATGAACAAATGTTATAATAAAGTGAAGCTGAAAGCTTAAGTGATACTGAATGTATTAAAAATACATTTATTGACATAAAACAACATTTAAACAAAACCTCACCAGTGCATAAAAACAAAAATATTTTTTGATGCCCCTCATATACCTGCCAATACGCCTTGCACTATGTTCTATCATGCCTTTTCAAATTATTGCACATTACTTTTCATTGTGTATCTCCACGGCCCCCTCCCACTCAAATCTGTTCTCCAACATTGAGCCTAGTACAGCCTAGTCCTCCACGCAACTTCATAAATTCATAAAAAGCATGTGTGAAGAATTCATCTGATCATTTCACGAGGTGCAGATGAAATGAAATGTATGACAACATAAATAATGTCACAGAATCCATCCCGTGTTGACAGAGGCAGGCCACGCTCGGGCCAATTAATGCCAAGTCAAGCTCAGTGAAGAGTTTTGTGTTGTGACTAGGGCATTAATTGTTAAACATCCTTTGCGATCTGAGAGAGCTGACAAATGTGACTGCTGCATCTGCGAGACTGCCTCTAATTTGAGTGTCTACAATCAGGGAAGCTCATATTATCGCTGTATCGATCGGAGTGTGTGTGTGTGTGTGGGCGGTATTACTGTCAGGCTCCGTTAGCATTTCTAATAGGACAGACTTGGCAGAGAGGAAACTGAGCAGGACGTGGAGGAGACTCATTTGATTGGAATTGCAATAAAAGTCTATCAGTTGCTATCTACTGTAGTAAGCTTCTTTGGATTACACCTGTCATGTTCAATCTATTTTTCAGTCAAACAATTTAGTTTCACAGATACCATAATTCAATATTCACAAGCACTTACTTTAGATCAGACATGGTGCTAGACTTACTCTCCGTAAAATCTTTATCATAATCTATTATTACCTTTCATTTCAATTTTTTATACTTTAATAATACTTACAATATATTTTTGTTTTTTCTCACATTTAAAAAAAAATAGGCCACAAGACGAGCATATAGAACTGATTATTTGCTTTGTATACATTTACATTTAGTCATTTAGCAGACGCTGTTATCCAAAGCGATGGAAGCAATTTTTCAACACAAGGTAACAAAAAGCATAAGGGCAAAAAAACTAGTCAGTTAGAACCCACATAGTATACAACGCTAAGGATAGGAGAGAATTTTTTTTTCTTATTAATAGAGAAGAAATCAATAGAAAGGAAGTAGAATTCAGTGTTTGTCAGTCAGGTGTTGACGGAAGAGATGTGTTTTCAGGTGTTTTTTAAAGATGTCTACAGAATCTGCTGATCTTGTAGCAGCAGGTTGATCATTCCACCAATGTGGAACAGATCCAGAGAAAGTACATGAGAGTGATTTTTTTCCTTTTTGGGATGGTACAACCAGACGTTGTTCATTAGCAGAGCGCAGGGATCTGGTAGGAACATAGGTCTGTGTTAGTGAGTGAAGATATGAGGGGGCGGAGCCTGTGGTGGTCTTGTAGGCAACGGAATGCAGTGTGACAAAGACGAGACAACTCAAGCGATTGTATATTCGCTTCTAACTGGAGTAGGAAATACAATACTTCACCCTCTAAGTAATATGTCATAATAACGGATGTCATTTAGATTTTGCTAAAAAAAAAAAACACAAAAAAAAAACATCAATGACAGAAAAGATGGAGTAGCCATATCAGTTTTGAAGTCTTACTCTACAAATATCCAGGACATAGTACGCAGCAAAACAACAAAAGGCATTTCAGGAATCCTGAACCCCACCCCACCCACAAAAATAAAAGAAAATAAGAACGGAGGACAAAGATATGACATTTCACCACAGAATATGAATTTACTTGTTTACCCTTACATGTTGTGATCCCTAAAAATATAAAAGCATAACATCATTTCATTTCTATAGGCTTAAGCAATTATTTGTTCATTATGTTGAAATATGTAGATCACTTTTACTATTTATATAAGCTGCTTATTCTCTTTACTGGTGTGAAAGTACTCTCAATTAAGTATGTCAAACAATAAACTGGCAGAAATGCTACTTTTCTTACCTTCTCTGTAAATGTTGAAGTCCTGTGAACAGCTGTAGCTGGCTGTCTCTTGTTCCGGATACCCAGTCTATCAGTACAAGCGCACACCAGTGAGAGTGAGCAGGGGACTGATGCAGTTCTCCTAACGGCCACTGGTGTCAGCAACTTTTAGGTTTTTCTGAAAGTTACGCATAGTTCCTTTAAACAAGTCTAAGGACAGGTAGCCTTGGCACCTAGCCAGCCTGAAAAATATGCACATGAAAGTAAACTAGTTGAACTCACCTCAGCATGTCTTTTTCAATCAATTAACTCGCCATGAGAAATGCTGAAGTCACAGTTACACACTGTACAGCGTGCAAGATTGTCATCATGTTTAAAGCTTAAAAGACAGGGGTACACTTTTGTGCAGTCTGGTGTAAAATGTCTTTATCTTTTTTGGGGCACTCTCCCTCTGCCTTGGCGCTCCTGTTTCTGTATACACTGAACTAATTAATTCAGTTTGGGAGAAGAAATAAAAGCCTGTCCACACTGACAGTTGATTGGTTGAATTACCAAAACAGGCCAATCAGGATACTCTCTATCCTACATGTGCTTCATGCGACACACTAGCACACACACAAGGTGTCTCGCTTCCCCTTGGAGCAGTCTCTGTCTCACATGTGCGCTCTTGTTAACTTGTTCTAGATTCTGGTAGATTTGACCTAATTTGAAGGCATCAATATGCGGAAGAATCCTGGAACTTCCAGGAGACTTGGGATGTCTGCTTTCCCAGGATCTGCAAGCAAAAAGAAAAAAAGGCTAAAATTAAATGCCTATGTCCTTTCAACCATTCTAAATATGTCTCTGAGTTAAACCTTCCCAGTCTTTGTTCTTTCTGTTGAAAATGTCCCTTGACCCTTTTTTAGTGGTGTGGGTAATTCTTTTGAGGAAACCAAGTGAAGAGGAGACTGTCAAAACCTCTCTCAAGCATGACATTTGTTAGTTACAGTAGAAAATAAGCATTTATAATTCTCAAATAAAGTCAGTGATAAAGGGCCTCACCTCCCCTTGCAACTGCAGGGCCACATGTCCTCGGGAGGACTGCATCCTGTGCTTTAACCCTTTAACATCTATGCATAATTTAGGCTGCCTGGATATTTTTTTTTTTGGCTGTAAAATTGACACACAATAAAAAGTTTAGCTTTCAATATTTGACAGTTTTCTATGCATTACTCTATGTTTTAACTATGTAATAATAATTTACACTCACCTAAAGGATTATTAGGAACACCATACTAAAACTGTGTTTGACACTTTCAGAACTGCCTTAATTCTACGTGGCATTGATTCAACAAGTTGCTGAAAGCATTCTTTAGAAATGTTGGCCCATATTGATAGGATAGCATCTTGCAGTTGATGGAGATTTGTGGGATGCACATCCAGGGCACGAAGCTCCCGTTCCACCACATCCCAAAGATGCTCTATTGGGTCGAGATTTGGTGACTGTGGGGGGCATTTTAGTTCAGTGAACTCATTGTCATGTTCAGGAAACCAATTTGAAATGATTCAGCTTTGTGACATGGTGCATTTTCCTGCTGGAAGTATCCTCAGAGGATGGTACATGGTGGTCAAAAAGGGATGGACATGGTCAGAAACAATGCTCAGGTAGGCCGTGGCATTTAAACGAGGCCCAATTGGCACTAAGGGGCCTAAAGTGTGCTAAGAAAACATCCCCCACACCATTACACCACCACCAGCCTGCACAGTGGTAACAAGGCATGATGGATCCATGTTCTCATTCTGTTTACACCAAATTCTGACTCTACCATCTGAATGTCTCAACAGAAATCAAGACTCACCAGACCAGGCAACATTTTTCCAGTCTTGAACTCTCCAATTTTGGTGTAGCCTCTTTTTCCTGTTTGTAGTGGAGATGAGTGGTACCCGGTGGGGTCTTCTGCTGTTGTCGCCTATCCACCTCAAGGTTGTGCGTGTTGTTGCTTCACAAATGCTTTGCTGCATACCTCGGGTTTAGCTGGGTTTTTTTCTAAAAAAATGCAGTTTGGAGTACCAGGGGCTCAAATTGTTTTTCGGAGTACCAGGGGTATAAAAACTCCTGCCGGCTCATAGCTTGGTGGATAACCCGGTGGGGGGTGCTTAAAGGTGGGTACCCGGGTGCGAGTGGAGCGCCGGGGTGTGGGGAGGACCGTCATGCCCCGGAGGTAGTGTAGCCCAGAATGAGAGCTCCTGAGCGGGTGGTATTGATGACCAGTGGGTGGGGAAGCCTGACCTGGAAAAGAGTGCCCGAGCCAGAACAGATCCAGGTCCAGGAGGTTAGGCTGAAGCTGGATGTTGGCCACGGGCTCCCTAGAGCAGCGACAATGAGTTTCAGGGGCACACATTACATTTTCCAACACCGACTTTTTTTAACTGGTTTTTAGACTATGTTTTTTGCAGTGTTGAAATGTATTAACTTTATTATAGTACAACCCTGACACACTGGTGAAAGTTTAATAAATGTTGACAGTTTTCACACTAGTATCCGTCTATTCTTAGAGTAAGAAAAGGTTTGCAATTTTTGGGTCTGCATTTTATTTGGATTTAGGAACAACAAAACTTTAATGAAACTAAACAAAGTGCTTAACATCAAAAAGTGCATTCCTAAACAATAACAAACGGTTATGTCACTAGTGAGACACATGAAGCTGGTCTTTGGCTTTTTCCAGCCTCTCAATATCAAACTGCAGGTGTGGGTCGGTCAGAGTGCCTGTGAGTCAAGATTTGTTAGGTTCATTACACTAAAAGTCTTTTCACAGATGCTCCCAAACAAAGCACAAACAAATAACATAATATCAAGCGTGAGTGATTAACATGTTTAGTCAATGCAAAGACGCATTTGGATGCGCATGGAAATCCGGCGGCGCGCAAATTGAGCGAATCACACGTTAAAAGCGTGAAACACCTTTTAATTCATTCAAACGGTATATGAGCTTACTAGCTAGCTAAAGCCTTCTAATAATATTTAATAATTGATATGTATTGTATCTATTCTGTCATGACAGAGCTGACTTTTGATGCCAGGGAGCCTGGGTCCCTCCTACCAAAACCTGCTGGTGCTTCTGCTTTCCCTGCCCCATCCAAATATGCTACAGTACCCACAGGTGTGTGCAGGCAATAGTGTAAACAATATATCAGCATGTTATAGATCATATGTATATATAATATATTTTCATTTACAGTAAGCCCTCATAGCCTCTTACATTCACAAACAAACACAAACCTGGTGGTTTGTGAATGAGTTGACAATGTTTTTCTGCCTTTTTTATGTCATTTCATACTGTGCAAACCCCAGAGAAGACCCAGTTCAGAAGCTCTCCAAACACATGCTATAGCTCCAGCTCAATGTTCAGAGGATGAGCTCTTCTCTTGATTCTGGTCTTTTACTTGCAGATGTTACTGTCTTGGACAAACCATTTGTCAAATATCAAGTGCATACATTCATTTATAAAAGCAGCACAATTCTGCTTCATTTGGAACCCACCGTATAGTTTTTAAAATAAGCCAGCTGTCATTGCAGGGAATAAAGCAGACTCTCTCTGTCTCCTCTCCTTTACTTGAAGCCCTCACTCTTCACTCTTCTAAGCAAGATTATTTTATTCCCACTTGTAAATAATGCATTATGTTTTGTATATAGTTTCATAATTGTATTGCCATATATATTTTTAAAATATAATGACCAAAGGTTTTGATGTGTTTGTGCACATAGTCATCATGGTTTTTATTTGTCACAAAAATATTTCAATATTTCAGACTGATTTATATACAAATCATTTTGACACAAGACCGGAAGACAAATCCGCCTGGCAGAAGCCCTACCCATGATGCAAATTTGCATCTGATAGTGAATTTTACACGCGAATGAAGCGAGTAAAACTCAAAATGTAAAGACGTCCAACTATGCGCAAATAGCGCAATTTATTTGCGCAATTTGCATTTGGTGTGAACATTAAGCCCAGAATTACACAGAAACTCAATTAGTTCCACTTGTACGTGATCAGGGAGTCCACACTTATGTTGAAGGGTTGGGAAAGCAGCTTAATGTCACCCTCACTTTCCCTAAAGTCTTCAAAGTGCGAGACAAAGACCTGGTCTAGGTTGCTGAGAAGGGCTTCATATTCAGGCAGCCTCTGCTCGACCAGGTTTACCGTTCTCAGACTGGGGAAGTGTGCCAAGTTTCCTAAAAAGTGAAAAGGCTTTACAATGAAGAAGAGAAGAAAATAGAAATGTGTGCTACAAAATAAAGTAAAATGTATAGATGCTGCAATGTTACTTTATTCATAATTATTAATACAATAGCTATAATAAATAAATAAAAATGCATTCATACAACCAGTGGTTTTATGTATCTATTTAGGTACTTACATATAAATTGTTTACCTTATAGTTTTACTGTACAAGACCATTTTACTGCACTACATTAATTTTATAGCTTGTACTTAGTTACCTAATGTCCTATTACAAATTATTTCAGACATAACAACTGTCAAATTAAACAATGTAGTACATGTATGCAGCTATAATTTCTTTCTGCTAAGAGTTGATTAAAGCATAAACTTTTTTAAAACCTTGAGAAAAAGCAGGCTTAAATGGAGAAACAATGCCACTAGCCCAGTGAATACTAATGTATGATAGATGTGTCTTTTTTTTGCTGCTCAGAGAGGGGAAGACAGACCAAACCACAGGTGTCTGCCGTTAAGCATTAACCCCCATCCAAACCGAATGCTTGGGACATCCTTAGGAGAGCAGCCGCTGTGGACGTGAGCAGGCACATCCTAATACCGTCTTCAATGGGTGGGACGCCGGAGTGTTAGATCTCCGATTCTCCAGGCATTTAAATTTATTCATTTTTAGCTGACGCTTTATCCAAAGCGGCACCTTGTTGCAAACTGTACGGATGATCCCCTTAGATACTCTTTGAGCCAAAGCATCCACTTGCAAACCTGTTGCTTTGACATTTAATGCCATACACATGGCTGTGCAAGAACATGGATGTTAACCTAGCATAATTCAGAAATGTATTGCCTAAGACAGATTTGTAGCTTTCGGACTCCAAACTTACAATGAGATACTTCAAAAGGACATGTATAATCATTTTTTGTGAAGATATTTTGTTTAATTGTCAAACAGGTTTGACAACAAAGAGGCTTCAAACTTATGCTACATACACATATTATTAGTTCTTTTACCCACCTGGCAACATAAGCTACTTTTACACATCAGGTACGGACATAGTTGGGGTTATTTCTTCTCGCGCACAATTCACACGTCGTTAATTGCACAGGTTGATTAAGTCCGCAATACGGCCACGTTGTTAACGTTCATACATCTCATGAATATTCCGGTGACTGTACTAAGAAGCATGGGGAGGGAAAACTGGGGGATTGAGCTTAATTAGCATGATGGTGCTAAAACAAAGCTAACAAACAAATTATTTGAGAACTTTGCGGAGATCGTGGTTATTGCGCAAATATTGAAACAACAGCTATTTGAAACATGTGAGGACCATAACCAAACAGTTTAAAGTTAAGTTCTAAGAGTACAAGGGTTTAATTCTCTATGCACAGCATTCATGTCTTCAGCTAGCCACATTAATAAAATGTAGAAGAAAGATAAAAAAATAAAACTTTTCTAGTTACACATTTGTGGCTCGTTGGTCTAGGGGTATGATTCTCGCTTTGGGTGCGAGAGGTCCCGGGTTCAAATCCCTGATGAGCCCATTGCTAGTGCTAACCGCATTGATCGTTTGAGGCATACAGTGAGAGACAATCCTGATGGGTATTTATCCACGCAAAAAAAGGTCTATGGTTCAAATCCTGCTTTTTTATGCTTAGAAACATACTTGGCTATTGCCAGTGTTTGTAAGAAAGTTTTGCTCCATTTAAATGTGTGCACAGTGAAAGAGACAAGATTTGGAAGAATTGTTTTTTTGTTGTGGCTCGTTGGTCTAGGAGTATGATTCTCGCTTAGGGTGCGAGAGGTCCCGGGTTCAAATCCCGGACGAGCCCCTTTCATAGTTACCTCACCATTATCATTTAAGGTATTATTCACATTTAAAGAGGGACAGGTTGCTGTCTAGGAAACTGATTTCTACAGAAGTAAAGAAAGTTCTTGGGTTCCTAAAAAACGTTCCCTTACTACCTCCAGGCATTTACATTTATTCATTTTTAGCTGACGCTTTATCCAAAGCGGCACCTTGTTGCAAACTGTACGGATGATCCCCTTAGATACTCTTTGAGCCAAAGCATCCACTTGCAAACCTTTTGCTTTGACATTTAATGCCATACACATGGCAGTGCAAGAACATGGATGTTAACCTAGCATAATTCAGAGATGTATTGCCTAAGACAGATTTGTAGCTTTCGGACTCCAAACTTACAATTAGATACTTCAAAAGAACATGTATAATCAGTTTTTGTGAAGATATTTCGTTTAATTGTCAAACAGGTCTTTTTGACAACAAGGAGGCTTCAAACTTATGCTACATACACATATTATTAGTTATTTTACCCACCTGGCAATATAAGCTACATTCACACATCCGGTACGGACATAGTCGGGGTTATTTCTTCCCGCGCACAATTCACACGTCGTTGTTTGCACAGGTTGATTAAGTCCGCAATACGGCCACGTATTAACGTTCATACATCTCATGAATATTCCGGTGACTGTACTAAGAAGCATGGGGAGGGAAAACTGGGGGATTGAGCTTAATTGGCATGACGGTGCTAAAACAAAGCTAACAAACAAATTATTTGAAAACTTTGCGGAGATCGTGGTTATTGCGAAAATATTGAAACACCAGATATTTGAAACATGTGAGGACCATAACCAAACAGTTTAAAGTTAAGTTCTAAGAGTACAAGGGTTTAGTTCTCGATGCACAACATTTATGTCTTCAGCTAGCCACATTAACAAAATGTAGAAGAAAGATAAAAAAATAAAACTTTTTTCATTGCACATTTGTGGCTCGTTGGTCTAGGGGTATGATTCTCGCTTTGGGTGCGAGAGGTCCCGGGTTCAAATCCCGGACGAGCCCATTGCTAGTGCTGGCCGCACTGGTTGTTTGAGGCATACAGTGGGATACAATCCTGATGGGTTTTCCGGCAAAAAAAGGTCTATGATTTAAATCGTGCTCTTAAATGCTTAAAAACATACTTGGTTATTGCCAGTGCTTGTAAGAAACTTTTGCTCCATTTAAATGTGTGCACAGTGAAAAAGACAAGATTTGGAAGAATTTCTTATGTTTTTTTTATGGCTCGTTGGTCTAGGGGTATGATTCTCGCTTAGGGTGCGAGAGGTCCTGGGTTCAAATCCCGGACGAGCCCATTGCTAGTGCTGTCTACACTGATTGTTTGAGGCTTACAGTGGGAGACAATCCTGATGGGTATTTAATCAGGCAAAAAAAGGTCTATGGTTCATATCCTGCTCTTTAATGCTTAGAAACATACTTGGCTATTGCCAGTGTTTGGTTTGTAAGAAACATTTGCTCCGTTTAAATGTATGCACAGTGAAAAAGATAAGATTTGGAAGAATTTCTTATTTTTTTTTTTTTATGGCTTGTTGGTCTAGGAGTATGATTCTCGCTTAGGGTGCGAGAGGTCCCGGGTTCAAATCCCGGACGAGCCCCCTTTCATCGTTTAATTGTCAAACAGGTCTTTTTGACAACAAGGAGGCTTCAAACTTATGCTACATACACATATTATTAGTTCTTTTACCCACCTGGCAACATAAGCTACTTTTACACATCAGGTACGGACATAGTTGGGGTTATTTCTTCTCGCGCACAATTCACACGTCGTTGTTTGCACAGGTTGATTAAGTCCGCAATACGGCCACGTTGTTAACGTTCATACATCTCATGAATATTCCGGTGACTGTACTAAGAAGCATGGGGAGGGAAAAGTGGGGGATTGAGCTTAATTAGCATGACGGTGCTAAAACAAAGCTAACAAACAAATTATTTGAGAACTTTGCGGAGATCGTGGTTATTGCGCAAATATTGAAACAACAGCTATTTGAAACATGTGAGGACCATAACCAAACAGTTTAAAGTTAAGTTCTAAGAGTACAAGGGTTTAATTCTCTATGCACAGCATTCATGTCTTCAGCTAGCCACATTAACAAAATGTAGAAGAAAGATAAAACAATAAAACTTTTCTAGTTACACATTTGTGGCTCGTTGGTCTAGGGGTATGATTCTCGCTTTGGGTGCAAGAGGTCCCGGGTTCAAATCCCTGATGAGCCCATTGCTAGTGCTAACCGCATTGATCGTTTGAGGCATACAGTGAGAGACAATACTGATGGGTATTTATCCACGCAAAAAAAGGTCTATGGTTCAACTCCTGCTCTTTAATGCTTAGAAACATACTTGGCTATTGCCAGTGTTTGTAAGAAAGTTTTGCCAGTGTTTGTAAGAAAGTTTTTCTCCATTTAAATGTCTGCACAGTGAGAAAGACAAGATTTGGAAGAATTTGTATTTTTTTGTGGCTCGTTGGTCTAGGAGTATGATTCTCGCTTAGGGTGCGAGAGGTCCCGGGTTCAAATCCCGGACGAGCCCCTTTCATAGTTACCTCACCACTATCATTTAAGGTATGATTCGCATTTAAAGAGGGAGAGGTTGATGTCAAGGAAACTGATTTCTACAGAAGTAAAAAAGTTCTTGGCTTCTTAATAAACATTCCCGTACTACCTCCAGGCATTTAAATTTATTTATTTTTAGCTGATGCTTTATCCAAAGCGGCACCTTGTTGCAAACTGTACGGATGATCCCCTTAGATACTCTTTGAGCCAAAGCATCCACTTGCAAACCTGTTGCTTTGACATTTAATGCCATACACATGGCTGTGCAAGAACATGGATGTTAACCTAGCATAATTCAGAAATGTATTGCCTAAGACAGATTTGTAGCTTTCGGACTCCAAACTTACAATGAGATACTTCAAAAGGACATGTATAATCATTTTTTGTGAAGATATTTTGTTTAATTGTCAAACAGGTTTGACAACAAAGAGGCTTCAAACTTATGCTACATACACATATTATTAGTTATTTTACCCACCTGGCAACATAAGCTACTTTCACACATCCGGTACGGACATAGTCGGGGTTATTTCTTCCCGCGCACAATTTACACGTCGTTGTTTGCACATGTTGATTAAGTCCGCAATACGGCCACGTTGTTAACGTTCATACATCTCATGAATATTCCGGTGACTGTACTAAGAAGCATGGGGAGGGAAAACTGGGGGATTGAGCTTAATTGGCATGACGGTGCTAAAACAAAGCTAACAAACAAATTATTTGAAAACTTTGCGGAGATCGTGGTTATTGCGCAAATATTGAAACAACAGATATTTGAAACATGTGAGGACCATAACCAAACAGTTTAAAGTTAAGTTCTAAGAGTACAAGGGTTTAGTTCTCGATGCACAACATTTATGTCTTCAGCTAGCCACATTAACAAAATGTAGAAGAAAGATAAAAAAATAAAACTTTTTTCATTGCACATTTGTGGCTCGTTGGTCTAGGGGTATGATTCTCGCTTTGGGTGCGAGAGGTCCCGGGTTCAAATCCCGAACGAGCCCATTGCTAGTGCTGGCCGCACTGGTTGTTTGAGGCATACAGTGGGATACAATCCTGATGGGTTTTCCGGCAAAAAAAGGTCTATGATTTAAATCCTGCTCTTAAATGCTTAAAAACATACTTGGTTATTGCCAGTGCTTGTAAGAAATTTTTGCTCCATTTAAATGTGTGCACAGTGAAAAAGACAAGATTTGGAAGAATTTCTTATGTTTTTTTTATGGCTCGTTGGTCTAGGGGTATGATTCTCGCTTAGGGTGCGAGAGGTCCTGGGTTCAAATCCCGGACGAGCCCATTGCTAGTGCTGTCTACACTGATTGTTTGAGGCTTACAGTGGGAGACAATCCTGATGGGTATTTAATCAGGCAAAAAAAGGTCTATGGTTCATATCCTGCTCTTTAATGCTTAGAAACATACTTGGCTATTGCCAGTGTTTGGTTTGTAAGAAACATTTGCTCCGTTTAAATGTATGCACAGTGAAAAAGATAAGATTTGGAAGAATTTCTTATTTTTTTTTTTTATGGCTCGTTGGTCTAGGAGTATGATTCTCGCTTAGGGTGCGAGAGGTCCCGGGTTCAAATCCCGGACGAGCCCCCTTTCATCGTTTAATTGTCAAACAGGTCTTTTTGACAACAAGGAGGCTTCAAACTTATGCTACATACACATATTATTAGTTCTTTTACCCACCTGGCAACATAAGCTACTTTTACACATCAGGTACGGACATAGTTGGGGTTATTTCTTCTCGCGCACAATTCACACGTCGTTGTTTGCACAGGTTGATTAAGTCCGCAATACGGCCACGTTGTTAACGTTCATACATCTCATGAATATTCCGGTGACTGTACTAAGAAGCATGGGGAGGGAAAAGTGGGGGATTGAGCTTAATTAGCATGACGGTGCTAAAACAAAGCTAACAAACAAATTATTTGAGAACTTTGCGGAGATCGTGGTTATTGCGCAAATATTGAAACAACAGCTATTTGAAACATGTGAGGACCATAACCAAACAGTTTAAAGTTAAGTTCTAAGAGTACAAGGGTTTAATTCTCTATGCACAGCATTCATGTCTTCAGCTAGCCACATTAACAAAATGTAGAAGAAAGATAAAACAATAAAACTTTTCTAGTTACACATTTGTGGCTCGTTGGTCTAGGGGTATGATTCTCGCTTTGGGTGCGAGAGTTCCCGGGTTCAAATCCCTGATGAGCCCATTGCTAGTGCTAACCGCATTGATCGTTTGAGGCATACAGTGAGAGACAATACTGATGGGTATTTATCCACGCAAAAAAAGGTCTATGGTTCAACTCCTGCTCTTTAATGCTTAGAAACATACTTGGCTATTGCCAGTGTTTGTAAGAAAGTTTTGCCAGTGTTTGTAAGAAAGTTTTTCTCCATTTAAATGTCTGCACAGTGAGAAAGACAAGATTTGGAAGAATTTGTATTTTTTTGTGGCTCGTTGGTCTAGGAGTATGATTCTCGCTTAGGGTGCGAGAGGTCCCGGGTTCAAATCCCGGACGAGCCCCTTTCATAGTTACCTCACCACTATCATTTAAGGTATGATTCGCATTTAAAGAGGGAGAGGTTGATGTCAAGGAAACTGATTTCTACAGAAGTAAAAAAGTTCTTGGCTTCTTAATAAACATTCCGTACTACCTCCAGGCATTTAAATTTATTTATTTTTAGCTGATGCTTTATCCAAAGCGGCACCTTGTTGCAAACTGTACGGATGATCCCCTTAGATACTCTTTGAGCCAAAGCATCCACTTGCAAACCTGTTGCTTTGACATTTAATGCCATACACATGGCTGTGCAAGAACATGGATGTTAACCTAGCATAATTCAGAAATGTATTGCCTAAGACAGATTTGTAGCTTTGGACTCCAAACTTACAATGAGATACTTCAAAAGGACATGTATAATCATTTTTTGTGAAGATATTTTGTTTAATTGTCAAACAGGTTTGACAACAAAGAGGCTTCAAACTTATGCTACATACACATATTATTAGTTATTTTACCCACCTGGCAACATAAGCTACTTTCACACATCCGGTACGGACATAGTCGGGGTTATTTCTTCCCGCGCACAATTTACACGTCGTTGTTTGCACATGTTGATTAAGTCCGCACACGCCACGTTGTTAACGTTCATACATCTCATGAATATTCCGGTGACTGTACTAAGAAGCATGGGGAGGGAAAACTGGGGGATTGAGCTTAATTGGCATGACGGTGCTAAAACAAAGCTAACAAACAAATTATTTGAAAACTTTGCGGAGATCGTGGTTATTGCGCAAATATTGAAACAACAGATATTTGAAACATGTGAGGACCATAACCAAACAGTTTAAAGTTAAGTTCTAAGAGTACAAGGGTTTAGTTCTCGATGCACAACATTTATGTCTTCAGCTAGCCACATTAACAAAATGTAGAAGAAAGATAAAAAAATAAAACTTTTTTCATTGCACATTTGTGGATCGTTGGTCTAGGGGTATGATTCTCGCTTTGGGTGCGAGAGGTCCCGGGTTCAAATCCCGGACGAGCCCATTGCTAGTGCTAACCGCATTGTTCGTTTGAGGCATACAGTGAGAGACAATCCTGATGGGTATTTATCCACGCAAAAAAAGGTCTATGGTTCAAATCCTGCTTTTATATGCTTAGAAACATACTTGGCTATTGCCAGTGTTTGTAAGAAAGTTTTGCTCCATTTAAATGTGTGCACAGTGAAAAAAATAAGATTTGGAAGAATTGTTTTTTTGTTGTGGCTCGTTGGTCTAGGAGTATGATTATCGCTTAGGGTGCGAGAGGTCCCGGGTTCAAATCCCGGACGAGCCCCTGTCATTGTTACCTCACCATTATCATTTAAGGTATTATTCACATTTAAAGAGGGACAGGTTGCTGTCTAGGAAACTGATTTCTACAGAAGTAAAGAAAGTTCTTGGCTTCTTAAAAAACATTCCCGTACTACCTCCAGGCATTTACATTTATTCATTTTTAGCTGACGCTTTATCCAAAGCGGCACCTTGTTGCAAACTGTACGGATGATCCCCTTAGATACTCTTTGAGCCAAAGCATCCACTTGCAAACCTTTTGCTTTGACATTTAATGCCATACACATGGCAGTGCAAGAACATGGATGTTAACCTAGCATAATTCAGAGATGTATTGCCTAAGACAGATTTGTAGCTTTCGGACTCCAAACTTACAATTAGATACTTCAAAAGGACATGTATAATAAGTTTTTGTGAAGATATTTCGTTTAATTGTCAAACAGGTCTTTTTGACAACAAGGAGGCTTCAAACTTATGCTACATACACATATTATTAGTTATTTTACCCACCTGGCAACATAAGCTACTTTTACACATCAGGTACGGACATAGTCGGGTTATTTCTTCTCGCGCACAATTCACACGCCGTTGTTTGCACAGGTTGATTAAGTCCGCACACGGCCACGTTGTTAACGTTCATACATCTCATGAATATTCCGGTGACTGTACTAAGAAGCATGGGAGAGAAAAGTGGGGGATTTAGCTTAGATAGCATGACGGTGCTAAAACAAAGCTAACAAACAAATTATTTGAGAACTTTGCGGAGATCGTGGTTATTGCGCAAATATTGAAACAACAGCTATTTGAAAGATGTAATGACCATAACCAAACAGTTTAAAGTTAAGTTCTAAGAGTAGAAGGGTTTAGTTCTCGATGCACAACATTTATGTCTTCAGCTAGCCACATTAACAAAATGTTGAAGAAAGATAAAAAAATAAAACATTTTTCATTGCACATTTGTGGCTCGTTGGTCTAGGAGTATGATTCTTGCTTTGGGTGCGAGAGGTCCCGCGTTAAAATCCCGGACGAGCCCCATTTCTTCGTTTAATTGTCAAACAGGTCTTTTTGACAACAAGGAGGCTTCAAACTTATGCTACATACACATATTATTAGTTATTTTACCCACCTGGCAACATAAGCTACTTTCACATATCCGGCGCGGACATAGTCGGGGTTATTTTTTTCTTGCGCACAATTCACACGTCATTGTTTGGCACAGGTTGATTAAGTCCGCAATACGGCCACGTTGTTAACGTTCATACATCTCATGAATATTCCGGTGACTGTACTAAGAAGCATGGGGAGGGAAAAGTGGGGGATTGAGCTTAATTAGCATGACGGTGCTAAAACAAAGCTAACAAACAAATTATTTGAAAACTTTGCGGAGATCGTGGTTATTGCACAAATATTGAAACAACAGCTATTTGAAACATGTGAGGACCATAACCAAACAGTTTAAAGTTAAGTTCTAAGAGTACAAGGGTTTAATTCTCTATGCACAGCATTTATGTCTTCAGCTAGCCACATTAACACATACACATACATATGTGGCTCGTTGGTCTAGGGGTATGATTCTCGCTTTGGGTGCGAGAGGTCCCGGGTTCAAATCCCGGACGAGCCCATTGCTAGTGCTGTCTACAATGATTGTTTGAGGCATACAGTGGGAGACAATCCTGATGGGTATTTAATCAGGCAAAAAAAGGTCTATGGTTCATATCCTGCTTTTATATGCTTAGAAACATACTTGGCTATTGCCAGTGTTTGTAAGAAAGTTTTGCTCCATTTAAATGTGTGCACAGTGAAAAAAATAAGATTTGGAAGAATTGTTTTTTTGTTGTGGCTCGTTGGTCTAGGAGTATGATTATCGCTTAGGGTGCGAGAGGTCCCGGGTTCAAATCCCGGACGAGCCCCTGTCATTGTTACCTCACCATTATCATTTAAGGTATTATTCACATTTAAAGAGGGACAGGTTGCTGTCTAGGAAACTGATTTCTACAGAAGTAAAGAAAGTTCTTGGCTTCTTAAAAAACATTCCCGTACTACCTCCAGGCATTTACATTTATTCATTTTTAGCTGACGCTTTATCCAAAGCGGCACCTTGTTGCAAACTGTACGGATGATCCCCTTAGATACTCTTTGAGCCAAAGCATCCACTTGCAAACCTTTTGCTTTGACATTTAATGCCATACACATGGCAGTGCAAGAACATGGATGTTAACCTAGCATAATTCAGAGATGTATTGCCTAAGACAGATTTGTAGCTTTCGGACTCCAAACTTACAATTAGATACTTCAAAAGGACATGTATAATAAGTTTTTGTGAAGATATTTCGTTTAATTGTCAAACAGGTCTTTTTGACAACAAGGAGGCTTCAAACTTATGCTACATACACATATTATTAGTTATTTTACCCACCTGGCAACATAAGCTACTTTTACACATCAGGTACGGACATAGTCGGGGTTATTTCTTCTCGCGCACAATTCACACGTCGTTGTTTGCACAGGTTGATTAAGTCCGCAATACGGCCACGTTGTTAACGTTCATACATCTCATGAATATTCCGGTGACTGTACTAAGAAGCATGGGAGAGAAAAGTGGGGGATTTAGCTTAGATAGCATGACGGTGCTAAAACAAAGCTAACAAACAAATTATTTGAGAACTTTGCGGAGATCGTGGTTATTGCGCAAATATTGAAACAACAGCTATTTGAAAGATGTAATGACCATAACCAAACAGTTTAAAGTTAAGTTCTAAGAGTAGAAGGGTTTAGTTCTCGATGCACAACATTTATGTCTTCAGCTAGCCACATTAACAAAATGTTGAAGAAAGATAAAAAAATAAAACATTTTTCATTGCACATTTGTGGCTCGTTGGTCTAGGAGTATGATTCTTGCTTTGGGTGCGAGAGGTCCCGCGTTAAAATCCCGGACGAGCCCCATTTCTTCGTTTAATTGTCAAACAGGTCTTTTTGACAACAAGGAGGCTTCAAACTTATGCTACATACACATATTATTAGTTATTTTACCCACCTGGCAACATAAGCTACTTTCACATATCCGGCGCGGACATAGTCGGGTTATTTTTTCTTGCGCACAATTCACGTCATTGTTTGGCACAGGTTGATTAAGTCCGCAATACGGCCACGTTGTTAACGTTCATACATCTCATGAATATTCCGGTGACTGTACTAAGAAGCATGGGGAGGGAAAAGTGCACAGGTTGATTAAGTCCGCAATACGGCCACGTTGTTAACGTTCATACATCTCATGAATATTCCGGTGACTGTACTAAGAAGCATGGGGAGGGAAAACTGTGGGATTGAGCTTAATTGGCATGACGGTGCTAAAACAAAGCTAACAAACTAATTATTTGAAAACTTTGCGGAGATCGTGGTTATTGCACAAATATTGAAACAACAGCTATTTGAAACATGTGAGGACCATAACCAAACAGTTTAAAGTTAAGTTCTAAGAGTACAAGGGTTTAGTTCTCGATGCACAACATTTATGTCTTCAGCTAGCCACATTAACAAAATGTTGAAGAAAGATAAAAAAATAAAATTATTTTCATAGCACATTTGTGGCTCGTTGGTCTAGGAGTATGATTCTTGCTTTGGGTGCGAGAGGTCCGGCGTTCAAATCCCAGACGAGCCCCATTTCTTCGTTTAATTGTCAAACAGGTCTTTTTGACAACAAGGAGGCTTCAAACTTATGCTACATACACATATTATTAGTTATTTTACCCACCTGGCAACATAAGCTACTTTCACATATCCGGCGCGGACATAGTCGGGGTTATTTTTTTCTTGCGCACAATTCACACGTCATTGTTTGGCACAGGTTGATTAAGTCCGCAATACGGCCACGTTGTTAACGTTCATACATCTCATGAATATTCCGGTGACTGTACTAAGAAGCATGGGGAGGGAAAACTGTGGGATTGAGCTTAATTGGCATGACGGTGCTAAAACAAAGCTAACAAACAAATTATTTGAAAACTTTGCGGAGATCGTGGTTATTGCACAAATATTGAAACAACAGCTATTTGAAACATGTGAGGACCATAACCAAACAGTTTAAAGTTAAGTTCTAAGAGTACAAGGGTTTAGTTCTCGATGCACAACATTTATGTCTTCAGCTAGCCACATTAACAAAATGTAGAAGAAAGATAAAAAAATAAAACTTTTTTCATTGCACATTTGTGGCTCGTTGGTCTAGGGGTATGATTCTCGCTTTGGGTGCGAGAGGTCCCGGGTTCAAATCCCGGACGAGCCCATTGCTAGTGCTGGCCGCACTGGTTGTTTGAGGCATACAGTGGGATACAATCCTGATGGGTTTTCCGGCAAAAAAAGGTCTATGATTAAAATCCTGCTCTTAAATGCTTAAAAACATACTTGGTTATTGCCAGTGCTTGTAAGTAACTTTTGCTCCATTTAAATGTGTGCACAGTGAAAAAGACAAGATTTGGAAGAATTTCTTATGTTTTTTTTGTGGCTCGTTGGTCTAGGGGTATGATTCTCGCTTAGGGTGCGAGAGGTCCCGGGTTCAAATCCCGAATGAGCCCATTGCTAGTGCTAACCGCATTGATCGTTTGAGGCATACAGTGAGAGACAATACTGATGGGTATTTATCCACGCAAAAAAGGTCTATGATTAAAATCCTGCTCTTAAATGCTTAAAAACATACTTGGTTATTGCCAGTGCTTGTAAGAAACTTTTGCTCCATTTAAATGTATGCACAGTGAAAAAGATAAGATTTGGAAGAATTTCTTATGTTTTTTTATGGCTCGTTGGTCTAGGAATATGATTCTCGCTTAGGGTGCGAGAGGTCCTGGGTTCAAATCCCGGACGAGCCCCTGTCATTGTTACCTCACCATTATCATTTAAGGTATTATTCACATTTAAAGAGGGACGGGTTGCTGTCTAGGAAACTGATTTCTACAGAAGTAAAGAAAGTTCTTGGGTTCCTAAAAAACTTTCCCGTACTACCTCCAGGCATTTCAATTTATTCATTTTTAGCTGACGCTTTATCCAAAGCGGCACCTTGTTGCAAACTGTACGGATGATCCCCTTAGATACTCTATGAGCCAAAGCATCCACTTGCAAACCTTTTGCTTTGACATTTAATGCCATACACATGGCAGTGCAAGAACATGGATGTTAACCTAGCATAATTCAGAGATGTATTGCCTAAGACAGATTTGTAGCTTTCGGACTCCAAACTTACAATTAGATACTTCAAAAGGACATGTATAATAAGTTTTTGTGAAGATATTTCGTTTAATTGTCAAACAGGTTTGACAACAAAGAGGCTTCAAACTTATGCTACATACACATATTATTAGTTATTTTACCTACCTGGCAACATAAGCTTCTTTCACATATCCGGCGGACATAGTCGGGGTTATTTTTTCTTGCGCACAATTCACGTCGTTGTTTGCACAGGTTGATTAAGTCCGCACACGCCACGTTGTTAACGTTCATACATCTCATGAATATTCCGGTGACTGTACTAAGAAGCATGGGGAGGGAAAAGTGGGGGATTGAGCTTAATTAGCATGACGGTGCTAAAACAAAGCTAACAAACAAATTATTTGAGAACTTTGCGGAGATCGTGGTTATTGCGCAAATATTGAAACAACAGCTATTTGAAACATGTGAGGACCATAAACAAACAGTTTAAAGTTAAGTTCTAAGAGTACAAGGGTTTAATTCTCTATGCACAGCATTTATGTCTTCAGCTAGCCACATTAACAAAATGTAGAAGAAAGATAAAACAATAAAACTTTTCTAGTTACACATTTGTGGCTCGTTGGTCTAGGGGTATGATTCTCGCTTTGGGTGCGAGAGGTCCCGGGTTCAAATCCCTGATGAGCCCATTGCTAGTGCTAACCGCATTGATCGTTTGAGGCATACAGTGAGAGACAATACTGATGGGTATTTATCCACGCAAAAAAAGGTCTATGGTTCAACTCCTGCTCTTTAATGCTTAGAAACATACTTGGCTATTGCCAGTGTTTGTAAGAAAGTTTTGCCAGTGTTTGTAAGAAAGTTTTGCTCCATTTAAATACCTGCACAGTGAGAAAGACAAGATTTGGAAGAATTTGTATTTTTTTGTGTCTCGTTGGTCTAGGAATATGATTCTCGCTTAGGGTGCGAGAGGTCCCGGGTTCAAATCCCGGATGAGCCCCTTTCATTGTTACCTCACCACTATCATTTAAGGTATGATTCGCATTTAAAGAGGGAGAGGTTGATGTCAAGGAAACTGATTTCTACAGAAGTAAAAAAGTTCTTGGCTTCTTAAAAAACATTCCCGTACTACCTCCAGGCATTTAAATTTATTTATTTTTAGCTGATGCTTTATCCAAAGCGGCACCTTGTTGCAAACTGTACGGATGATCCCCTTAGATACTCTTTGAGCCAAAGCATCCACTTGCAAACCTGTTGCTTTGACATTTAATGCCATACACATGGCTGTGCAAGAACATGGATGTTAACCTAGCATAATTCAGAAATGTATTGCCTAAGACAGATTTGTAGCTTTCGGACTCCAAACTTACAATGAGATACTTCAAAAGGACATGTATAATCATTTTTTGTGAAGATATTTTGTTTAATTGTCAAACAGGTTTGACAACAAAGAGGCTTCAAACTTATGCTACATACACATATTATTGGTTATTTTACCCACCTGGCAACATAAGCTACTTTCACACATCCGGTACGGACACAGTCGGGGTTATTTCTTCCCGCGCACAATTTACACGTCGTTGTTTGCACATGTTGATTAAGTCCGCAATACGGCCACGTTGTTAACGTTCATACATCTCATGAATATTCCGGTGACTGTACTAAGAAGCATGGGGAGGGAAAACTGGGCGATTGAGCTTAATTGGCATGACGGTGCTAAAACAAAGCTAACAAACAAATTATTTGAAAACTTTGCGGAGATCGTGGTTATTGCGCAAATATTGAAACAACAGATATTTGAAACATGTGAGGACCATAACCAAACAGTTTAAAGTTAAGTTCTAAGAGTACAAGGGTTTAGTTCTCGATGCACAACATTTATGTCTTCAGCTAGCCACATTAACAAAATGTAGAAGAAAGATAAAAAAAATAAAACTTTTTTCATTGCACATTTGTGGCTTGTTGGTCTAGGGGTATGATTCTCGCTTTGGGTGCGAGAGGTCCCGGGTTCAAATCCCGGACGAGCCCATTGCTAGTGCTAACCGCATTGTTCGTTTGAGGCATACAGTGAGAGACAATCCTGATGGGTATTTATCCACGCAAAAAAAGGTCTATGGTTCAAATCCTGCTTTTTTATGCTTAGAAACATACTTGGCTATTGCCAGTGTTTGTAAGAAAGTTTTGCCAGTGTTTGTAAGAAAGTTTTGCCAGTGTTTGTAAGAAAGTTTTGCCAGTGTTTGTAAGAAAGTTTTGCCAGTGTTTGTAAGAAAGTTTTGCTCCATTTAAATGTGTGCACAGTGAAAAGACAAGATTTGGAAGAATTTGTATTTTTGTGTCTCGTTGGTCTAGGAGTATGATTCTCGCTTAGGGTGCAAGAGGTCCCGGGTTCAAATCCCGAATGAGCCCATTGCTAGTGCTAACCGCATTGATCGTTTGAGGCATACAGTGGGATACAATCCTGATGGGTATTTAATCAGGCAAAAAGGTCTATGGTTCAAATCCTGCTTTTTATGCTTAGAAACATACTTGGCTATTGCCAGTGTTTGTAAGAAAGTTTTGCCAGTGTTTGTAAGAAAGTTTTGCTCCATTTAAATACCTGCACAGTGAGAAAGACAAGATTTGGAAGAATTTCTTATTTTTTTATGGCTCGTTGGTCTAGGAGTATGATTCTCGCTTAGGGTGCAAGAGGTCCCGGGTTCAAATCCCGGACGAGCCCCCTTTCATCGTTTAATTGTCAAACAGGTCTTTTTGACAACAAGGAGGCTTCAAACTTATGCTACATACACATATTATTAGTTATTTTACCCACCTGGCAACATAAGCTTCTTTCACATATCCGGCGCGGACATAGTCGGGGTTATTTTTTTCTTGCGCACAATTCACACGTCGTTGTTTGCACAGGTTGATTAAGTCCGCAATACGGCCACGTTGTTAACGTTCATACATCTCATGGATATTCCGGTGACTGTACTAAGAAGCATGGGGAGGGAAAACTGTGGGATTGAGCTTAATTGGCATGACGGTGCTAAAACAAAGCTAACAAACTAATTATTTGAAAACTTTGCGGAGATCGTGGTTATTGCACAAATATTGAAACAACAGCTATTTGAAACATGTGAGGACCATAACCAAACAGTTTAAAGTTAAGTTCTAAGAGTACAAGGGTTTAATTCTCTATGCACAGCATTTATGTCTTCAGCTAGCTACATTAACAAAATGTAGAAGAAAGATAAAAAAATAAAACTTTTTCATTGCACATTTGTGGCTCGTTGGTCTAGGAGTATGATTCTCGCTTTGGAGTGCGAGAGGTCCAGCGTTCAAATCCCGGACGAGCCCCATTTCTTCGTTTAATTGTCAAACAGGTTTGACAACAAAGAGGCTTCAAACTTATGCTACATACACATATTATTAGTTATTTTACCTACCTGGCAACATAAGCTTCTTTCACATATCCGGCGGACATAGTCGGGGTTATTTTTTCTTGCGCACAATTCACACGTCATTGTTTGGCACAGGTTGATTAAGTCCGCACACGGCCACGTTGTTAACGTTCATACATCTCATGAATATTCCGGTGACTATACTAAGAAGCATGGGGAGGAAAACTGTGGGATTGAGCTTAATTAGCATGACGGTGCTAAAACAAAGCTAACAAACAAATTATTTGAAAACTTTGCGGAGATCGTGGTTATTGCACAAATATTGAAACAACAGCTATTTGAAACATGTGAGGACCATAACCAAACAGTTTAAAGTTAAGTTCTAAGAGTACAAGGGTTTAATTCTCTATGCACAGCATTTATGTCTTCAGCTAGCTACATTAACAAAATGTAGAAGAAAGATAAAAAAATAACACTTTTCCAGTTATACATATGTGGCTAGTTGGGCTAGGGGTATGATTCTCGCTTCGGGTGCGAGAGGTCCCGGATTCAAATCCCGGACGAGCCCATTGCTAGTGCTGTCTACACTATTTGTTTGAGGCATACAGTGTGAGACAATCCTGATGGGTATTTAATCAGGCAAAAAAAGGTCTATGGTTCATATCCTGCTCTTTAATGCTTAGAAACATACTTGGCTATTGCCAGTGTTTGGTTTGTAAGAAACTTTTGCTCCATTTAAATGTGTGCACAGTGAAAAAGACAAGATTTGGAAGAATTTCTTATGTTTTTTTTATGGCTCGTTGGTCTAGGAGTATGATTCTCGCTTAGGGTGCAAGAGGTCCCGGGTTCAAATCCCGGACGAGCCCCCTTTCATCGTTTAATTGTCAAACAGGTCTTTTTGACAACAAGGAGGCTTCAAACTTATGCTACATACACATATTATTAGTTATTTTACCCACCTGGCAACATAAGCTACTTTTACACATCAGGTACGGACATAGTCGGGGTTATTTCTTCTCGCGCACAATTCACACGTCGTTGTTTGCACAGGTTGATTAAGTCCGCAATACGGCCACGTTGTTAACGTTCATACATCTCATGAATATTCCGGTGACTATACTAAGAAGCATGGGGAGGGAAAACTGGGGGATTTAGCTTAGATAGCATGACGGTGCTAAAACAAAGCTAACAAACAAATTATTTGAGAACTTTGCGGAGATCGTGGTTATTGCGCAAATATTGAAACAACAGCTATTTGAAAGATGTAATGACCATAACCAAACAGTTTAAAGTTAAGTTCTAAGAGTACAAGGGTTTAGTTCTCGATGCACAACATTTATGTCTTCAGCTAGCCACATTAACAAAATGTTGAAGAAAGATAAAAAAATAAAACTATTTTCATTGTACATTTGTGGCTCGTTGGTCTAGGAGTATGATTCTTGCTTTGGGTGTGAGAGGTCCCGCGTTCAAATCCCGGACGAGCCCCATTTCTTCGTTTAATTGTCAAACAGGTCTTTTTGACAACAAGGAGGCTTCAAACTTATGCTACATACACATATTATTAGTTATTTTACCCACCTGGCAACATAAGCTACTTTCACATATCCGGCGCGGACATAGTCGGGGTTATTTTTTTCTTGCGCACAATTCACACGTCATTGTTTGGCACAGGTTGATTAAGTCCGCAATACGGCCACGTTGTTAACGTTCATACATCTCATGAATATTCCGGTGACTATACTAAGAAGCATGGGGAGGGAAAACTGTGGGATTGAGCTTAATTGGCATGATGGTGCTAAAACAAAGCTAACAAACAAATTATTTGAGAACTTTGCGGAGATCGTGGTTATTGCGCAAATATTGAAACAACAGCTATTTGAAAGATGTAATGACCATAACCAAACAGTTTAAAGTTAAGTTCTAAGAGTACAAGGGTTTAGTTCTCGATGCACAACATTTATGTCTTCAGCTAGCCACATTAACAAAATGTTGAAGAAAGATAAAAAAATAAAACAATTTTCATTGCACATTTGTGGCTCGTTGGTCTAGGAGTATGATTCTTGCTTTGGGTGCGAGAGGTCCCGCGTTCAAATCCCGGACGAGCCCCATTTCTTCGTTTAATTGTCAAACAGGTCTTTTTGACAACAAGGAGGCTTCAAACTTATGCTACATACACATATTATTAGTTATTTTACCCACCTGGCAACATAAGCTACTTTCACATATCCGGCGCGGACATAGTCGGGGTTATTTTTTTCTTGCGCACAATTCACACGTCATTGTTTGGCACAGGTTGATTAAGTCCGCAATACGGCCACGTTGTTAACGTTCATACATCTCATGAATATTCCGGTGACTGTACTAAGAAGCATGGGGAGGGAAAACTGTGGGATTGTGCTTAATTGGCATGACGGTGCTAAAACAAAGCTAACAAACTAATTATTTGAAAACTTTGCGGAGATCGTGGTTATTGCACAAATATTGAAACAACAGCTATTTAAAACATGTGAGGACCATAACCAAACAGTTTAAAGTTAAGTTCTAAGAGTACAAGGGTTTAGTTCTCGATGCACAACATTTATGTCTTCAGCTAGCCACATTAACAAAATGTTGAAGAAAGATAAAAAAATAAAACTTTTTCATTGCACATTTGTGGCTCGTTGGTCTAGGAGTATGATTCTTGCTTTGGGTGCGAGAGGTCCCGGGTTCAAATCCCGAATGAGCCCATTGCTAGTGCTAACCGCATTGTTCGTTTTAGGCATACAGTGAGAGACAATCCTGATGGGTATTTATCCACGCAAAAAAAGGTCTATGGTTCAAATCCTGCTTTTTTATGCTTAAAAACATACTTGGCTATTGCCAGTGCTTGTAAGAAACTTTTGCTCCATTTAAATGTGTGCACAGTGAAAAAGACAAGATTTGGAAGAATTTCTTATGTTTTTTTTATGGCTCGTTGGTCTAGGGGTATGATTCTCGCTTAGGGTGCGAGAGGTCCTGGGTTCAAATCCCGGACGAGCCCATTGCTAGTGCTGTCTACCCTGATTGTTTGAAGCTTACAGTGGGAGACAATCCTGATGGGTATTTAATCAGGCAAAAAAAGGTCTATGGTTCATATCCTGCTCTTTAATGCTTAGAAACATACTTGGCTATTGCCATTGTTTGGTTTGTAAGAAACATTTGCTCCATTTAAATGTATGCACAGTGAAAAAGATAAGATTTGGAAGAATTTCTTATGTTTTTTTTATGGCTCGTTGGTCTAGGAGTATGATTCTCGCTTAGGGTGCGAGAGGTCCCGGGTTCAAATCCCGGATGAGCCCCCTTTCATCGTTTAATTGTCAAACAGGTCTTTTTGACAACAAGGAGGCTTCAAACTTATGCTACATACACATATTATTAGTTCTTTTACCCACCTGGCAACATAAGCTACTTTTACACATCAGGTACGGACATAGTTGGGGTTATTTCTTCTCGCGCACAATTCACACGTCGTTGTTTGCACAGGTTGATTAAGTCCGCAATACGGCCACGTTGTTAACGTTCATACATCTCATGAATATTCCGGTGACTGTACTAAGAAGCATGGGGAGGGAAAACTGGGGGATTGAGCTTAATTGGCATGACGGTGCTAAAACAAAGCTAACAAACAAATTATTTGAAAACTTTGCGGAGATCGTGTTTATTGCACAAATATTGAAACAACAGCTATTTGAAACATGTGAGGACCATAACCAAACAGTTTAAAGTTAAGTTCTAAGAGTACAAGGGTTTAGTTCTCGATGTACAACATTTATGTCTTCAGCTAGCCACGTTAACAAAATGTAGAAGAAAGATAAAAAAATAAAACTTTTTTCATTGCACATTTGTGGCTCGTTGGTCTAGGGGTAGGATTCTCTCTTTGGGTGCGAGAGGTCCCGGGGTCAAATCCCGGACGAGCCCATTGCTAGTGCTGTCCGCACTGATTGTTTGAGGCATAAAGTGGGAGACAATCCTCATGGGTATTCAATTAGGCAATAAAAGGGCTATGGTTGTAATGCTCAGAAACATACTTGCCAGTGCTTGTAAGACTTTTTTGCGCCATTTAAATATGTGCACAGTGAAAAAGAAAAGATTTGGAAGACTTTCTATTATTTTGTTATGGTTCGTTGGTCTAGGAGTATGATTCTCGCTTAGGGTGCGAGAGGTCCTCAGTTCAAATCCTGGACAAGCCCCTATCATTCTTACCTCACCACTATCATTTAATGTATGATTCTAATTAAAAGAGGGAGAGGTTGATGTCTAGGGAACTGATTACTACAGAAGTAAAGAAAGTTCTTGGGTTCCTTAAAAACGTTCCTTTACTACCTCTCAGGAATACGCTCCACTTCTCTCCTCTCCCCTTCACCTCATTATTGCCACCTGTTCCAAGCATCTACAGCCTATTGCAATCAGTGAGGCATTAAAACCTCTCCTGTCCACCTCTTCTCTGCCAGATCGTTCAGCATGCCTTGTGTGAACATCCAGCCTCAGAACGTCTTTGTAATTTGCTCACCTTTCTTGTTGCCTGATCTGTGGATTACTTACCTGCTCAGTTCCATCTCAGTTCCAGCCCTTGTTCCTACTCTCCAGCTCGGTCTCAGTTCCAGCTCAGTTCTAGCCCTTAGTTCAGAGTTCCGACGCGGTCTCGGTCCTCGGCTCAGTTCCAGCCCTTGGTCCAGCTCTCCGGTTTGTTCCCAGTTCTCAGTTTGACTCCAGTCCTCGGTCCAGCTATCTGACTCAGTCTTGGTCCTCGGTTCAGTTCCAGCCCTCGACCCAGCTCTCCAGCTTGGTCCCAGTTCCTGGCTCGACTCCAGCTCTCGGCCCAGCTCTCCAGCTCGGTCTCAGTTTCCAGCTCAATACCAGGCCTCGGTCAGCTCTCCAGCTTCCTGTCTGTATCTCTATCTGGATGCTTTAATAAATAAACACTTACCTATACTGTCTTTGAGCATTTGAGTCCTCAGTCCTTCCTTACACGGCAATCTCGTTCCAGCCCTCCATGTTGCAGTGGCCGTCCTCGGGCAGCAGCGGGGTGCAGCAGGAACTACAGGAGCGGTGGTGCCTGACACCGGTAGGTGACGACTCTCGTGCACAATTCATTCTTCTATCTTCTGTATAGTCTTCGCACTTTTAATGATCTCAGAGGTGCTGAGAGAGAAGAAGGGAGAGCGTTGGTCGAGGGGGTTTATATAGCCCCTGAGGCTGTGCCAGTACGTTGGCATGATTTGCGCGGTAAATGCTTTGATCTTTCTCAGAGGGCTGGCTGGTGCCAGAGAGAGGTAGCCCGTAGGTGGGCAGAGCACACACGAAGTAGAACAAGCACTTCTTCATGTGCATTACTCAAATGTTATTCTAATTAACTATACATTACAAAACATATTTTTACACAATACTTTTCACATGTTCAGTCACTGAACAATGCATCGCCACAGTGCTCTTAATTTTCACTCATGACATCCTGTTGTTCTTATTTAAAGCCATTTTAAAACACTCTCAGCTGAAGTATAAGGCCTAAGTTAGGTTATAATAATAAATAGTACAAACATCAGAAATAGATAAAGATTTGATAAAACAAATTTAATGTGTTCAAGGCCTGGTTGATACTACCATCAGCAGTTAATTAGTGAGAGTAAGTTTTTATAAAATCTAATTAATGTAAATTAAATTATGACAATGTCTAGTTTATAAAGAGTGAGAAACCATTATGAACAATAAATATTAGGTGTAGCTGATATAGTGAGGCTGTTTCTATTTAGCGTCTAGTTCTGAAGATAAAGTATAAAACACTTTTTTTTTTTCAGGGAGCTGCAGGTGAAGCTGGTCCAGGTTCTTCTTCGTCACCTTTACTGGGGTGCAGTGGAAGGTTGGTGGTTTGAATCTAGCTCTCCCCCACAGTTTATGCTGTTGTTGTGTCCTTTGGCAAAAACTTAACCCACCTTGCCTCCAGTGGTGTTGAAGCTTTAACACTGGTGAATGGAACCTTAATGTAAGTTGCTTTGAATGAAAGTGTCTACTAAATGAAACTGTAAATGTAGGTTTGACACAGGTTTAATCTTCATGTAACAGCTCCACATTGATTCACAGGACATCCTGCTTTCTCACAGGCCACACAGAGACAGGGACAAAAACAATACAGGCATTAATGTTTAGCCATTAAAACAGAGAAATGCATGTTTCTGCAGTAGGTAAGCAGACTTTTAGACTACACGTGACTAAATAATTCTTAATTTAAACACTAACAGTCATCCAGATGACCCTAAAAGAAATAGACATTAAATGTGGATCTGATAGTTGTCTAAATCGTCATCTGTGTCCAGTGTCACTGAACTGTCTATTTTAAAAATCAGTTTATGTGTAAAGGTAAATGACAGTTCTTTCTAAATGCTGCACATTTGTTGTAGGCTTCTGGGTTTACCACTGTATGATCTTTCTCCTCGATTGTGGGAGGACAGAAATTTCAGAAATTATAGAAGTAGTCTAAATCCAGTGCACACAATTCCAAGCAGAAAAGTAATTTCAAAATCACATATTCCACAACTGTAATAGAGCACACGAGTTTCAGTGCAGGAAAGGGTTAAAGAAGCTACTGCAGTTTGCCTGTTGTGTGCCTGGCAATGCAGCTAACATAACCAAACAATTCAGTAGACGCTTTCATTATCTATGTCTAGCCCACACAATCGACCTGTAAGATATGCTCTAAAGGTGATGAAGCCCACTGTGGACAAAGTGAAAGCAGTTGTGGCATACTTCCACAGGAGCACAGTAGGTGCTGAAAATCTAAACAACACCAGATGAGAATGCCTGTGCTAAGGCCTAAACAAGACTGCCCTACAAGGTGGAATTCAACATTTTATATGTTGAAATGGTTTCTTGAGCTAAAGGATGCTATCATCTCTACCCTGGCCATTGTCAATGCACCTCTTGATCCTCAGACCTGAGAAGAATGGGATGTGGTGGAGGATGTGTGCAGAGTCCTGGAGCCCATTGAGCAGGTTACTGTGGAGAACAGTGGAGAGAGGTACAGTAATCAGTTATTTCTACATTTTATCCTGTATTTTTGTCTGCAGCAAATCACAGCCAAGAGAGAAGCAAATGTAACTACGAGTTGATGGGCACCGTATGTTCATCAATGGACAGAAAGTTCCATAGAATGGACTATAATCACAAGCTATCAGAATCCACTGCACTTGACCCCAAGAAGTTATCCTTGAGTGATGCCAGAGTGATTGATGAGGCTCTTCAAAGAATCACTTCAGCAGCAGGGAGGGACAGTCCCAGCAGTCAGCTGGCTCAGACACCAGGGCAACAGGAAGCAGAAAGAGCAGAAACACCAGCAGTATTGCCCCTAACGTCCGCTGTTTGGATTCTGTTTGATGAGTGAGCAACTGGGGATGCAGCAAGAAGGAATCCCTTAGCAGATGCCATAATGAAGGTCCTATCCAATTTGTAGGAGCCCCTTCTCCAAAGATCTGCAGATCCTCTGTGCAGTTGGAAGAACAAGGCCTCTGTCTACCCATGGCTTACACTAGTCATGACACTAAAAAGTGAGCCAGGCTTCTTGCACCTAACAAGATGAAAATTACATAATAAATTGGCCGCTATTATAGGCAATAAAAAAGAAAAGCAATTAGCCAACTGAATTAAAAGAAAAAAGCCAAACTTAGTATGATTTATAATTTGTAGATATTTTGCATCATGAAAGTATTTTTGATATAGACATTGCATTTACAGTTTACAGTTTTTCCATCCACATTTTCATCCACAAAATAAATTTCAGAAATACATTCGAAGTATGTTAAATTATTAATGCAATACAAATGACGCTCAATTACCCATGTGAACTGATTTTACATTTTCAAACTATAATGAAAGCAATAAATTGTGTGTGGATTTTATGAAGTTGCGCTTTGAATGACTGTTTATTGTCTGCTTATATTTGCTACTATTTCTGTATATTATATGTCATAAATCAATACAGAAGCCTTATTGGACACCAAACATTTGGCCTTGAAAGTACTTTCATTGGTTTACTGTTAGAATCCAATGAAACTTGCCCAAGAAATAAGGATTCTTAATCGCACGAGCTATCGACCAGTCATTTTACCAAGAGTGGTTTGTGTAACAGGAGGTAGAGAGTATGTCCTTTGGGAATCCTGCTTCGTTTACAAAAAAAAGGAACCTGAGCACTTTGGTGGTCAAGTGGCATCACATGATTTTACAATTTTTTTGCCCTTATTTCAGTAAACATAAAAATAACAAGCATTTCTCATAAGTTACATTCTCAATCAATCTCTTCGAATAACCACTGTTGGTTCGAATATCATCCTTCTAGGCTTGCTTTTTTGTCAGAACAGTATATTCATAAAATTAGGCTGGACAACAAACATGTAGGCAAGAATTTGCATGTACCAAACCAAGTTTTACCTCTAGGACTTTGTTCCAATCGTAGATAAATAATTATACCTGGATCCTGAGCCATGACTGCTGTTGATTTTAAATTAGTTGCTCACTGGAACACAGTATATTTCTGCTTCATGAGTTGCCAATAAAAGATTAAAAATAAAGCATCTGGACAAAGGTTTTTCTTGTTGATTGAAACCCTATATCCAGATACACTTTTCACAACCTTATTTGGATTATAACCTGGATGACAGTGATCTCCACAGACAACAATCGGCCTTATTTATATTTGACTTTTAACACGAACAAAGTATGATAACTACAAAAAGTATGATACTGTTTGAAAATAAGCAAAAAAAAAAGAAACGCATATATGTATTTTAAAATATCTGGCCACATTGGAAGCTGTGACCAGATAAAAAACATGCTAGGTGGCCTCCGGTGGGGGCTGCTGACAAAGAATTTCCCCACAGACATAATTAAAAATATGTGGAAAAATCTTTTTTTTCAGTGCAATAACATGAGTGTCCTCTGAAGGAATTGTTAACAGTTGAATATGGTAGTCCTATGCTCCAGTGGGGCGCACACAAAAATATATCAACATTCAAGCCATCCTGTAGTTCCCTCTCATTTTCTCACCTCTATAATGCGTCACATGGTCTATTTTTTTGTTAAACTGCCATACAACGTAAATGTTACCACAAGCGCTTACCTTAAGCAGCTGCTTAATTCTTAGATTTGTGAGTTCACAAACTCAAGACAAGCAAAGCATACGCGTCTTAACAGGCTGTGACCCGGCCTATGATGTGGCAGTGACCGTTTTACCGTTACTAACGCAAACAACATGCATTGCTCTGATTGGCTAAACAAAAATAACTCACATATGGCAAATCCAATCACCAGGTATTATTTAAAGCACCTGCCCTTTACAAACGCTTAGCTTGGAAGTCCTCCCTGAGAGTGGATGTGTGGGAAAGTGAGGGTTTGACATTTTGGCTCTTGTAGCTCCCGAGTGAGAGTGCGATGACCTGTATGGCATGTGTAAGCCATATGGAAGCCTCTGTACTTTACATTTCACTGTTTAGGTCTGCTTACATCTTCAAAAACATCTACTATTGATATTTGCACCTAGTAAAGGCAGCCTGCTCTGCCTATCGCCTCCCGTTCAGTAAAACCATCCGGACCAAACATGTACCCATCAGACATTTACTTGTTTGTTTGAACACAGAGGTCAGAAAAATATCTCTGGAGCAATTCTCCTAGCATCCTTATAGGGTTAGGTCATAAAATGATGGGTTTTGGGTTTAAAAAAAACATACCAATAGAAAACTTCAAGCTTCAAATCCATGTAGGAATTTTCATTATGCACTGAGCACAATAACTCCCACATATTTACCACTCCTTGCTTTGTAATTGTTTAATGACACAGTATACTATAGGCTTTCACAGAACTAGAGGTCCAGAGAGGACCATTATGGCTGTATCGACTGGGCCTATTGGATTCTCATTACCAGGCCTGCTGCCAGGTGGAGTACAGTATGATCCTGCCCACGGCTAAAGAGCAGCAGGCCAGGAACATTTAGAGTAGCCGAGTTATTGCTCTTCTTCAAAGATTCTTTTGGTCACTTCACTTAAGACAATGGGGAAAAACAGAGCAGAGGCTGTTAAATTCACTGTTAGTACATTTAGATGACATATAGGCCTACATGTCTTGACTGAAGTCAGTGTAATTCAAAGTCTTCAAAGGTTAAAGATTTTTTGGAATAGATTTGGTACTGGAGTTGGCAAAGCACTTTGGCAACGCTTCACAGTTCCCTGCAAATCAGAACAGAGAAAAAGTGAGAAAAAGGAAAGGGCGGTGGTGCTTATTCGGAGATCAATCCTTTTTAAACAATGAAAAGTTTTGTTCTGTCATGTGGAAAAAAAGGTCTCATAACATAAACGCAGGCTGACGATAAACAGTGTTCACACAGATTATACTGAAAACACTTGTTTATCTGCTCGGGCAGATAAAGGTGTAGGTGTGCTCTGAAGCGCTAATGCTTCAGTGATGACAACTTAAGAAAAACACAGCTGACTAAAATCTCTTCCACACATCAGCTAATCGACTAGTCACTGATGTCACATTAAGTCACATGACCACAGTTGATTCTGACCAGATCAAGAAACTGACTGACTCCGTGAATGGAAGGCTTGTGAATGTTATCAAAAAAAAGGGTGGCTATTTTGGTCACTGAAGTTTTTAGTTTTTTTTTTTTCAAATTTCAGAAATGTTTATTTGTAAATTTTGAGTTTTTTATTCTCACTTTAACAGGTGAAAATAAACAAGTGAGATGGGAAAATCTTTGTTTTTTATTTAGTTGCATAATAATTCTGCACACTAATAATTGCCTGATAATGGTGTACATGTAGATAGTCTCTTAAGAAAGCCAAAACTTCACTTTTACTACTTAAATGTTCAGGTTTATTAACATTTTGGATTGACCAAGAGCACTGTAGTAGAAAATTAATCCTCAAAAATACAACTTGCCTAATAATTGTGCACACATTGTATTCTATGTTTATAATCAGTAGTGGTTTACATGGTGATTTTCAGTTATTCTTAACTTTGACAATTGCCAAAAACATTAGCAACCAACAGAGAAGAAAACCCTAACAATCAGTTCATACTTTTTTGTGTGTTTACTGGTGGTATTTTATTTTTGTGCAGCATTTTCTATTAAGAAATTTCCATTAAGGTGCTGTCCTTTGATTTGTGTATATATCAAATTTCGCTTTTGAAAATTTTGGGAAAATCTGGCCACCCTATCAAAGCAATAAGTCAATGTTAGATTGTAATAATGCCCTCTATGTAGCACAGTGAAGAAATATTTCTTTCTGTTTAAGACTTAAATTATATGCTGTAAGGATTTGCCATTGTCATTATAGTCCAAACCCAAAGTCCAGCAGTGGATCTCGTTTCTCTTTTACTCGTCTCCCTTCTGTACCCACTGTTTTGTAACAGAAGTTCTCTCTCAAAACAGCTTTAGAAACTCTGTGACAGCACCAAAGATGACAAACAACAATCAAGGAGATAAAAAAATAAATGAGACCTGTTTTGTGTCTCCTTGCTGAAATTCTGAAGACATCAAAAAAGGATGAAATGATCACGTTCAAATTTCTTTCAATTTTACTACATTTAAAATCACTTACCCCACACCAATATGGACCATATGAAAGAAACCTACTTACATAGACCAAATTCTCAACCCATCTGTAACTAGTAATAACACACAATCTTGTTTTTCTCATTTCTCATAATAAAATCCCTCAGTTCTCTGCTTCTCTGCTACACAGCACACAGATAAATTAAATGCTGGGATTGCACCACGAGAAGCCATTATCATGTCAAAGCCCACTGTCTCTATGATACCACACTGTTGTGCAGCTGCAGAGTTGTCATGTTGATCTGCCATTGTGATGGGAAGGACAGAACACCTCCTTTGGAAGAATAAACCTGGGAGATCTCTGATGAGTAGCTTTATACCAAAACATTTCAACATCTAATTGTAATGACTTCAAAATTAAGCACTTTAACATGGTTCAGTAGGAGAGAAGTCAATGCTTACAATGGTGTAATTTGCAGCATAATCCCTTTTGTCTGAGTTTTCCTGGGTTTTTAGAAGAGTGGGTAGAGAGTTTGTCCATACAAATTACTAACAATGAAAGAAGACATGCAGAGAGATGGACAATATTTCTTGGTTAGCAGTCTATAGATATTTGTTGTAGAAGTTACTTATTTCATTTGTTAAAATTCCAACATGGGAGTGATAAGGAGGACATAACCCAGTTGGCAGCAATGTTTGCAGGTGGAGAGAACTGTGCTTTAGAACGGTGAAAAAAAGGCGTTGGCATCAGAATCTAGGACTGGGGCAGGCTGACCTTTACATCTGCACGTTTTGTCCAGACTTTCCCGTTTGGTTCAAAAACAAACTTTAAGTTGTGAAAGTGCCAGAGGACCAAACAGCTGTTCTTTGGTCCCAGCAAAAAGAGGTGGTTTAGGTCCAGACCAAACTGAATCAAGGTCTGGTTCATTTGTAGGGTAAAAGCGCGTTTGCTGATAGTTTGGACTAAATGAACACATGAAGAAGAGCAAAAGGAGCAAGTAAACAGGGAAAACGGATATTAATCAGGTTTAAAAACACATTAAACGCATAGATTACGTTGTTTTATATTTTTTATGGATGGAACAATTGTGTTTACTCTTTTTAAATTATAATAACAGAACCTACCCAAATGACCCTGATCAACAGTTTACATACCCCAGTTCTTAATACCATGTTTTGACACCTTTAACATCAATGACAGCTTCAAGTCTTTTGTGGTAATTGTGAATGAGGCGCTTTATTTTCTCAGATGGTCAAGCTGCCCATTCTTCTGGGCAAAAAACCTCCAGTTCCTGTAACTTCTTGAGATGCATGAGTGTGCCAGGAGCTTTTAAACCTGTTGTCTGACCTTTTATACACACACTGATTACAAGCAAACAGATCACAGGTGAGAATGGTTACCTTTAATAGCCGTTCAAACCCGTTTCTGTCAATTTGTGTGACAAAAGTCTCCAGGGTATATGAACTTTTGATCAGGGTCATTTGGGTAGTTTCTGTTGTCATTATGATTTAAAAAGAGTTAACACAATTGTTTTACAAGAAATGGCTTCACCAAACCACTAACTATGAGTGAACAAAAGGTGTTTTGTGTTATCATTTATATTCTCTGAAATTCTACAATTCTGTATGTAAACTAATGAGCTGTATATGTTTGTTGTTTGTTGTTGTTTTTACGCTTTGTTCTTAAACCTGTCCCACTTTTGTTTATTAATTTTGCAATTTAATTGTACAGCCCTAGTGTCAAACCAAAAGCTACTGAACCAATACTTTTTGTAAGATCTTAGTGCGGACCAGGGTGCGGACTTTCATTTGTGAAAACATCCTTAGCAAATTGTAATTTTTTTATATAATGAATTAATTCAGAGATAACTTTCTATCGTACAAAGAAATTAAAATTATTATTTGACTCTCTAAGTAGCACTCCTGGATAATGGGGCTCATTGTCTGATTACTGCTGCATGTATATGTTTATAGGTTTACAGAGTCACAAAGCGGCACAGAGTAACAGATAGTAAACAGATGAGAAAAACTGCACAGCAGTGTTTCGAGCCATACTCACTAATCACTCAGGGGCGCAGTGGCTAAGTAACGCAAGTCTGAATTAGTCTCCATCACATGGACACTGATCACTTCAGCTTCAAAATCAGCTCTGGAGCATGGTTACGTGTGGAAAGCTGCGCCGGTCTCAGTGCAAAGCAGAGCCTTCACGCACAGACAGAGCAGACCGGTGTCACACCTGTCAGGACTTTGTCCAGGCCCAGGCAGAGATGAAGAATGTGGATGATAGCTGCACCAATAACTTTGATACAGTTTTTTTGTGTTGCGGTTGTTAAAAATTATAAATATGTCAGTAGATTTGTCATTCATTTGTAATCTTTCAGGATATAAGCCTAATTTTTTACATTTCATATTCCATAGAGGGTTAGTCCTAATTCTGAGGACATCTGGAGACATGCTGCAGTATAATGTGCACAAACACAACATGATTATTTATAAAAACAGAACTGACGTATTACCAACAGAATTATATTATTTAGACAACATTTATATTCCTTAAACTACAACAATAGTGAAACCACCTTTTCTCAGCTAACTGTCTCACACAGCTGTTTCTCTGTTTTCCTGTTCTTCTGTGACACTGAACATCTCTAACACAGCACTGAATAGTGTTATATTATTTTATCTGAACTTTCAGCTAAATGCTACTTATCTGCAACAACAAACAAAATATCAGTTTATAACGACATCTAAACTTTACTCTAATAACCACAGGCTTTTTTTTTTGTTAAAATACAAAGCTTGTCAAATGGCAAGGCACAATTTTTTTTTTTTAGAAAATACACCTGGTGCATAACTGTGGAGCTTTTTCACATAAACACTATTTTATCACAGTAACTTTAATAAAACCAGTAGAAATAGTTGATCTGCAGACAACGGAACATAAATAATAAGTGTAAATACTTGAGCAAAAGAATTAAAATAACTTTGTTACTTTGGGGAATCTCAGGGACAGCAGGGCCCTCCATGTTGGAGAAGTTGGACATGGGAACAGCTCATTGATTGACCGATGACGTCACTACAGCTCACCTGTGATTGCTCCTTGTGGTTGGTGCTTGTGTAAACTTCTAATCTCTGTAGAACCAAGGGGAGGAATTTTTCAGTGTACCTACTTTAGACCAAAGAATCAAGCCAGACAGTCAGTTTTAATCATTTTAAACATTTGTCACAATTTCCCTGATTTAGAAAATTTACAAACTCCTGCTTTAAGTCATTTATTGTATTAAATGATTAGCAATTTAGCTTAAACTGTACTTTTATGATGTCTGCTTCAGTCCGTTGTGCTCGTTGTGCTCCTAAAATCACCTGCAGTGGGCTTTAAGCACACAGATGACTTAAAGATCAAAGGTGTATGTAGTGGCATTGAAGATAGAGCTTTGTCATTTTTATAGTTTAAAGGTCAATAATTAGCATACACAGCATCATTTGTATTTTTTATGTAGTGACTGACAAATGTGAAGGCTCGCCCCCTTGATTTGCTGAGCTTTTGAGCTACATTTATTCAGTGTGGAGGTTTATATTTGGATGGATAACAGAGAAATTGTGGCCATTCTCCATTCATTTGTATGAAACCTCATTGATTTTGACAAAGCTAACAGTAACTGGCATTCATTCATTCATTCATTCATTCATTTTCTACCGCTTTGTCCCGTTAGGGGTCACGGGTGACTGGAGCCTATCCCAGCAGCTTTGGGCCTGAGGCAGGGTACACCCTGGACAGTGGCCAGTTAGTCGCAGGGCTGACATTTAGAGACAGACATTGACAGACAACCATTCACTCTCACTCTCACATTCATTCACTAGGGACACTTTAGAGTTGCCGATTAACCTATACATGCATGTCTTTGGACGGTGGGAGGAAGCCAGAGTACCCGGAGAGAACCCACGGTAACACGTGGAGGACATGCAGACTCCTCACAGAAAGACCGGAGTCGGCCGAGAATGTTTGGGTCGGCCGGGTTTTGAACTCACGACCTTCTTGCTGTAAGGCAGGAGTGCTAACCACTCTGCCACGTGCACCCTCCTGGTAACTGGCATACTGTATATAAAACTTATTCTCAACATATTTGAGAATGAACAATTGAGGCAATTTTTGCTCCAATTTTAGATGAGTTTTTGTTAAAGTTTTCTTTGGCAGTTGTCAATAGCTCTTTGATCCACTTCCTGCCTTTGTTTCATTTTTTGGTTTACCGTGGAACCGCACCAGGGTTGAAGTGAGAGGCGACTGAGAACTGTTTTATTTTTTTGGCAGACCAGAGTTTGCAAATTTGGCCTAGACTAAGCTGCTGGTGTAAAGGTACCCTCGATTTCCCAGATGTGATTTCACTGTGCAACATGCTTGACCTGCAGCAGTGCTAATTTTGTCCACTTTGGGCACCAGTAATAACAAGAACAGGAAGTAATGGAACTTCCGCTGTTTTCTACAGTATGCAGCTTTAAAGTTTATTTTCTCCAGACAGATAAATGCAAAGAGTGTTAGAACATACTTCTGACTTATGCATTTCACATTGTTCAACTGTACACATCATTTCCCACGATGGTTCTCTAAGAACAGATTTTGGCTGCTCCACACCACTTATTGTTTCTGCCAGTACAGGACTAGTGTGCCTCGAGACATGTCACCTTGTTCCAGCTGAACAGTATTACTGCCTGGCCTTTACCCAGCATGTCATCTATTTTATCAGAGAATAGAAATTCCACACACTCACACACACAACCCACTGAGAGGAGCCGTGCTGAAGCTGCTGTAGTGCTGTGTTCCCCGGCTACACTGAACGGCTAATTGGCCTTAAAAGACCACTAAATAGTGTTCAACTAGAGATCAGTTTAGAAATGCTCCCAATTAACTGACAGCAAAGAAGTGAATGGAGCACTCAAAGCTAATTCTGTGTAGGTTGGATGTAAGTAAAGGTCACACGTTCAAGAGAGGAGTTTGTAAAGCAGAAGTAGTATCACTTCTACAGAATATAAAAATCCCAGATGGAAGAAATGGATGGGATGTCCTCACCTCAGGAGTGTTACCTGCATCAACATCTGTTTATGATAACATTTGCACCAATGGATCAGTGACAAAACCTCAAATAACTAAACTAAATTTTAATTGAATGTGATCGAAATGTTTGCTGAGAATATATGGTACATTACACATTCATAAACATCATGACTTATTTTAACATCCACAGATGAACTATTGCAACTAAGCGCAGCTTCTCTAGTCTCTGAAGTTCTTCAGCGTGTGCAGTGGGCAGGGTTTTCTCCTCTGCCCTGAGTTTGACTTCTGCGTAGGCAGCTCTGATGAGTCCTTGCGTATGCCGCCTCAAAGACACTTCCTCCGACTCCTCTTCTCGCTCCTCACCGAGCTTGGGAAAACCACTAAAGATGGCACACAGAGACCAATCCCGTGCAATCGAGAAGGCATGTTAAGAGAAATGAGATGCAGCCACTAAGAAAAAAAAAGGTTTGAGGTCACGGAAAAAAGACCAACTTTGAAACTTGAGGCCAAGGTGAAGACTTTCACTAACTGTTTTAAATTTGTGGCATCAGGGAAGATTACAGAATGGAATTTTGTTTGTAAAAAAAATAAAGGGAATTTGGAAACACAAGAACAAATACATATGTATTACAAGGACAAACACACTTCAATTGAGCACATAACAATATATTTTTTAACCTTTCTTAGTGTAGTGTAAGGAAGAGGTCATGGTCCCTCGGTACTGGGATGACTCACAGTACCCTCCAAGAAGAACATCTTTGGAAATGTCATTTATTGACATAAACCCTTAGGTGCCCACAGAACTGGTCTATAAGGCATTTCCAGAAAGCTGAATGTCATTTGGGGTGCCAGTTAGAACACAGTGTGCCTGTACATACCCTGACAGAATTTGTGATTTTTTGGGGCCATTAAAACAAGCCCAATTAATTAAACTCAATCCCAAGTATCAGTTTATTTCGGATGCACACACAAAAAATTAAATATAATAAACATGAAATGGGCAGATTATTTCAGTGCAGTCTAAACATTTGAATTCAACAGGATCACTAAATGCTACAGCTTTACCAATAATAACCATTAGTGGGTAACTGATAAAGGAAGAAAAAATATTATCCCACCATTAGACAAATGGCATGTAGCAAAAAACAAGACTATGTATATACCAATCCTCCTAACAATACAAATATTAACATTTTTTATTATATATTTTATAGTTACAGGGAAAAACAAAAACAAATACTGGCAGAAAAGTCCCTCATTTAGACTGTGTCTGTGAATATCAGGCTGAGAGGCAGGTAAGAATTGCATGTCCCAGATACAATTCTCTGGGGAGGACAAACCAGTCTGGTGGATTATCTTAACTAGAATTCTGCTTTTAAAAAGTAGACTGACTGCAGGTAGGCCACAGAGCCTTTTCACACAGGGACGTATCTTGCTGCGGCACAGGCCTGGTGGTAATCAGGAGGGTGCTATCCTGATATAGCCACGTCGTGCCTGTCTGCGACTCTGACAGCGCTGCGAGTGATGGTAAAAAAAAACGCCTGATCTTAGTCGAAGCACAAGTCAACAGCAGTGTGTTTGTTCTTCAATACATAAAGCGTAAGAGGCAAGTAAGTGCTATAGATGGTTTGCCGAGTGCACCTTTTAAATCCTTGCTCTTTTTGCAGTGAGTCTGCTTAAAGCAAGTCCCACATTAATGCTGCAGTTCATTGGGAATAGTTCAAGAAAACTCAAAACCAAGGCAATTCAAAATCAGTTGGCATTGGATTTTTCCAATGCATTCCATTTTAAATAACATTCAACCTCTTAATAAATACCTAAAAATATGTTAAGTTGTCCTTTAAAGGTTGAAAGTCATTTAAAATGGAATCCATTTATTATGGAGAAATTCAATGCCAATTGCTTTTGAAATGATTGCCTTGGTTTTGTGTCTTCTATAAAGGTTATCAACCTACTTCTGCTACTACAGTTACAGCTATTGCTACTGCTAATGCTGCATCGACTGAACAAACTGTTGAAGATGAGTTGAGCTGTATCCTGTTTGTGTGTCTAGACCTGTTCAAGTTAAGGAAAGCAATGGAAATTCAAATAACTTGACAGTGGTTAATACATAAAGCCTAAGCAGCAAGTAAGTGCTATAGATGGTTTGCCAAGTGCAGCTTTTAAATCCTCGCTCTTTTTGCAGTGAGTCAACTTCTTAAAGCACGTCCCACACAGATAGGACGCTGCGGATCAACGGGAAATAATGTGGGAGTTCCCATGAATCAGCTTGCTCAGCCATGATCCCATTTAGCTTCTTGGTTACAATTTAATGAGATTAAGTGTACTTTAATCACCTTCTTTAATCTGCTTGGATTCACATCAGACACACGGTGGCTCCAACAATCAACTGTGTGTGGTGCCAGTCTAATGCAGGTCCAGAACCAAAAGGAGCTTTGGAAAGCGTCCAGTAAGAATTAGATCTGGCAGACATTGTTTATCCAGTGAGCCATTCACTTTCCAGCTTCACATGTAGTGAGTCTCTGTTGTGCCTTTGGGGTAAAAAGGCCTGTTTTTGAAATATTAAGATGAAAATATTATAAAAAAGTATATATAATGCAATTTTACAGTTCTAAATATATGGTATTTTTCTTAACTGTTACAATTGTGCTCATTAGTTTCATTTTTTGGTTCGGTCAAGCCATTTATTATCAAACAATTGTGTTTACTCATTTTAAATCATAATGACAACAGATACTACCCAAATGTCCCTGACCACCCCAGTTTTTAATATCGGTTTTTCATCCCGGACAATTTTCCTGGCAGTTGTGGCTTAAATCTTTGTTGGTCAAGCAGAATCCCTCATATTACACTTCTTTATTAGAGTTTGAATACTGCTGATTTGATTGGCACAATTGTTTGACTATAAATGGCTTCACCCAACCACTAACTATGAGTGAAAGAAAAGTTTTTATGTTATCATTCATATTCTCTGAAAAATGGCAAAACAGGAGGCCTCATATTGAAAATATGAGGCCTGCACAAAAAAAAATGAGACTGCACAAAAAAAAAAAAAAAAAAAAAGAGAAGCATCATGGGTAAATGTTGCCATGCTTTAACACAATGTTTAATGAGGCAAAGAAAACTGCAGTTTCTAGATTTCTTTTACGGGCGGGGGATTTTACCAATTGCTTTACCATTTCTTTTATATTTTAATAAAAGCTTGCCTTTGTCATTTTAAACTATGCAGCACTTTGGATACTTGTTTGTAAAATGTTCTATAAATCAGGTGGATTGGATAATCAATATCCGAAGTGTGTCTCAGGGGCCGGTCCAACATTTCATACAGGTTTTCATAATCAAATGTGAGTCGTAAAATTTCCGTCATTATCTATTATTACTTGTCATTTTTAATTGTCATACTTTAACAATACTTATAATAGCTTTTTGTTTTACTCACATTTTAAGAAATTACAAGACAAGCATAGATAACAGATTATTTGTTTTATTTGTGAACAACAGAAAAACAAAAAACAAAAAAACAAAAACAGCACTTCATGTTCAACACAAAGCAGATTTTTTTTTCCGGCACTGACAGTGGAAGGATATTTTGTGCTTGAACAGTCGGGTATAGAACGAGGTTTATTACACAATATGATCCCGTCTATAATTCAGTCCTGAGTGATTACATATATTAAAATTACACATAATATAACTGTCTATAATAGTCTTTGACCAGCAGTGGGGCTAGTGTGCTCATGAAGCCTTGAGAAATTAATCTTTTTGTGAAGATTTAGCTTCAGAGGCTTTAAAAAGCTTCATCTTGCCATCACTAGTGATTTGTTTTTAAGGATACTGCTTTACACAATGTGCACCAATTGTAATATTAACAAAGACAAACAATAGAAAGATTGCATGGTAACCCCGAGTCATCAATGCACAACGTACCAGCAGTTGTTGCTCTCCAGGCAACCAAGCACAGACGGACCAGACGAAAGTCAACGATCATGCACAGTTTGGGAAGAAAGACATTACCATAACATACCTGTCTTACTGCATATTACATTTATACTGTGATAACTTCAGATCCCTGTCCCGATCTAGGGTGTTTCATGTTATATTACATTAATAATGTAGTAATGCATCTCTAAACTAAACTTGCTTCTTCTGAGTAAACATTAAAAAATGTTTTACATGAATCTGCATAGTGGTGCTGCTTTGTGCTCGAGAGGGCCCATCCTGTGGGCAGGTATCTGTGCCCTTTGGATTGAGTACAGACTCATTTATCTGGAAGACACTTTTACCACAAGACAGTGTGACAACCTCAGTCAGTGAATAAAGACTAGTGCATTCACATTGCATGTAGCTTTACTTATTTTATTTTATTTTTACAGTAATTACCCTTTTCCAAAACATTATTGCAGTTCAGCATTTAAGGAGCAAATATACAGAAGAGCTTTCAAAAAAATATTAAAGAGCACTGAGCAAGAGCTCAATGCCAGAGGTTTTGTGAATTCCACATGTTCCATACATAATTCTTAATGCCAAAGAAAATTTATATATGTTTATGGTGGCACAATTAATGGTGTGGACCATGTGCAATGAGCACATATTCAAATGTTCAGTATTGATAAAAAAGACTAGGACTATATATAGAGATCTAGCCTAAAATTTATTTGGAATGATTTTTAACATCTGACATTGTGTTTAACCTTGGTTTTGTAGTTTACGAGACACTTTGATGAATTTATTTCAAATAAGTAATGAACCCATGAAATTAGTGAGTTTATAACCCAACACAAAATCTGATATTTACAGCCTGGATATTCTTTTTTGTGTGACCTTATCCTGTCAAATCTGAATGAATATTATGTGTCTGGTTCTACATAATAAGTCAAGTGCCTGTCTTCGATGAAGGACACTTGCCGAGTTTGAGTCTCCTCGCACAGAACAGGTACAAATGTGTTTTCATTTTATGACAGTGTTGACAGTCTGTCCACATTGGGAATTTTTATGAAATAACAATGTATCAAAATAAAGCTACAACTCACGTTGAAAGACAAGTTAGTGGTCTTAACATGTCACAAAAGAAAAATACTGAAATTTTAGTTTCCATAAAAAATTACTAATATGATAAAAAAAGAAATAAACCCTGTTTAATCACATAATAGCATACTGTAATAATATGACTCTGTAAGAAAATAATCATCTTTATTACCAAAGACTTTAACAAGGGTGAAACTCTAGTACATATATGCTTTGGCCAATCATAGGTCTGCATCAACAGGTCTCAAGTTGGGGACGCTAGCTATGCCACCGGATGTTAAACATTTAATTATGAAGGGGCGAATAAACTGCACATAAATACTATTCACGCAATGTTTAATAAAGGGGAGATTACACTAAACTCAGAGCTTGGAGCCAAAGTGTTTTTAAAAAATGAAAGCACGGATGGTCACTATGCTGTTGTTGTGTGATTGGACCAGGATAAACATCATTTTGAGTAAACAACAACACTGCACAGTTGTTGCACAGAGCCAATCCCAATAGACCAGATTCTGCATTACACCTCCATCACAAAGAGAAAGGATCTTGGCCAGGGAGGCCAGGTGGTTTACAAGAGAAGTATAGCAAGCCATCTTTGTAAAATTTGAACAACTCTGTAACAGAGGAGATGGACTGAGGAACAATATTTCTTCCATTACACTAGCTTTTCTAAGCGACCTTCATGGATGGTTTCATTATATTCAAATGTTTTATTATTTTCAAAAGTATCAAAACACAACCCAGAGATTTCAAACCAAAATATGATCTATGGCATTTTCACAAGTCTGTTTTTTTTATATATTTTTTAATACTTTTGTAGTATGGATTGCACAGCAAATGTCAAATTAAAACATTGGTGTGGAGAGGATTTGGAAATGAATGCAAAGGGGCTTGTAGAATTCATTGATCTGACAAACTAAGAACCTGCGCAGCACTCTTTTATGGCCACAGTCTGTGATTGGACCCGGCAGGTTTTGCAAGTAACATGGTCTCTGTGCGTCGGACTTAGGCAGCCTGGACAGAGAGTTTTGTTTGCTTCTCAATATTTCAAACGCCTTGAGCAGTTTAATTGCTCGCTACTCACAGCGTTTCAAGGTCCCAATAAATTCCCCAATGCTTTTTTCTCATACTGTATGTGGGATGATTACAATGCTGGTATATTCCATGATTCTAGGTTTTTGCATTGCTAATGTCAGTTCCATCTCTCTGTATTCACTATTGTATAGTGATTGTATTCACTATTGTCACCATTTGCCACTTCAATCATTACATAAAATGTAACACCTACATTTATTTTCAAGTGGTTTTAGTGGACAAAATCTACTGTAATCCTGTTCTAGCGGGCTGAATGGTATCCCGTCAGTGCTGCCACATTATTGCACACAAAGAGCCAGAAAAGGCCTGGGTTTGGGCTGTGAATACTATTCTTGCAGCAGTTCAATATGGATTTTGACATTTTCAAATTTCTGCTGAGTCTGATCTCCCATTTCAGTCCCTCTGAAATCACCAAGTAAGTGTGCAATTATTCACACATCCAGGTATGGCAAGGCAATTTTATTTGTATAGCACAATTTATATACTCAGTAACTCAAAGTGCTTTACAGGAATAAAACACAATTTACAAGATTTAGATTAAAAAAGATAAGAAAAATTTAAACATTTTTAAAGTAGTGTGCAAATAAACACTTTAAGTTGTAGTGTAGGTGGAGCTAAAGAGAAAGGTTTTTAACCTCCTCTTGAACATTGTTAGAGTTGAGGTTGTTCCAGGTTTTTGCTGCATAAAACTTCACCCTGCTTCACCCTGTTTAGTTCTAACTCTGGGCACGAGCAGAAGGCCTGTCCCAGATGTTCTCAGAGTCCGAGGAGGCTCATAAGCTACTAGCATTTCAGAAATATATTCTGGTGCTAAACCATGAAGAGACTTAGATTACAGTAATGTGACCTTCTGGAGATAAAAGCATGGATAAGTCTCTCTAAATATGGTTGAGAATTATCCCTTTGACTTTGGAAATGTTTTTAAGGTGATAAAATGCTGATGATGTAATTGACTTAATGTGACTGATATACAGTTACAAAACAAAAAAAGTAATTACTGTCTTCATAATATGACTGAAACCATTTAAGAGCAGTTCCAGAGATACCTATCCATTCCTCTAATCTTTGTGACAGGATTTCATGGTCCACTGTATCAAACACAGTACTCAAGTCCAACAGAACTAAGACAGAGACTTTGCCTGCGTCAGTGTTTAGACGGATGTCATTTGTGACTTTGATAAGTGCAGTCTCAGTCTGTGATGGGCCTGAATCCTGACTGAAAAGGATCAAAACAGTTGTTAAGTAATAGAAAGTCATTAAGTTGCTGATATACAACTTTTTCAACGACTTTCCCTAAAAATGGCAGGTTTGATATGGGTCGATAGTTGTTGAGCACTGTAGCATCCAGACTGCTCTTCTTTAGGAGAGGCTTGATGACAGCAGTTTTTAAGGCCATTGGAAAAGTTCCAGACTGTAAGGAATTATTGACTATATCAGTGAGTTGTGGTAACAAACTCCTTAGTATTGATTTTAGAAATCTAGTGGGTAAAACATCAAGGGAGCAGGTGGATGAACTCAGGCTGAGGACAGTTTGTCATTTGTCAAACACTGTTCTGTCATTAATGGGTGTAAAATGTGTTAACCCAACCAAGTGTCTCCAGACTGTAGTGTTGTTGTATGTCCTGTGGACTGTATCAGGTTTAATGCCTTGAACCTTGTCGTTGAAAAACAATGCAAACTCATTGCATTTAGTGTTGGAAACTAATTCTGGAGGAAATGGAGCTGGAGGGTTTGTTAATCTGTTCACTGGAGCAAACAGGACACGTGAGTTGTTACTGCTGTTGTTGATGAGCTCTGAGAAGAATATTTCTCTTGCTTTTTGCAAAGTTTGATTGAAAACACTCAAATTTTCTTTGTATACCTCATAATGAATTAAGAGATTTGTTTAAATGACTGTGTCTCTTCTGAACAACTGTAGGTCCAGCAGTAACTTTTGGAATTATGGACTCATTAACATGCTGACAAAGACCAAAAGTATCAAGAATAGTAGAGTCCGTTTGCATTTCTGTCACAAACATGAAAGCATTTCAGTAACTCATCAATGACATTATGACATTGTTGGGGTGGTTTGTAAAGTACTACATATAAAATAGATGGAAAAAAACTCAACTCCATTTTGAATAATACATACTCAAAAGATGAAAACTTCCCAAGTGATAGCTTCTGGATAGGAATATTATATCTAAGAAAGGCACATACACCACCACCCTTTTTGTTTTCCCGCATTTTGGATAAAAATGAAATTCGATGGGGTGGATTCAATAAGGACAGCATTTCCAGTCTTGCTGTCTAACCAGGTTTCTGTTAAAAACATAAAATCAAACTTATATTAAGTTATCATATATAGTCTGTTTGCAGGGGATTTGAATCAGATATGTCTGATTAGACAATCTAACTGTCATCTGTTCTCTTCTCAAATCTTTGACTTGGACTGGAGCTATGGAGCTGGGGGGAGGGGGCTCTCCCAGGGCCTCAGGTTGATAAGTGGTTTATTATTAGTGTCCTAATCGCTGATATTAGCCTTGATGCTGCCTTGATTTCACCACAATTTCCAGGTGATCTGGAAATCCCATTGGTGAATCCAGGGATAGGACAGAGATGTTGAGGTCCGCAGAAGGTGTTGATGTTACTGGGAGGGTCCAGGGTCCTAATGGGGGGGTCCATTTCAGTGGTGGGGGTGTTGATGGTGGACCAGTCAGAGGAGCATCCTTGGTTGGTGAGGCAGCAGTGCTTTTTTCATTCAGTGGCTGATGGCTTCTCAAAGGACCATTTCTTTGTTCAAGAGGGTGCCCAGCATCATTTAATAATATTAATAATAAACAAATATTAAATATTAAAATTATTTTTATATAGCAATTTTCCACCTACTGTAGTAGGCACTCAAAGCGCTTTACATACATAAAATTATTACCAGTGTTACAGAACTTCACTGGAGGCAATGTAAGTGTCTTGCCCAAGGACACAACGACAGTATGCGGGGGAGAGCGGGATGTTATGATGTTTTCAGATGTTTCGAGGGCCGCTCTACCACTGAGCTATACTGCCGCTGTCAGGATTCATGTTTCTGGGTGTCTGATTTGGTATGTGTTTAGTTCTGGTTCTGATGTTATGTTCTTTGTAGTCTTTTTTAGTTAGTTATTGTATCTTATTGTGGTTTCTAGTTTCTAGTTTGTATTTGAGTTCTGGTTTTTATTTTGAAATGTCTTCACCCTGTCTTTGTCTTAGATTAACTTCCTGCCTTGTGTCTTTCCCTCCTGTGTGATTACCGGCTCCGCCCTAATATGTTTCACCTGTCCATTGTTGTCTGTATCTATTTATACCGGTTTGCCCAGTTGCTCTGTGCCAGGTCATTGTCTCCCTACCCCTAAGTCTTGTCCCTGGTCCTTTTGGCTTATGTAGAATTCCTAGTCTGTTTTTGTATTTGTTATATCAAGATCTTTTTCCTGTTTTCTGTGGAAATTTTGGTTCTGGATTTTTTTGTACGCTCGGACCTTAGCCTTGATTATGTGTTAATGGATGTTCTGTCACGGTGGGGGACGAGAAGCAGGACCCAAACGCAGAACGAGTACAAATGTGAATCAGGTTTATTTGTCACAACAACACAAGGTGGCTAGGAGAACTGTCCGACGTGGAGTGGAGGTGAGCTGATCTGAAGTCCGGGAAGGTGGCTTACGGATAGGCGCCAGTGGAGCAAACGAGGAGACTTGAGAAGAGCAGGTAAGGCTGGATCCGGGCTGGAGCTTGCAGTGGCACCTGAGCACAATACGACAGGTAAGTTACCTCTCAAAGTACAAAGAAACATGAATATCCAAAATACAAGGAGCACAACGTCTTCACTAACTGAGAGTAGTGTTGACAACGAACTGGCGCTGAGTGAAGGGAAGACTGGTTCTTTTAAGCAGAGGTTGATGAGGTGTAAGTGGTTGCAGGTGTGCCGACTGCCCTGCCCAGCTGAGGAGAAAGGAGAACACAGAGGGGAGGGGGAGACACACAGACAGACAAACACAGATCCTGACAGTACCCCCCCCCCTAATGGACGCCACCGGGCGGACTGCCAGGTTTTTCGGGGTGCCTCTGGTAATATTCCCGGATCAGGTCGGGGTCCAGGATCAGCGAGCGGGACAACCAGGACCTTTCCTCCGGCCCATACCCCTCCCAGTCTACCAGAAATTGGAATCCACGTCCGCGGGGCCGGACGTCCAGAATGCGGCGGACCGTAAAGCTGGTGCGCCATCAATGACCTGGGCCGGAGGAGGGGGATCGGCGGGAGGGCACAGAGGACTGGTGGAGACTGGTTTGATTTGAGAGACGTGGAAGCTCGGGTGGATTTTTAATGAGGCGGGGAGCTCCAATCGTACCACCGTAGGGTTGATTAGTCTCTCAATCCGGAATGGGCCGATGTACCGTGGCGCGAGCTTCTTGGATTCCGTTTGGAGCGGGATGTCTCTTGCGGCGAGCCACACCATCTGTCCCGGGAGATACTTGGGAGTCGGTGACCGGTGTTTGTCGGCTACCTGGCGGTTACGCTCCACTGACCGTAATAAAGCCTCGCGAGTAGAGACCCAGACGGCCCTGCAACGGCGGATATGGTCTGTCACTGAAGGTACCGCTATTTCCCGCTCTTGCTCCGGAAACATGGGGGGTATGTATCCTAGGGCACATTCAAAAGGAGATCTTCCGGTGGCTGCGGATGCGAGGGAGTTGTGAGCGTACTCGATCCACGCCAAGCAGGTGCTCCAGCTGTTCGGCTCTTGTGCTGCCACACACCGCAGGGCCGCCTCCAGAGCCTGATTTGCTCTCTCGCATTGGCCGTTAGTCTGGGGATGGAAACCGGAGGAAAGGCTGACTCCCGTGCCTAGAGCCTTGCAAAACGCTCTCCACACTTGAGAGACAAACTGGGGGCCCCGGTCCGACACAATATCCAGGGGGATCCCGTGGATCCGGAAAACCTGGTTCACCATGATCTCCGCTGTCTCCAAGGCTGTGGGTAGCTTGGGGAGACCCACAAAGTGAACCGACTTAGAGAAACGGTCGATGATGGTGAGGATGACCGTGTTGCCTTGAGAAACGGGCAGACCGGAAACGAAGTCTATGGCGATGTGTGACCAGGGTCGACTTGGCACGGGAAGGGGACGCAGTTGCCCTGCCGGAGGTTGATTTGAGGTCTTCCCTCGGGCGCAGGTGGTGCAGGCAGCCACAAACTCCTTTACGTCCTTCTCCATGCCGGACCACCAAAAATGTCTTTTAAGGAGGATGAGCGTGCGTCTCCCGCCGGGATGACACGCAAATCGGGAGGTGTGCCCCCACTGTAGTACCTGTGAGCGAGCCACCTGGGGAACAAACATCCGGTTGACCGGCCCAGTACCAGGGTCAGGCTCGCCCCGCTGCGCGTCCCTCACCACGGACTCGATCTCCCAGGTAACGGGGGCCACCACGCAAGAAGGAGGAAGTATGGTGTCGTTGGAGTCCAGGGTGTCCGTGGGGAGAAACTGGCGGGAGAGAGCGTCCGGCTTAGCATTCCGGGAACCCGGACGGTAGGAGAGGGTGAACGAGAAACGGTCAAAGAACAGTGCCCAGCGGGCCTGACGGGAATTTAGGCGTTTTGCGGTTCTGATATAGGCCAGATTCTTGTGGTCGGTCCAAGCGATGAATGGAAGTTCTGCCCTCCAAATGGTGTCGCCACTCCTCCAAGGCCAACTTGATGGCCAATAACTCGCGTCCCCAATCGCGTGAGTTACGCTCTGCAGGTGAGAGCCGCCGAGAAAAGAAAGCACAGGGGTGGAGTTTCTGGTCTGTTGGTGCCCGCTGTGATAGTACAGCGCCTACCCCCTCATCCGAGGCGTCCACCTCCACCACAAACTGGCGGGTGGGGTCGGGGTGGATGAGGATGGGAGCCGAGGTGAACCGCCTCTTTAGTTGCTGCAGCGCACTCTCAGCCTCCGGGGACCAGATGAATGGAACCTTGGAGGAGGTTAATCGGGTTAACGGGACCACCACCGAGCTGTAGTTCGGATGAATCGCCGGTAGAAGTTGGCGAATCCAAGAAAACGTTGGAGCTCCTTCAGATTACGGGGCGTGGGCCACTCCGTTACTGCCTGGATTTTAATGGGATCCGGCCTCACATGGCCCTTACCAATGATGTAGCCGAGGAAGCTGACGGAGGGCTGGTGGAACTCACACTTCTCAGCCTTGATGAAGAGCTTGTTTTCCAGGAGTCGCTGGAGCACCTGTCGCACATGCTGCGTGTGCTCCTCCGGAGTGCGGGAGAAAATCAAAATGTCGTCTATGTAGACGAAGACGAAGCAGTGGATGAAATCTCGGAGTACATCATTGACCATGGCCTGGAACACGGCCGGGGCATTTGTGAGGCCGAAGGGCATGACCAAATACTCAAAGTGTCCTAAAGGAGTGTTGAATGCCGTCTTCCACTCATCGCCTTCTCGGATCCGGACGAGGTGGTAGGCGCTTCGTAAATCGAGCTTGGTGAAGATGGTCGCCTGATGCAGAGGCTGGAACGCTGAATCGATGAGTGGAAGCGGGTACTTATTTTTTACAGTGATGTCATTCAGGCCACGATAGTCAATACACGGGCGGAGGGTCTTGTCCTTCTTGTTGACAAAAAAGAACCCCGCCCCGACGGGAGAGGAGGACGGCCGGATAATGCCTGTGGCCAGCGACTCGGTGATGTAGGTCTCCATGGCCTCCCTCTCCGGGCGTGAGAGGTTGTAGAGACGTCTAGTGGGCAAAGTAGTCCCAGGGAGGAGATTGATGGCGCAGTCATACGGCCGATGAGGAGGAAGAGACTGGGCGTGAGCCTTATTAAATACCTCACAGAGGTGGTGGTAGTCCATTGGGACGCTCGACAGGTCCGGCGTTTCTGAAGGGGACGTCGGGGCCCTGACAGGGGATAAGGCAGACCGTAAACACACCGCGTGGCAGTGCGGGCTCCAACCCAAAACTCCGCCGCTGGCCCAGTCAAATTGGGGGTTGTGCGTCATCAGCCAGGGATATCGCAAAATCAGCGGGGTCTGCGGTGCCTGGATCAAATTAAAACTGATCACCTCCCGGTGGTTGCCTGACAGCATCAGAGTGACGGGTACAGTTCGATGTGTCACTTGAGCCAATGGTCTCCCGTCCACGGCATTAGCGAGAAGTGGCGTTTTGAGGGGTTCCGTCTGGATACCGGCCTGGCGAGCCAAATTAGTGTCAATGAAATTCTCCTCCGCCCCAGAGTCAACAAGAGCCGACAGCGGGAGGCTCACATTGTCTATACACAACACTGCGGGGATTAGCATTCGTTTCGGGGGTGCGTTGAGAATCTGAGATTGGCTCACCAGGACCCCCCTAGCTCCTGGTGAGCCCCGTCTTTTGGCCGGATTGAGCAGTTGGCGATAGAATGGCCCCGCTGCCCGCAATAGAGACACCTCCCCTCCTTCCTCCGTCGGGAGCGCTCCGCCGGGGTCAGACCAGCCCGACCTAACTGCATAGGCTCTGGATAGAGGTTTTTGTGGAGTGAAGTCTCTGGAGCCGGCGAAGGCGGAAAACCGAGGAGGTCCGGTCTCATGTGTGGCGCGGAATCCGGTGGCTGGGGCTCGAGGCTGCCTCTCCCGTCTCCGCTCCCTCCACCGGTTATCCAGCCGTATGGCAGTCGAAATGAGGGAGTCCAAATCCGCCGGGTCCTCCCTCAAGGCTAATTCGTCCCGGAGGGTATCCGATAATGCGTGGAGAAACACCGATTGCAGCGCCAGGTCATTCCACCCAGCCTCCGCCGCTAGAGTCCGGAAGTCGACGGAGAATTCAGCCACACTGCGGTTCCCCTGGCGGATCGTCATCAGCCTCGTGGCCGCCTCTCTGCCTTTAACCGGATGGTCAAACACCTTCCTGAGTTCGCTCTCAAAAGCGTGAAATTGTCCCGTAGTGCGGGCTTACACTCCCACACGGCAGTTGCCCACTCCAGGGCCCTCCCTTGCAATAGTCCCATAACGTAGGCGACTCTGGTCTTATCAGTGGCATATGTCACGGGTCTTAGGCGGAAAACAAGAGAGCACTGCAACAAAAAACTCCCACATTTTCCCATGTCACCTGTGTAGCGGCAGGGATCCGGCACATGTGCCTCTCTCGGGGGCTGGTCCAGTTCCTCACGCCTCGGAGACGGTGGAGCGGGAGGTTCCGGGGAGACTCTGGGAGCGCTACAGTCTATGAGCGCCTGAACCATGGCGCCCAGTTGAACCATCTGGTCCTGGGTGTTCTGTTGGCCGTCCAGAAGGGTCTGCAGAGCGCGCCGGTGGTGCCCGATCTGTGCACTCTGTGTCTGAAGGGCGGCGGAGACAGCGTCCTGTTCTGCTGGGTCCATATTTGGCCAGTTCGTTCTGTCACGGTGGGGGACGAGAAGCAGGACCCAAACGCAGAACGAGTACAAATGTGAATCAGGTTTATTTGTCACAACAACACAAGGTGGCTAGGAGAACTGTCCGACGTGGAGTGGAGGTGAGCTGATCTGAAGTCCGGGAAGGTGGTTTACGGATAGGCGCCAGTAGAGCAAACGAGGAGACTTGAGAAGAGCAGGTAAGGCTGGATCCGGGCTGGAGCTTGCAGTGGCACCTGAGCACAATACGACAGGTAAGTTACCTCTCAAAGTACAAAGAAACATGAATATCCAAAATACAAGGAGCACAACGTCTTCACTAACTGAGAGTAGTGTTGACAACGAACTGGCGCTGAGTGAAGGGAAGACTGGTTCTTTTAAGCAGAGGTTGATGAGGTGTAAGTGGTTGCAGGTGTGCCGACTGCCCTGCCCAGCTGAGGAGAAAGGAGAACACAGAGGGGAGGGGGAGACACACAGACAGACAAACACAGATCCTGACATGTTCTTTTGATTACTTTATCCTTAAATAAACTTTTGTTAAACGTTTTACCTGACTCTGTGGGTTTGCGTTGGCGTTTTCCTGCTCCTGGGCCATCGGCCATGACAGAATGACCTGGGCATAACTGAGATTCCGTGATCCCAGAGTTCCTGCATTTTTTTTCCTGCCTGAGTTTTGTCTGAGCTCTTGCCGTTTTTTTTTTCCCTGCCTGAGTTTTTGCTTCAGCCCCAGATCTGTTTCCAGAGTCTTGGATTCAGCCCCAGAATTGTTGACTTGAGACTTCTCAGCGCCTACCTGGGCCACCAAGAATCCTTTAAGACTCTGCGTCCTCGTCTGGTCCCTTCAGCCCGGCATCCCTGCGGGCTCGTGTGCCTCCGCCGGACCCTAGTGTGCCGCCGCCGGACTCTCTTGATTCCCTCTGTGATCCCGTTGATCCTCTTGATCCCCTTGATCCTGTCTGCAATCCTTTCCGGAAATCCTCCAGCCATCGTCCAGTCCCTGCACCTGCTAATTGATCATTCCCCCATCTGGTCCTGAGTATCCTGAGTATCCTCGTCTCATCCTTCCTCATCTGGTCCTCCCTACGGTCCTTCTTCCCTCGCCTTCCCGGTCAATCCCGTCCTGGCCTTCGCCCTCGTCTTCCCAGTCAATCCCGTCCGGGCCTTCCCCCTCACCTTCCCGGTAAATCCCGTCCGGGCCTTCCCCCTCGTCTTCCCAGTCAATCCCGTCCGGTCCTTTCCCCCTCGTCTCCTGGTCCTGTGTTTTTGAGCCCTTCCTGGTCTTGTGTGTGGTTTTTTTTTCGTCCCGTATGGTCCAGAGGTGTGTTTTGTTCCTATTTTTGTCCAGAGGTGTGTTTTGTTCCTAGTTTTGTCCAGAGGTGTGTTTTGTTCCTAGTTTTGTCCAAAGGTGTGTTGTGTTCCTAGTTTTGTCCAGAGGTTTGTGCCCCGTATGTGCCTGGTCCTGAGTTCTGTCCGTCCGAGTATCCTGTTCCGAGTATGTCCTTCCCGGCACAACTGTTTTCCCCCCTTGTGCCTGTCCCGGCACCACCTCCTGCCACTAGCGCCACGTCGGGCCGACCAGTTACAGGGGCCCGATGTGTCACATCTGTTCCCCAAGCGCCGCCCGGCTGACCAGTTCAGAGGGCCGGACCCGACTCGGCAAACATTCTCCGAGCGTCCCGTCCTGCCACGAAGTCAGAGGGCAGGATCCGTCGCCTCTGTTTTCGTCCTAGCGCCCCGTCCGGCCGACCAGTGTTCAAGGGCCGGACCCAACGCATCTGTTCTCCTCAAACCCTTTCCCTATTGTGTACCTGTGCCTTTGTCCAAGTGACTTGTTTATTTTTTTTGTTTGTAGTCTTTTTTTTTTTTTTTTAAGCTGGATGTCTGGTGATGCTACATATGTTCCTGTGATGCTAGCATTCTTTTTTTTCTAATGGAGTGCTTTCCTGCTGAAGACCTCTTTCAGATTCCAAAGCAAAAATCTTTGTAGTGCACTGATTTCCTGTTGATATTTCCAACAATTTTGGCAGAAAGAGTTTCTAGAAGTTGTTTTTACCACAGACATGTTGAAAAAATAAACACCAAGGCATTAGGGTGACCAGACATCCCGAAAAATTCGGGGCAGTCCCGAAATCTAAACTGTTGTCCCAAATCCTGAACCTGGCCCTAATTGTCCCGAAAATTATACTAAAGCAAAAGCTTGAGTGGCTATTGTCTGATAAACATTAAAAAATAATTATTTAATAAATTGAATAAAAACTGCCTGCGGAGGTTGAGTCGTCCTGCAACCATCCCCCGCCGCCGCCGGCTGCTCATTGGCTGCAGCATTCTAAGTTAAAAGTTGCTTCTCTAAGAAGCAGGATGATTCCATGTATAATAAAATTGCTGCTGCTGAGCTGACCTCCGTGTTCCACTGTGTGGCCCACTGTGCAATGAAGTTAACACCAAAACTGTACTCTGATTCGGCTACTGGCACTGGTCATAAGCGTCCTGGCACCACTTGCATCTGGCTTCTCCCAGAGCCTCGAGTCAAAAGATGTATTCTTTTCAATTGCAACAGATGCCTCTAAAGGCAATGTGAAAACATTCCCGATCTCTGTGAGATTCTGGACTCCTGAGCAGGGTATTCAGAAGAGTTGTTGATTTCTTTGAACAGGCAGCCGAGAGTGCAGATGCTGTCACTGACACCTTGCTAGGCTGTGTGAATTTAAAGTTTTATTGTTTCTATTCATTTATCTAATTAATCTACATAAACAAAGACAATACAACCCTTTTGTTCCCTTTGTGTCTAAAGTCTTGATGAAGAGAGCGCAAGTTGATGTAGCCTCAACGAGGACAGTGGTGCACTGCGCGCGTAAAGGAGTGATTGATTGTTCGCGGGTGCGGCAAAATAATTCAATCACATGATTCACATCACTACGCATTAATATCCTTACTTCTGTTTAAGCTTTCGGCTTTACAGAAAAGTCAGATTTATTCTCTGTTACATAAAACAGTCATTGTTTTTTTTTGTTTTCTTCACAATGACATTTGAGTTCATGATTTTAATGTTGTTTTTGTGTCAGACTAAAGACAAATGTTGATCTTTGAATAAAAATATGTTTGGTTCAAGTTTGAAAACAAAAGAATGTGAGACTCAACTTACATTGAGCTTCTAATTACCAGTGTTACAGCCACTAGAGGCAATGTGGGTTAAGTGTCTTGCCAAAGGACACAACGACAGTATGAACAGTGGGGAGAGTGGTAATTAAACCACCAACCTTCAGGATTAAGGACAACCACTGAGCCGCTGTGCCCGTCAGTATTAACAAAGTATTTTTCAAGTCTAACACAAAAACAGTTATTAAGCAGTACAATTCTAACAATTGCATTTAATTTACACAGGTAAAAGCGGACAGTAAATAACTCAAGCTAAAACTAGCCAGTGCTCAACAATAACATGGCCACATCGGACAAAGACAAACACGAGAAAAAAGACTAGCCTGCTTGCTACTGGGAACAAAGACAAACTGGCACAGGAAGGAAGGCTGACACAGACTAAATACGAGTGAACACAACATAACACAGGCGCAACACATTACGGAGGGGCAGACAATTACAAAAGACGGGAAACACAGAAGGGCAAGTGGAAGTATTTCTGAATAGACAGGAAGCATTAGAATGACAAAATAAAACAGAAAATAAGCATTAAAAACTAAAACTAATTCTTGCATTTTTGGCAAATTTTATATATACCATAAAAACAGGTACAGTAAAAGTGTGAACCTCTTGGTACGGGTAACCCTACAGTGAGTGTTGGAAGATGTAAACAATGCCTCTTTATCCTGCATCAGGGGAGCCACTGAAAGACAGTGCATGGCGCGTGGACGCTGTCCCTGAGAATCCTACAGGTTCTATTCAAATAACACCAAAATGAACAAAGTAAAATTTTAATGACCTTTTATTCTGGAAAACTGATTTATTTTTTTGCTGGTCCATGTATTTACTGGCAAACATCTCGTAAAGAGAAGCACTGACGTCTCCAGTCACAGAGCACATGCTGCTACATGGTGCTTAGATCTGCGAGATCTGTTGATGGTCCCTCAAACTCGCTTGATTATGATTGCAGTTCAAAACAAGATCACACAAAATAAAATAATCACCATTAAGCATTCTGGGGCTATGTCAACACCATGGGCCTGTAAATATCACAACACTTAGAAAGCAGTCTGAATTAAGAAGATGTAAATGATTGCATCACAGTCCTCCATCTTGGAGGGTCTCATCCTGTCAACAGATCAAATATTCATCTTGTTAGCGCTTTAACCTCAGAATCTAAATGTGTCTCAGTTGTAAATACACTGAATATTGAGCATGTTGAGAACTATAACATTCCCTGATCCTGCAACATACAATTTATGAGTTGAAGAAGTGTCCAAAGAATATTGGTGAGAAATGATGAGTGACTGTAAAAGAACAATAAAAAATAAAATAAAAAACACACAAATTGTATAGTGTTTACCATTTGCAGCCGGAGTGAGGATGCTGAACAGCTATGGCAAATTTTTGCATTGCCCAAGATTATTTTTTATTTGTATTACTTTGTTATTCATTTGAATAAAATCACTTTCATGTTTTGATATTGGTGAGGGAATCCTGAGGTATTCTACTCAGAAAGGACCTGTCCAGCCTAGGAGTTAAACCCACACTATTCTCTCTAAGTGTTTTTAGAGAGAGAACTGAGAAACCCTCAGCAAATGGGAAAAAAAATGAAAGGTGTGCTCTAAGGCATGTACTTTTTGCCAGTATATGCACTGACCTTGATTTTTTTACTGCCCACTCATTTTACAGAGAGTAATGATTATAGTCTTACTCCCCAATCTTGCTCGCTGTGTAAAAACTGCTGCTCACTTATACTGCAGAAGGTGATGAAGACTGAGGTGTTTTTACCATGAGGAAGAAGAAGGAAAAAAAGTCTTGTATGTGTAGGATGTTTTGTGTTTTGACATTTGACATTCCTTTTCTAAATGAAATCCACTAAACATATGTGCATCTTTTAAAAAAAACTATATAACATACAGGACAAAACTCAGTCAAATATGTTGCTTTTCTCTAAAGCCCTAGACTTCCACAATTACTGAAAAGGAAAAGAAAAAAATATGGTTTCATTTGTGGTGGGTTGTGGCTCATTGGTTTAGGGGAATGGTTCTCACTTTGTGTGTGAGAGGTCCCGGGTTCAAATCCCAGATGAGTCTTTTTTTTGTGGGATCTGCACTAGTTCTTTGAGGCTTGTCGTGTGAGTGCATGAGAAGCCTGAATGATGTCCAGGTGTCTGGTCCCTACCTCAGAATAAGTAAGGTCTACCGTTGAAATTGCAAAATTTCATTAATGGCAACATACTTGCCTGTTGTCAGCGTTTGTGATAAAATGTTGGCCAGTTGAAGTGTGTGGACAGTGAAAAACACAAGTATTGCAGGTATTTTTATGGCTTGTTGGCTCGTCTAGGAGTATGAGTCTCGCTTAGCGTGCGAGAGGTCCTGGGTTCAAATCCTGGACGAGCCCTTTTGTCATTCCCTCAATTGTAATTCTTTGATTTACGCTTCTATTTGAAAGAGCAAGAGGTTCCTGGTTGGTGCCTAGGGGTCTGACTTCTTCAGGAACTACCGTCTTGGGTTCTAATCCCAGCGTATCACATCTGGCCACATACTTTGCTGAGGCCAAACAGAAGTCCCATGTAAAAACCTTTGGCTGAACCCGAAATCAGTTACAAGCTTAAGAAATGTCATAACTCCTTTATACTGACCTGGATGTATTTAATGATTACCATAATAAGAGATATCCGAATTCTCAAATTACTAAGGAAGGATGTTCAGAAAAGATCTCCAGTGCTTTCTTTCATACCCCTTTTAACATCGGGACCTCTGGACATTCCTTACCAGACAGTAGGAGCTTAATGGCATCCCACAATTCAATGCGCAACTACCCAAACTTTTCCGAAAACCTCTGACTGAAGCCAATCTCCATCTGATAAGTTTTTGATGTTTTATTGTAGTCCATTTTTGGGATGTGTAGTTTTTATTAAGCCGCTGCGTGTCAACATAACTTCCTCTCATGTTTCCGCTGAGAGGTTACTGGAGTCAGATTGTGAAAACACCACTGAAGTTCCTTTCCTTTATCAATAAGGAACCTAACGTCTTACTGTACCTAATGATATAGCTTAGAAAAGTTAAAGAACAGTGGTTAGAAACAGGACTCAGGTGCTATCTTATAACTGGTATTGGATTCAGCCTTTCTCTACTAGCTCTAGGCACCTTGTTGCAAACTGTACGGATGATCTCCTTAGATACTCTTTGAGCTCGTTCTCACCAGAGCATGGCAACTATTGGCCCTGGGGCTGGGTGATTCTGTAGGCTCCCATGTGTGCCACACAAGAGAAACATTGATATCTATTTTTGTTTTTAAAAATAAAAAAATAAATATATGTATATCCAACATACATTTAACTCCATGTTGTCTTCAAGTGTGCAATATGGTGACTAAGAGACTTCCTACTATTAATTCATCAACTGCCTTCCATGCATAAAAATCCTATTATCATTTTCAAAATTCATAAATGCTAGCACTAAAATAAGGAAAATTTGCTTGGCTCCTGTAGATAAAATTGCAAGTGGCACATAAAATAAATGTCAAAACATATCCCTCTTCATTTGGATAAGTTTAGTTGAATCATTTCCTTTAGAGCTAGTTTGGAATGTGCAGCCCTTAAATGTGAAACAAGTTCTAATGTGGAGGTCAAGGACTTATTATTTTAAAATAAATAATAAATGGGGGGGGGGGTTATTAATATGTCTGTTTATGCTATCTGAAAACTATTGTTTGACAATTAATGGCTTCATCCAACCACTAACTATAAGTGAAAGAAAAGGTTTTTTTTTTTTTTTTTTTTTTTTTATATTCTCCAAAAATGGCCTCACAAAAAAATAATAAATTTGGCCATAAGTGCAAATTATGAGCACAACTGTAAATCCACTCCATATACATCTTGCAGTGCATTGAATTTTTTTCTTTTTTTCTGTTAATCTATTGATACTGAACAATGTTGAGTAGCATGCATCACTGTTAGTCAGTACATTTACATGCAGGTAGAGGAATTATTGCATGAAACACCTTACTATTGCATAAACACAAAACGTAACAGATGAGAACGACATGAAGACCAGTGTTTAGGGTGAGACTCAATTTTAGACCAGCGAAGAGGATCCAAATGCAGCACAAAAGAGTTTAAAAAGGTGTTTATTAATAAGTAATCAGTAGGATGAGTTGCGTTGGCAGTAGCTCAGTGGGTAGAGCGGTCGTCCTTTAACCGGAAGGTAGGCGGTCCGGTTCTCACTCTCCCCACAGTTCATACTGTTGTTGTGTCCTTGGGCAAGACACTTAACCCACCTTGCCTCCAGTGGCTGTAACACTGGTAATTAGGACAATGTAAGTCGCTTTGGATAAAAGCGTCAGCTAAATGAGTAAATGTAAAATGTGTTGCAACTGTGTAGCAGGCTGGTGAAAACCTCAGGCCACGCGAAAGTACCAAAAGGAGTAGGCGATAATCAGGAATCTTTTTCAAAACAAAGAGCAGGAACAGGGAACAAGGTGAAGGCAAGTACTTTGAGGGATAATTTATGGTGAAGGCCAGTCTGGAATGGGCTTGGGCACCAGATCAAAGGTCAGAAGGTCTTGCATCGAAAGGGAACAACAATTTGGTAAAATCTTTTTGGAAAGGTTAGGAGCTAGGAGTGCAGGTAGAGATAATTAACAATGAGGAGTAGAGGCACAGGTTCAGACAAGAGTCAGAGTTTGTAGGCTAAACCAGGAGTGGTATATGACGTCACACTTGTTGTTTGTGTTTTGCCCTGTAATGCCGTAAACTTTTAAAAAGAAAAGGCAAGTCTACCGTATCTTATAGTATATTTGTTAGCCAAGTTTATTAGCATTTAGCGCTATAAACAAGTCAAGTTTTAGCATGTTAAATACTGCTGTTAAATAACAACACCACATAAATACAGCATTAGTCTAAGCAGAGAACTAGGGTCACAGAAGTTTAATTCTTTTGTGTGCATGAACAAAGAGAGAAGGACAGTCAGAGTAAGCTAATATTTTTGCTGGTCTGCTCTGATTGGATAAAACTGTGGTTACTTACAGTTGATAAATCCAATCACATGCCAAATCCACACAAATTATGCTAATGAAAAGGGGATGACAGTTTTTTTCCCCACAGTTTTTTATTTGCTTATCATTCCTTCCTCAGTGATTCCTCACTAGATTATGCCTGAAGAGTTGAGAATTGATTTTCAAGGACAAGGCAGTGTCCTAAAGCAACTCAAAACTTTTGTCTGCTGGCATGCAGTGAATCACAGGATGTGCAAGAAATCAAATTGGTCCCAACACAACATCAGAGCATTCTCACAGCAAGACCCACTGAGTTTTCATTTGCTGTTGCTGCTGCAATTTCAAAGGCAGATGTCATGTACATTCTACAAACTAGATGTACAGTGTAAGGTATTGGCAGCTTATAGGAAAGGTCATGTTAAAAGATCAGTTAAATATGCCCCTTGTGTGAGATTTCAGTTCAAAGTAAATAAGTTGATGGTGAAAATGGCCAACCCTTTTACTTCTCCTTTAAAAGAACATCACAGAAAAAGTGCCAAAGTTTACAAGGACAATATTAATAGTTATAAGATTTGGACCAAACTTTTTCAGGACAAAATAAATCCAGCTGTGTCTTAGCTTGGTTTTATCAAGGAGCTGCCAGACGATGTTACCAACAGTGGGAATAAGTCCTAGCTTGCAGTAGTGGTTGTGTATTGAGTTACAATATTTAGAGAACTCACACCTGTTAAATTTGCATAATATATAAGAGCTGTTTATTGACACTCAGATTAAGACAATATTTAACTAACCTCTGGTGTATGAATGTGTGTGAGTGCCTTGTGTATGGCAGCCCCTCTGTCTGCCCCATACTGTATGTGAATGTGTGTGAATGGAAGCATAATGTAAAACCCTTTGGGTTCCTGAGAAGGGTACACAAAAAGCAAATCGCAAATGATATTTAACAATATGCTAATTTAACCACTTAAAGTATAAAATTACACAAGATACTGCAATGCCCATGCACCATTGATTCCATCATTTGTTAACATCGGTCCTGAACTGGCTAAGATTGATACAACAAATGACACAGATGTTCTCAAATTCTATATTTTTGACACCAACAAACAAAATAATAGAGATTGTTAATCAAAGTAAGAATAAAAAAAATCACAGAATGGAATGGCTTTGACCAGACTATAATCAAAAATGTAATAACTAATGTTGCAAAGCCCCTAAGTTATACATTTATAGGGAGATATAATATAAGGAGAATTCCCAAACCAAATGAAAGTTGCAAAGATTATTCCAATCCATAAAAGTGGAGACAGCCACCAGCAGTTTACAAATTTCAGCCCTATCTCCATATTGTCCCAACTATCAAAAATTCTAGAATTTTTTTTTATTGCTCATTTAGATGGTTTTATTACAAAATACAACCTCTTTAATGACAGTCAAAATGGATTTAGGCAATTATTTCTGATTTATATAAATGACGTATGTCTTGTATCAAATAAATTCAAATTTAAACTATTTTGTGACGATACCACTATATTGTACAATGGTAATAATCTACAACTAATGGTAACTGAGATTACAACAGAGCTAAACAAAATGAAGGAATGGTTCAACAGTAATAAGTTGTTCTTAAATATAACAAAAATTATGCTGTTTGGAAAACATAGAGAAGATGAACAATTAGAGATACTCATTGACAAAGTTAAAACAGAAAGCGTTATTGAGCCTACATTTCTGGGTGTAATTCTTAGTAACAATGTTAGTTGAAACCAAAAATAGCTATTATTTATTTGGAAAAATGGCTAAAAGACTTGCTTTAATGGGTAGGTGTGGACATGTACTAAATTTAGAACGTTCTCTCCATCTTTTATTGTTTACTCATCCTACCCATAGATTGTAAATAGATCCTACTGTATATTAATTACTACACTGAAGTCTAATACCTTAAAGAGCCATTTAGAGACATTATACAGACTCCAGAAAAATCATCAGAATTCTACATAATGTGGGATTTTGAGATTATACCAACGCTCTTTTCTTAAAATCCTAAACGTTAAAACTTGAAGACTTAATCAAATTAAAAACATTAATATTATATAATGTAAGAAACAATCAACTTCCAAATAACATCTAAGTCTGCTAATAGTGAAGGGAGTTATAAGTTAAGGGGAAAATTCTATTTAAAAGTACAGTGTGTTCGCACCACCTTAAAAAGCCAGTCACTTGAAGTGGTGTGACTCTTTGGAACAAACTGGATAAAAACATAAAAAGTGCTACAATAAAAAAAATAAAAAAAAATAAATAAATAAAAAGACAAATATTTTCAAAAAATACACTGATGGGTAAAAATGAATTATAAATGTAATACATAATATTAATTAAAAATAGGGGTAAATAATTTGAATTAAATAAATAATTCAGATAATGGTAATTAATGATAATAGCAGGAATAGAATATGTTTTTACTTCTGTTTTGTGAAATGTTGTGGTTGTTTTGTGTTTCTTCCGTTTTTGTTTGTTTTATGGTAATATGTGGTGTTTTGATTTGAATGTTTAAAAGGGTAGGCAACAATAAATTTCAGACATCGGCCTAGACCCTTTTGGTCAATGTGAGCTTTTGTTTGGAATTATTGCATTCTTTTTTTCTTTGACCAAATAAACTTAACTAATCAAAAAAACAAAATCTAAAAAAAAAATAAGAACACCTCATAAAAAATTTAAAGGTCAATAATAATGGCTTGGATTTTTTTTGTGCCTTTCACAACACTCAAAGCTTTAGAGAGTCCATTATTCATTCACTCCACTGTCACACACTTGTGCTGGTAACCTACTTTTTTGTAGCCACAGCTGCCCTAAGTATAACGTCATTATAGATGGATGTTTTAGCAGAGCTGCTCACAGTGACATCCCCAAACTGATCTTCTAGGGATTTTGTTTTCTTTGGGGCAGAAGCATATTCAGAAACAACACAAAACAAAACACTGTTTTTGACCTCTGCATTGCAATTAATTATGCAACACTAAGAAAAAAGTACTCACATTTTCATTAACTACAGACAGAGGGAGTAGTGAAAACCTGAAACCATTCAGGTCTGGTCAAGAAGAGTTGAAGTTGAAGATGGAGATGGTTTATTCTGGACCATTGTGGAATTCTACAAATTGAAGAAAAATGTGGCAGCTGTAAAGTCTTACTGAATAATACACATATTTACAAATTTACTGACCTTATTGTCCCACAGCTGCGCAGCCTCATTTATCAGCCTCTGGAAAGTGTCATTCCTCTCCTCTACACAAAGAAAGGGTAGCTTCTTAAATCTTGCATCAAGTGCATATGCATTGTTCAGTATTTCCTTGACACTAGTGTAATGATTCCAGAGTTTTTTGGCCATAGTTTCTTTAATTACTCTGATTAGTGGCAAGTCCTCATCCAAGTCACTGAAATGTTCCACCAACCTAGCTTGTAGAGGAGCAATGACTGAGGAGGTGGGGTGGTTTTCTTCACAAAACCACCCCACCTTGCAGTTTAAACAGGGTGACTTTGGTGGTAATCAGAGAGGCGAAAAATGGCTGCCACGTCTTTGTCAGAAGGCCCCAAGGCAGCTGTGGCTACAGATGTAGCTTACCATCACCAGTGTGTGGCTGTGAAGTAAATGAATAATGGATGCCCTGTAAGTGCTTTGAGTCCCTTGGTCCCTTGGGAGAAAAGTGCTATATAAATCTAATCCATTTCTATTATAACTGGCACCAGTAACTTGACCATTTCCTCAGCTGTTGAGATGTCATTTTCATTAGGTGTGTGCAAGTCATCATGCATGAATCTTTTTATATTTATGTCAAGGAGTGTAGAGTAGAGTGAGTCAATGTGAGTCAATGAGTTTACAAACCACATGTGACCTGTCCATTGAGACATTTTTTAATCTGGAAACCAAAATGCTTCCACGTGGGCAAATTAAATCCCAAGGAGAAAAGAATATCCTAATTTCTTTCCGCTCATCATGGTTACTAGCCATAGTGCCACTATTATCTCACTCTTGCACAGTGCGTGCAGCCCTCTCTGGAAGCTCCTCTGTAGGTGGGACTAAACCCCAAATTAATACGAGGGCTATTGTGGAGTGCTGCTTAGGCGAAATTGTTTTATGTGCGTATATTTAAAAGCGTCAATTCACATCAGAGGCATAAAGTGCCACTACTGCTACACCGCTCGTGTGGATCTTCTCTTTCTCTTTTGACAACTTCTTTGTACTTTTGCTGATAATGCTGCTTCTTAGAATGAGTATGTAACAAAATGATCAACTAATTTAAACATACTTCCAATAATTATAATAAATTATGATTGGTTTGTTTGTTTTGGCAAAAATTTAACTCAGACAACACAATTTGGCATGGTCCTGAGAGTCCAGCTCCCTGCTTCACCTCATTTCACACACCGTCTCCACAACTGCAGCCCATTACAATTAAGCCGGTACAAAAGCAGCCACAACCCAGCTCCTCTCTGCCAGATTGTTTAAGCGCCTGTTCGGCGGTCCTGTGCCTACCTGTGGTATCCAGCATATTCTGCAGTCCAGCTCCAGCTTTCACATTGCACTGCACCAGTTTCTGCCTGGGGTGACTTTGTCCAAGTTCCAGTATCCCACCTCCAGCCTTCGCCCAGAACTGCTCCACTTCATTTTCTGCCTGGGGTGTCTCTGGGACCAGCTCCAGCAAGCTCCAAGCACTACACCGCTCCAGTGGTTTCCTGCTTCTGTTACTCAAAGCCTCTTGTGGTCGTGCATTTGAGACCAACCCAGTACACACTGCCAGACACAATTAAATAATTAAGCTATATAAATAAACGCACAAATTATTTTTTTGTGACTATTTGTGCAATTAGCTCCAAGCAGAAGACAAACCCTGGCCTTTCTTCACTTGGTCAATAACATGGGAGAGAAGGTTTGATTAACAAGCTAACAAACAAATACACATCCAACTGGAATTCAGGAACAGAAAAATTATTCTCGGGGATCAACAAAATTTGAAAAACATACAACCAAACAGAAAAACAGCGATGCTTAAAGCCCGCCCATTTTGAAATAAATTGTTATGATTGGTCTCCTTTATTGAACTCGGTGGAAGCCGTAGTCAATGGGAAAGTTTCAAGACCTACTTCACGTCGCTAAAAAGGGTCTGGCTGACCAGGCTATTCTTAACCACTATGTAAATGTAAAACATTCTTGGGTTGTGCTCATTTATTCTTTGTTGGAGCTTCTCAAAAAATGATACAGAAGCTGAAATATGATCAAATAGAATGATACTCACAGCAAAATTGGTTGCATTATGTATTCATTACATTTTGAAAATAATTTCTGATTGCCACACTTTCTTTCAGAGAATCCCCAATGCTTTTGTCTCATCATCTGTTTCTGTCTCTGCAGCAGAGCCATAACACAATTAGCAGCCAGGCCGTTAAATGTGTTAAATGGCCTAAAGCTTGTCAAGGCCCCATAAATGGCTCGCTATAAATACTATGCTAATGTTGCACATTATTAACATCTCAATAAAAGTTTTAGCAATGAGTCTGTTGTTAATCATTTAATGAATTGGCACCACATTACATCAATTATAATTTAGCATGGCTCTTATTTTTAGTCTGTATCAAACTGATTTAATAGGATAAAGGGAACAAAAAGTCATGTTGACTTCAGCAATTATTTTCTCATACATACTGCAGAAGAGGAAGCATGACTCAAGCTGTTTCTGTTAATTAAGTGTCCATACAGAACAGACTCAAATGAACTATTTAAACTCTAACCAAGTGTCAATTTCAAGTTTAATGGGGTTTAAATAAGGAGCACCAGTAAGTAATAGTGCTTTCTCTTTCAATTTAACTCTAAAGGCCTGTACACACCGGGACGAATATTCCCACGCGTTATTCGCCAGCGTTTTTCAACTCGTTTTTTGTGTTTACACCCAAGCGATTTTCGCTGACGATAAGCCGAGTGAACATGCAGATTTATTCCTTGACATTAGATGGCGCTTAATGTAAAACAGAAATACTCCGGTACACAAGGAGGCGCTGCGCAACTTTACGCTTCTGACACTCGCTTTTCACTCAGAAGAAGAGAGCAAGTTTTTTTGTAATCGATGTTGCATTTGTCATACGTTTTTTGTGTTCCGACACCAACCTCTACATTCATCTTGCCTTGCATCTTCTTCGTCTTATTTCTTCCCGGCAGTGTGTACCATAGATCGTAAATAAAGGTGTGTAGACGCTACTTGGCGTATATCTTCTTCGCCGTTACGTATGTGTGCTCTGCAAGACCGTTTTGTGTTTGAGCGCCCCCAAGTTGCATTTTACTGTAACTTCAGAAGCTCCAGACACGTGAGCAAAAGCGCTAATCTCATTGGTCGTATAGTTTTTGAGTTTTTTGCGCGTCAAACCAAAAAAACTAACCCGAGGCGTTTTTAAAAAACTGGCGCTTTTACGCGTGACGTTTTTTGCGTCGGTGTGAACACTCACATTGGCGCCCATTGTTTAGTCACGAGGCATTAAACGTCGGCGAAAAAGAAAGTAGAATTCTAAAGGATGGAGCAACAGAGAATTGCCATCAAGTGCTAGATTTACTAAATCTCTGGGCCATCACCAAAACTTAAGTCAGTAATTGACTTTGTGTTAAGCGCAGGACATATGAGGACATAAGTGATATTTGACTCATTGCTTATGCATTTGTGGGAATCCCCATTTTAAAGCGCAAAATAAAAAATAAGAAAAAATAAATTTCATTGAGGCACCAGTCTATTTTTACAAAGGATTGCAACAAGAAAAAATACATAGTTGACACCACCACCACACAACTGCACTTAACCGAACCGTACATCTATTGTGACAAACCTGATGCTGCAGGAGACTATGTTTCCTGCTAGTATCCTAATCCCTGGTCCCTGTTTACCTGCACGTACTCTCTGATCAGACAGTGACTCATTCTCAATCTCAGGTAGAATGTTGAGCTTGTAAGGAAAGACATGTTTATGTTACTTGTAACACTTCTCTCAGCCTTGTGTGCACTCTTACTGTGGCAAAGGGAAAATCAAATATTATTTTAGGGGACCTAGAATTTCAGCTAATAATAATACTGCCAAATTTTTCACAAGTGCCCTGTGCACTATAGATATAAAAATATAGGGAAAATGTAAAGTAAAGGTAGCAAAATTGGAGAACACAACAGTGTGGACAAGTAAATCTGTTGTGGCCTCGCCCAATCTCTTTAAAATCCTGACACCTTTGTGTATGAGGCCAAGAAAAGGCCTGACTACAGATTGCTGTCTCTGTTACAAGAAAGTTGAAATGCTCCAAACTTGTTAAAGCTTAATCATGTATAATGCAGGACTAATCCCCAAAGAAGACAATTATTTAGGACATACTCGACCACCAAAGCCAATAGACCCCGGTAGATGGGACAACTAGAGAATCAGAGGCCTTTGCACTAAAAATACCTCAATTCCTCGAGGAATTAATCTGTACAAGCCAAAGGTCAGCTCATGGGGATTTCCTCCAGGACAAGCCCTTACTGCCCTGTCATCACACGGGTTCAAAGAAAAGAGGTGCACAGATGTGTGCTCCCTAACCTGACTGGCCAGATGGTCTTTTAAACAGAACCATCTGGGAGGGCTTCTACACTAAGCCTTTGCAAATTAAACCTACTTTCAGATTGGATCCTGCAATGAACTGTCTGACAATGAGTAATTTTATCCAATTTAGAGCAGTGCTGTGTTGTATACAAAGTAACAGTAAAAGGATCACATGCCACAGTTCAGTCCATACCATGTGGCTTTGAGAGTGGCAAGATGTTTTTCTGTGACTTTAGTATTTCAGGAAGGACTAAAACATTTCACAAACATATCAAAAATATACTTATTCTTTTGCTTATCCTTTAAGTAGTTTGTAATATGTTACTTACACGCTATTGGATCTAAGCCCTCAGTATGGGCCAAAACTATTTGCTGACCTTCAAATTGTAGTTTGTGATTAATGTCCTCAGCTAAACTTTTGTTATTGCATACATGCAGAATATGAATATGCTCTTTCTTCACAACCTCCTCTATTCAGCCTGGTGGCTCCCATCTCTGCAAGAGGGAAAAAATAACACCTACTCTCAGTGAACCCATTTATTCACCAAATAGAGCTGTATAGAAAGTGGTAGCTCCAAAACTAGAAAAAGAAAGGCCCTTTCAAAGAGAAACGACGAGGTTGTCAAATTTCACTTGTGCTAAAGAGAGTTCACACACACAAAAAAAGAATTTGATGTACAGCAGCAGAATGAGCATGAAAATCAAATAGAAATGTGGTGGGTCAGTACATGCATTATGCAAATACGCCATACAGCGGTACGTGAGGAGGATTTGCAGCACATCAGAATGTTATATATAAGCATGTCTTATTGTCTTCTTTCACATTACCGTTCCTGTTTATCCGATGTTCTCCCTTTTCTTATGATCCCACCGTACTTCCTGTTTTAAAAATGCCCTCCTTTTCTTTCTTTTTTTTGTCCTCTGTGCAGAATTGGCTCTCTCCAGGGCACAGCACCAGGGACTTGGGACGTTAATTTAATTTCAGGCTCTGAGGGGCCATTGCTTTGGTTAATCCCAGTGTACAGAGAGATCATTAGTGTTTGGAAGAAAGGCTTAATGCCGAGTTGTAATTATGAGCAGAAAGAGGGGTTTGGAGAGGGGTGGTAGGAGACGGGCTGCTAATGAGACACACTAAAACAGTACTGTTGGCTGATGTAACAACTCATGAAATCTGAATTTGCCGCTTAAAGTGATACTTCTGCTTATAAATATTAATAAATCACATTTGTTACAATATTTCACATCTTGGGTCTCTCCTTTGAGACTTACATTTTTTACTGACTATAGAAGCTGCATCCCTCACCTTCCAACAATATTGTATTGTTTCCTCCAAAAAACACTTCTCTTATGCATTTGTTGTTGTACTAGTTTAGCTTAACTGTAAAGCCACTAGAAGCACTGGAGACTATGTGCCCCATTTGCCCACAGTCTGGCCTAATGGGGGTTTGTACAGCAAACCCCCCTCAGCTTCTCGTGTCTTTATACAAAGACCCAACGGGCTGCTTGACAAGCTTTACCGGTCCTGAGAGGAGCAAGAGACAGTGAACTTGCTCCAGATAGAGGAGCAATAGGCTGTAGAGCATCAGGACTGAGCCTCACAGGCTCAGATGTCTTCTTACATCACTGCCACAGCAGTGACGGTACCGTGCCTTGTTCCTGTTAGGAATCAGTGACACATGTTAGTTGTCTGCGTTGAGGGACTGTGCTCCTGTCAGCTCTGGGGACAACAGGCAGGGATCACTGTTAACTGTGCTTATCTATTGCAGGCCCAGTTTAAGACCAATAAGTTCCCTGGGGCTACCCCTATTTTCCATTCCGTAGCTTCTAAACAGGCACAAATAAACCATCAGTCCAAAACAAATAATCTTATGGATTTATTTCACATACATATTTTTAGATATATACTGAAGTTTAGAGCTCACCTTAAACTTGCGTATTTTCCTAAATTGACCCAAAAGTCTATACTTTGTACATGTGCTACAAATCTTTATACACTGAGGCTGTTTTGGTCAAATTTGATCCATATCTGTTGAGATGGATTTTGCGCTGTTCTACCCTTTTCAAGCCCTTGTTGTTACATTATAATTTAAATGCGACTACCATCTGTCTCATGTGTAAACCGCGTACAGCCCTGAAGTGACCCTCATGCACAGAAAAAAGATGTGATGTCAGACTAAAGGTCGATTTATGCTTCTGCGTTGGGTGCACGTAGTAGGTACGGCGTAGCATACGCAGTGACGTGTACCATACGCCGTACCCTGACACGCACCTCCTCAAAAATATAACTACGCATCGCAACGACGCGGACCGCAAGATCTGTGATTGGTTAGCTTGGACCGCCCGCTATTTTTTAATTCGTAAAAAACTCGCCACAAGGAGCGGGGATCCAGGAGGAAAAAAAATCCCAGTGTTTTTTTTATATTCCTATCTTGGTGTGTTTGTTTTTGCTAAAATTTAACCCAGACAACAGTGTTTTTTTAATTTTTACACGGCTTTGAATGAGAAGGCTGTCTGTGCAAAGACAGAGCTTCTTTTGGGTAATCTTCAGTCATTTCGACTTGTGGACCTAGTTGTCCTAGAAGACTGTTCTGAGCAGAGCTCTACAAATCACTTCAGTGAGGGAGGTGCGCTGTTTTTAAGGATCTTAAAAATTAATTGTACAATTGAGTAAACAATTTGATTCTCAAAATTGAGCATTAACCAACTAAAAATTTGACAATAATGATGTCGTAATTTTTTTTTATCTAATACTTTTACAGCTTGGTTATGAAGGGATTTTAATGGTTTTAATGTTGCCTCACTTGTTTGAGACCACCAGGAAATACAATAGTTAAAATGAGAGAGAATTCTTGCATCCAGATATTGTTTTGCTGCAAAATAAGTGAGCATTTGTCGAATATGTCTAAAAATGTTGGTTCTAAAATGACTTTTAAGTATTTATATTTATCTACTAATTTGATCTCTTTATCTTTTACAAAAAAACAAGGAAAAGTGATTGATTTTCTAGTTTTTGTAAAATACATTGCCACTGATTTATTTATATTCAGTGTAAGGGAATCAGAGGTGAGCCAAGCTGCAATGTTATGCATGACCTTGGTAAATTGATTAGCTGCACTTTTAGCGTCATTTCTATGCACATAATTAACATTATCGTCTGCATACATTTGAACATCTACCTCGCCACACACTAAAGGGAGATCGTTAATATATACTCACCTAAAGGATTATTAGGAACACCTGTTCAATTTCTCATTAAAGCAATAATCTAATCAACCAATCACATGTTGCACAGGGCATTTAGGGGTGTGGTCCTGGTCAAGACAATCTCCTGAACTCCAAACTGAATGTCAGAATGGGAAAGAAAGGTCATTTAAGTAATTTTGAGCGTGGCATGGTTGTTGGTGCCAGGCGGGCCTGTCTGAGTATTTCACAATCTGCTCAGTTACTGGGATTTTCACACACAACCATTTCTAGGGTTTACAAAGAATGGTGTGAAAAGGGAAAAACCTCCAGTATGTGGCAGTCCTGTGGGCGATAATGCCTTGTTAATGCTAGAGGTCAGGAGAGAATGGGCCGACTGATTCAAGCTGATAGATGAGCAACTTTGACTGAAGAAACCACTCGTTACAACCGAGGTATGCAGCAAAGCATTTGTGAAGCCACAACACGCACAACCTTGAGGCGGATGGGCGACAACAGCAGAAGACCCCAGGCTACACCAAAATTGGACAGTTGAAGACTGGAAAAATGTTGCCTGTTCTGATGAATCTCGATTTCTGTTGAGACATTCAGATGGTAGAGTCAGTATTTGGCGTAAACAGAATGAGAACATGGATCCATCATGCCTTGTTACCACTGTGCAGGTGGTGGTGGTGTAATGGTGTGGGGGATGTTTTCTTGGCACACTTTGGGCCCCTTACAAATCTCCATCAACTGCAAGGCAAGGCAAGGCAAGGCAATTTTATTTATCTAGCACAATTCATACACTGGGTAACTCAAAGTGCAAGAAGCTATCCTATCAATATGGGCCAACATTTCTAAAGAATGCTTTCAGAACCTTGTTGAATCAATGGTACGTAGAATTAAGGCAGTTCTGAAGGTGAAAGGGGGTCAAAAACACAGTATTAGTATGGTGTTCCTAATTATCCTTTAGGTTAGTGTAGAGTGTAAAAAACAGTGGCCCAAGAACAGAACCCTGAGGAACACCTACTGTATGTCCCAAGCTTTTGATGTAGACAGATTACTGTTGACTCGCACCAGCTGTACACAAATGCTCAGATATGATTTGATCCACTGCAGTGCACTGTGAGACAGTAATTGCTGTGCTTCTCAAGCAGCACTGCATTTCATTATGGAAATATAAGAGGCCTCTGAATTTAGGGCAACTGAATTAATTCTTTGATCAAATTTTTGATAATTTCTTAACTATTAAAATAAGATTATGGTCAGACAAACCTGTTATCAAATTATAGGTTTGGTGGTTTTCTTATTGTAACAACAGCTTTGAAAAATGAGGTTTACACCACACAGCCTGTGTTTTCTTTTTCTTAATTAACAGTGTTTGCAAATAATTATGGAGCTTTATGAGCAGCATTGATGCCTGATAATGCTGTTCAAATTTAACAAGAATGTGGCTTTTATACAATTAAAGTCAGAAGTGGCTAATGGAACAGACTGTCAAGAGGTGTAAATAGGCTTTTTTGATGGTTTTGCCTGACAGTAGTTATTTAAACAGAATTATTTATGTACAGTAGCTACTTTACATCAGCCCACATTCATCACGGCATTCAGTTGCTGCTGTTTGACACAAAATGCTTCTGTAAGTCTGACTGAGACTGAGAGTGTAGAACATAAACTAGAAATACAGAATACAGTGAATGGAAGTTGTTGTAAAGTAGTAGGCTGCCTCTAATTGTTTTGTGAGCCCCTAGTCTATTCCTGTTTGGAGCCCCCAGAACATGCCCCTTGAAAGGTTGTGGGACTTCCTGCTTTACAAATCAAGCTACAGTGCATACAGCTGTTCGTGATATAATTTATATCAGATATGACCAAATATGCAGCTCTAAATCCAAAAACCATCTATTCACTAAAAAGCTTTCCCTAATATTTGTTAGCCTGAAGTATCCAACATCAATGTACATCATTTTAAATCTGCCTTTAAGGACATCCAAGGCACCTAACAACATGCCACACAGACTCCACACATAACACACACACACAACCTGAAAAAGTAATGTCTAGAACAGTCAGTCTTTGGGGTTGAAAGCCAATTTTAAAAGCCAGTTACACATTCAATTGTTGAGTTATGTTTTGAACTGTCCTTTTGCTTCACTGTCTGAATGTGTGGATGGTGTGGACACAGAAGGCTCTGTCTCCTATATAACACTTAATTTTTCGGCTCAGCAACAGGTGACCAAACCCAAACTGAACAGATTGATTACAAGGTATGTTGTAATCAATGTCAGTTGTCAGATGAGAGGAGTATTTTACTATAGATTAATGTGTGACTGTGTAGTGAATGAATAATTGGTAAATAAACTGTCTTTGCGTCTCCGGAAAAGCGCTATATAAAATTGTTGTAATAATAATAATAATAATAATAATAATAATAATAATAATAATAATGTATTGTTCATTTTCACTGAGAATGAACAACAAGTTAATCTACAGAGAGTTGGATTGTGTTCTGTTTATTGTGCAATAATTTACAGTCACAGAGATTTGCACTACTTAATGGCAAGATCTTCCTTTGTTTCTTTTTACCTAAGTTTACATTTGTGTGTCTTAATTTTGCACTTGAATTTGTTTTTCAATATTTATTTTTTATTTATTCCTATGCATAGAAATCAAATAAAAAATAAATAGAATGCAGACTACAATCTATTGAGTTCAAATAAATACCAAATGTTCTAAAATACTATATATAGTGTTTTTGTTCTTCAATCAGTTAATATAAACATCGTTGAAAATAAAAATGTTATAAAGCGTAATAGCGTTATAGAACATAAAAAAATAATGTCAGTTACTTTGCTGAAAAATTAATTACTTTTACTATGTGGTTACTGAGTTACTAACTAAATTATTTTTGGGAGCAGAAATGTGTAACTGTAACTAATTACTTTTTTAAAGTAGTATGACCAACACTGAAAATTAGTTTTCACTTCTAATAGTTTTAGTCATTAAATGTATGTGTGAAAACCAGCCCAGTCATATTTTAGATAATCTTCAGTGTCACATGATTATGGCAGCCTATAAAATGTTAGACTTAGTCAAGCAAGTGAGCCCAGCTGCAGTGCCTCAGCAGCATGGATGACCGAGAGAGAAAAAGAAGCGACATTGACACACATTTTGTCTGTTAATTTTGTCTGGGATATTTGTCAAAACCATTGTGTTAATGCACATTTGCAATGTTTGGTGGCTAAACTGAACTGTTGACAGCCCCAAAATGCACATGCAACTAGTGTGGGAGTGATGTGCTGCCAGGGCCTCGTGTGAGTCAGAACCCTGAGAATGGGCTGGAACCTATCCAGGAGTTTTTTGTTTTTTTTTCTCAGATTAGACAGTAGTCCAGACTGGAGGTGATAAATGCATCTGTAAGTGTTTCTGTGACTGAATCTGCAAGTGAGTGACGGAGGCGGTAGATATTGCAAAGGATATGGTCACTGACTGTATATGCTGTTCAAAAGAGAGCACAGAGTCTGTAAATTACATCTAGGTTGTGGACTGAATGAGATAGGCAGAGAGTGGTGTTGCCATGAATGTTAAGAATCAGGGGCCTCTTTTATAAAATGTTCTCTAGCAGAAATGTGCATACGTACGTCCGCCTGGCGTCACGCCCATTCCACACCTTCATTCAACAAAAGAAGGACAATGCAAATTGACCAGTCAATGAATTTTGTTTAAACATGAGCCTCTGATGAGTGGATTTTACCAAAAAAACTAGAAATGATCGGGAGGCCCGAGCAGGTCCATGCAGCATTACCACCTGTGGATGTGTTTTACAGTGAAGGCTGTTCTCAGAGGAACGTGATTGAACTAGAACACCTTCGCTAAATTGAAACAATTTAAAAATGCAGCTCAAATTCAGTCTTGCGACACTTCACACCGCACTACACAACAAGGGCGGCAGTATAGCACAGTGGGTAGAGCGGCCGTCCTTCGACCGGCGGGTGGGCGGAACGAATCCCGCTCGAAACATCCGAAAACATCATAACATCCCGCTCTCCCCCGCATACTGTCGTTGTGTCCTTGGGCAAGACACTTAACCTACATTGCCTCCAGTGAAGTTCTGTAACACTGGTAATAGATTAATGTATGTAAAGTGCTTTGAGTGCCTACTACAGTAGGTGGAAAAGCACTATATAAAACAACAAAAAAAAAAGAACATGACATTTACATCAAGCTTCCATTCAGCCACACATTCATACACTAGTACCACAGACAATGGAGGCCAGGTGCTTAGCCCAAGGACACAACATATGAACAGGGGAATTGAACTGCCAACCTTTTGGGCATTAGACTACCGCTTTACTACTGAGCAACTACGCCCCAGTGCGCTTTTCACACCTAGTTGGATTTTATAGGTCCCATCTTTTGTGTGGAAGGTTTTGTACACATGTTTTTTTGTGCATGAGAAAGCTTTATAAATGAGGCTCCTGTTCTCCAGCCTACTGAAGACTACACTTGGGGTGTTTCTAAATTGCCAAGATAATTTGTTGGGAGGACTCATCTGGAGGAAAACCAGCTGCTGAAGGTGTGTTCCATTTGATTCCAATCCCCACCTTCTCCCAAGGACCGAGTTCTCTGTTTAGCTAAAATACCAAGGATGCCTCTATGGATTGTCCATGGCCTTTCCCTACCCATAATGCATAAAATGTTTTGAAAAACAGCAATCGACTGTATGAAGTGCGACTTTGAGCGGAGAATTTCCAGTATCCATTTGCAGTAGGGCCTATTTATTGAAATTGTCTTACTCTGATAACACTCCAGTAAACTTTGCTGTTCAGTTTTATCACTGTTCATACTTTAGTTTACTGTATATTACAAGCTGATGCTTTTAAAAGTCACTCATGCGAAACATATCTAGCCTGGCCACCCGCGTTCAACTTTGTTCCTATTATATACAAAACAGTTAGTCTGGTCCCCGGTAGCTTGCATTAAATTTCAATGCTTAAGAGCGTCATGTTAACCGATCAGAGAAACGTCGGACGTGACGCGTAAAAAGGCAGCACCACACAGCCAGTTGTCAAAAAAAAAAAAAAAAAACACGTTAGTGGCGCATGGCCAGTAGACAAAGGTAAATAACGTTTGCCGATTCTGCCTCAAAAACCTGACAATACAAGGCGTCCTTAGCCTTTCTGTGCAGATTCTGTGCAGAACATATCACATCCGGCTGCTCTTTTTTCAAAAAAAAATACAACACAAGTAAATATCAGCTAAATGTAACTAACTATTCAGCTCCATAAATGTTTTGTCATTTTTAGTTTTAGTTTTTAGTCACTGACTATATAACTTAAGTGATTCTAATATTGTTAAGACCAGCAGAGAAGGCCTTGCTGGCCCACCACTGTACACACTCATATGCACAACAATTGATATATTTTAACTTTGACAAGAAAGGACTGAAGTCAATCTCCCTGTTCAGACCTGGATATATGGTGGCATACTTATGCTCTGACATTCTTTTAATCTTCACTATATGTTGTATTTTTAATGAATAAAGTGTAGGGGAGAGCTAGGCACACATTCACAAAAGTAATGCTCTTCCTCAACCCACTGTGGATCCAGTTTCTTTGTGGTGTATTGCAGCAGCATTAAAGGTAAAAAAAAAAAGTCATGAAAAACACAGCACACATATTCACTTGGGGGTTTGCATGTTGAAGCCTCGTGGGATGGAGGCAGTTCCACCTCAGGGAGCTGTGAAAGGCCGCCGTTGACTGAAAGTGAGTGGCCCGGCGCATACAGATGTCTGTTGATGCTGTACGGAGAAAAGGGCAGCTGAGCACAAGCATGTACGTGCATGTAGGCCACAGAACGCTAGTGGAGGGCTTAAAAACAGATAGTATTTTCAATAAGGGCTTGGAGCAGGAAGAAACACTAAAGATGGAGAAAACCACTGGGAGAGTGACGATGTGCTATCAGAAATCAGGGCTGCTGTAGTCCAGCTCTGCAGATAGGGTTATGATACATGAGTTGAGTGAAGATAACAGTGTGCATGCTGTGGTATGACAGACTGATCTAGAGGTTAAAAACTGGCTTTTACTTTTGTTTCCAAAATAAATAATCTTGAAAGTAACAATGGACATTTAATCCATAAATCTAAAACCACAAATTATCCCAAAAGGGACACTTTTAATTCTGGTTAAAACTTCACTTCTTCATCTGCCACAGTCGGATGTTATGTGGGCTTTATGGAGGAGTGTCGTACAATGACATTGTGAAGCAGGAGTTAAATGTAGACATATGTCCCACACACTGTGAATCAGATTTTAGGTTTTGTTCTGAAAGTGATTTTTGTACAGATTTCCATAAAATTTAACTTTCTGACAATATGCAACAAAACAATGCAATTTGTCAAAAACAATGAGAAACACTAAACCATTTGGAAGGCCACACTAAGATGTGTGCTGTATGTTTTGAAAAAAAACTTTTCTTGTTCTAGAAATGAGACAAAGCGAATGACAAAAACTATAATTTGTTGGTTTGGAATTGCTGGTGATTTCATTGTCACACACTCTTTTTAAAATTGTTATTATTTATTTAGCAATGTGGCTGTAGAGCATGGGCAGCAGCATGCCAGTGACCTGCTTGTGACCGCAGCAATGCCAATGAATATAATCCCATAATCCCAAGAGAAATATAATTTAATACAAAAGGCCGATTTTTAGGCAATACGATGTGACCTTCAAATACAGCACATCATTTTGTCTCCCACATAAATAATGCTGCCTTGGTAGAAGCAGGTCCATTATAACACATTTTATTAGGATCTTCTCAGCTTTTTCTCCACAGCTATTTCTCGTCGGCCTGTGTTGAGTCATTCAAGTCTAGGCGCTAAAACCGTACAGCGGAGGCATTAGTCATGTTACTGGCAGCCTGACAAGATAATTTCAGCACTAGAATTCAGCAGTTTTTAATTGACAAAAGATTCTTCACTTATCTCTTAAGTGTTCCTTTATTTCTGACTAAATCTTAAGGCGACTGCAGTTGGGCAAAGCCTGTAAAAACAAAAAATAAAAATCCATAATAAGTCTGCTCACGGGCCACGTTGTGCCCGCAGGGAAACAATGGGTTTTAAAAAGTATCTCTTAATTGCTGTTAAGTTAGACAAAGCTAAATAACCCCAGGGTTAATTTAATTAGTGCAAGACCCGAGGAGAAGAAAAGTGTGCTTGGGGGAACAAGTTGTCTTTGAGCAGCACTTCACCAGGTGGTACCTGCCTGCTCGGAGTTTCTACAGAAGGAATAAATGTGCTAATGGGCTGATGGACGGCTTTTTTAAATGAAATGGGAAGAATGAGTGATTTGAGATAACTAGAAAATTATACAAATAATGCAGAAATAATAGACCAAAAGTCCTAAATGGTAACCAATGTAATATACAGTATGTGTGTGCAATGCTTTTTATGCAAGCATCTAGAATACAACAAAAAGTCACTGGAGGCTTAGCACTTTATTATGATAGACCTACAGGACGCCAAATAACACCACACAGAGGAGCCAGAACTATATACAGATTGAGACCATGTGCTTCATCATTAAAGACTGTTAACTTTCTATACTTGCCATCAGCTTTCACTATTTTCCATCTGCTAGATTTTTTTTAAACTATCAAAAGTGCCACTATTCTTGTGATGCACATCTTTTCTTTTTCAGGCTGATCTGAGTATGTGTTTGATGTCATCTCAAGGTAAAAGGTAGTCATGAGAATAAACTAGATGAAAATATTCACTGTTTTTCCAAGCTTATTCAGTATTCCTTAAAGAACAAAGAAATTCCTTGTGTTTTGGTCAACAAGCAGTGTAAGGGCATTCTGGGGGATATAGTTAGATTTTACTAGCATGTTTGTACAATTCCAAATGTAATTGAAAAAACTTGGATTCATCAGTCATCCTTTTGCCTAATAAGAGTCACCATTATCGAGTTAGACAGTATACAAATGTATATTTAAAAAAGAACACTAGGCTAAAGGAGAATAGTTGAAAAAATAATGTTGCATTCAATAGGAAATAGTATCACTGAATCTATGGTCTAAGGAGTTGTGCCACTTTTTGGTTATGTTGCCACGCTATTCATTGATGTAAACCATATCTGATTGCTTTATAACAGTAATGTGTCTGTTAGCTCTGGCTATTGTGTTGTCTCTTCAACAGCTTGTCCTGTTTAAACGGGGACAATGAAAACCCCAGACTGACAAGCAAGATTAATCAAATAAAAAATGGTTTAGAGTAAGTTAAGGGCAGTTCTATTGCTAAAGGATTTTCAGACTTTTTTTGAGCCAAGAAGTGGCAATGTTTAAGCCTCTTATGATAGAAAATATGAAACAAAAAAAACTTTGATTGTGTTTGCGGTATTTCAATTTAAAATACATACCAGACAACATTTAAATATATGAGAGTATAGAGCTAATACAGCCAATACCTAAAATAGACATGTCAAAACAACATTGAGTTGTGGCACATGGTTGTTGCCTTCCATGTGTTTACTGTAAGCAGGTTTTCATGTTAACATTGGTTAAGTGGCCAGACACAACCTGCACTCCGCACTCCATTCACATCCCAGCAGGACCACTGTGCTCTCAACATGTGGAGTGAACCGCAATAAGGCGCCACATGCTGCGCTCTGATGGGTCCAGGAGAGAAGAGGATGAGGTGGAGTAGGTGAGTGGAAGACTTGTGTAAACCCATCATTGGGCATTCTGCATGCTGCACTGGGAAGCTCTCCATCAGAGAAGGTATGTATCTGCCATTGCACAAGATGCCCAGATCTGATCACAGTCTTTGCCTTGTTGTGCTTTACTCATGTTGCCATTTATATATGTCACTTTTTTATTTGTATATTTTATTTTAATTATTTTTTAAGGCAGAAAAGGATTAAAAAAAACAAAAAAACAAAGAGTGGACACACATCACATCTTCAGGACAGGACAGTACAATCATACAAACACACAGATGAGCTGCATTGAAAGTTTTGGGACAAGAAACCTTTTTCATACCAGCACTGCCATAGTCTTGATAAATAATGTTGATTGTCGAAATTGTTGATAATATTGTGATTAACAAAGTTATTCATGGCTTGGCTCCTCCCCCGTTGAATGAGTTTATCAAACAGAAATCTCGAGTCGGAGTAACACGATCCTCTGACAGAGGTGACAGGTGCATTTATATATCTTTCCTGCACCCTTCTCGGGCACCCAAAGCGCTTTACATCGTGCTTCCACTCACCCCATTCACACACATCCACTCCTGGGGCAGACAGAGAGGGGGGCTGCCACACAAACGGCGCTCAACCTTCTCCTACCACCACCAAACACACCTCCACAGTCACACACATTCATACACCAGTGCTACAGACACTGGAGGCAAGGTGGGTTAAGTGTCTTGCCCAAGGACACAACGACAGTATGAACTGTAGGGAGAGCAGGAATTGAACCTTCTGGTTGAAGGACGGCCGCTCTACCACTGAGCCACTGCCGCCCGGTTTTTCTCAAAACATTCTCTCATTTCAGGGCTCAATGTTTTGGAACAGTATTCAACTCTTAGTGAGGGAATGTACAACTTTACTTACTTTTAAAACACATTAGAAACTGTGGTTAAGAGCTACTCAAACATGTGATTGTACAGTATGTGACCTACACCTTTATTAGCAAATTATGTTTTGAAGGTGAAGTAAGTTTATACTTACTCAGACTTGTGTACCTACGTTGATTCAGCGCAGTACATTTGTATGTATGCATGTTCTGTCTATTCCTCTTTTTAACTTGTTGTATTGTCTGAAATAATATTGACTTTGTTGTATTGGGCTGTCTGTACTTATCCTTACTGTGTTGTGTATATAGTTTTTCTTTTTTTCTTTCTGTGTAACATCTACCTGCCAGGGAAAATGCAGATTTTAAATTTGCCTAGGGCTATAATCTGGCATATTTGCATTTGTTTTAATGTTCATTAATATGCATTGCCCCCTTTTTTTAATAAAATAAAATTAAATAACAACAGTGAGAATAGCAGAATTTGGAGGGGCAGTGGGCCTGCATCAGTGTTCACAATGATAGTTGTCAGGCTGGTGGCAGGTATAAGTCTTTTTAAACAGACTAGGTGAGGCTCTAGTCCAGGGGTGCTCAATATTTCGATCGCAAAGGTACTATTGGTAGATCGCAGGTGCCTTAGGTCACTGCACAAAACTTAAGAAAGGGTGGGGGAGCTGGACCAAGTAAGAAGACAAATATGTATCGCTATTATATGGAATGGAAGGAAAACTTTTTTTCACAAAACTCACTGGCCCTTATTTAGCAAACTTGCATAGATACAACAGACCACAGATTGTTGTGTAAGAATGGCGAGGGATAGGGTTAGGGATAGCCACTCCCAGCTCAGTTTCAGATTTATGAAACTGAGCTCACTATGCCACTCCAAGCATCGCACAACTGATTGTTGATAAATCCAGCATTTATTTGAATGATACACACAATTTCAAGATATAGCCTTAACAGCAGCCTCAGAAAGTAGACAAACAGGTAGACAGACATAATATGGAGAAAAAAGACAAAGGTTCAAGCAAAATCCCAAGAGTACAAAAAGAGCCAAGAGTAGTACTCAGGGTTGCAGGTTTGTCAGGCAAAATCTGCCAAAATCCGCCCAAACACCCGCAGAATATAATAATAGGGGGTCTGTGTAGCTTGGTATGCCATTTCAGTTTCACCCTTCATTATTTCTCCAGAATAAATTAGAGTGAGTGTCAATCTAATATGCGGCTTCTGCTTTTTCAATCCACACAACAACAATTCAACACACAAATTCACTGCCGCAGAAAAAAGTCAGCTGGTGCAGGTAGGGAGGCGTTGGCACACCTCCACAGGTGGGTGCGCTGCACTCCCTGGAGGCAGGAGAAGGTGCAGCCTGCACGGTTCTGATTGTGTTAATTAAAAAGAAGCATCAGAGATGCGAGGCAAGATAAAAAATAAAGTAGTTGTCTGTTGTTTCAAGCAAGATTAGGCTGTGTGTTCAAAAGACAGCATATTTTCTTGTGTTGCTTGTGAATCACTGTTACACAGTCTTGCTGATTTATGGGTAAAAAAAGTTTTATACACACTGGATCAGACCGACCAGACATGCTGGGACTGCTGAAAGAGATGCGCATGTGAGATTAACCTCACACACGTAGATAACTTGTTGCTTTGGTGAGTCCTTTTTATATCTTATGCCTCTTTTATATACTTTACAAATTTATTTAATCTATTGTAAAAGTAAAGGGCAAAACAAAAGCATCTGGACATCTTCATGTGTAGCTCTTCGCTACACTGACCTGTACATGTGTACGTGACAAATAAAACTATACTCTAAACCACATTACTCTGTTTTTGCGAGTGGGTCAGATAAACCAGACACATAAGGGATAACTACACCCTTCCCTTTTGTCCCTGGTTCCTGTCTGTTTGGTGTCTGTGTCCTCTTGGATTGGTTGAAAGTCCATTTGGGGTATCCACAGTCTCTCAAGGCTTTACAAATGTGTTGTTCTTCTTTCCGTTTAACTTCAGGAGACAGGTGAGCCCATTGCACAGCCATGTTTTTGTCTGTAGAAGTTACCTCGGAACTGGAAACGATCAGTGGTTATTTGTGAGGACAGCACATTTCAAGTAGAACTTTATAGGAAGCCTACACACACAGAACAAGATTTGCTGTTTGATTCCCACCACCCACTGCAGCACAAGCTGGGAGTCATCGGGACTCTTCAGCACAGAGCACAAGAGGTGCCCACAACCTCAGAAGGTAAACGGAAAGAAGAACAGCACATTTGTAAAACCCAAATGGACTTTAAACAAAACCAAGAGGACACAAAAACCAAACAGACAGGAACCACGGACAAAAGGGAAGTGTGAACAAACCAGAAGAGCCAATCCTGGAGGACCTGAGTCTGCAGACCACCTCCACCTCAAAGAGAAAGGGCATTCCTTTGAGGACAGCCATGTCCCAGTTTTGGCCAGAGAGGCCAGATGGTTTGAGAGAGGGGTGAAGGAAGCCATTTTTGTTCAAATGGAAAAGCCCTCTTTACAGACCACTTGTAAACTTGTAAACTTGTCAACTTGTAAACTGTACATCTATTTTTTTTTAAAGAAATTTCTATTTCCTGCACTGGTCGGTTGCATGTTTGTAACAAAAAGAAATTCCCCTTGGGGATGAATAAAAGTAATTCTGATTCTGATTCTGATTCTGATTGTGAACAGAGGAGGTGACCTCAGATTCATGCTACCTAATATTTATAACAGTGTTTTAAAACATAAATCAAAACAATTTGACTCTAAAAGAACGACAACACCTGATTATCACTAACGACTCACCAGAGCCTTTAACGACTCTCACATCAGGAATCACACTGTCCTTTCTTTGCTATCGACTGTGAGACCAGAGCAGCCTGGTCCCACCAGGTTTAGTTTCAGCTCTAAACTCCTCCCTATAGACATATAAGCTCAGCTCTCTCACCAGTTGATCTCAGAACTGTTAAAGTCTCATGGAATTAGAAACGAAACGTCTTCACCTTGAAAACTGAATCCAGATGCTTTTACATTAAACTTTTATTCAAGATGACCTGGATGACTGAGAACTTTCACAAGACAATCCATTGTAAACAAATTAGGAAATTATTAGGTTAGATCATTAGGTTAAAAAGAAGTTTGCAATACGTCATCTTAATTAGTTTTGAACATGCCTTAAAAAAATAAATAAATAAAAATAATAATAACAATAATAATAATAATAATAATAATAATAATAATAATAATAATAATAATAATAATAATAATAATAATAAGAAGAAGAAGAAGAAGCAGAAGAAGAAGAAAAAATTTCACACACACACACGCACACGCGCACACACATACACGCACGCACACATGCGCACACACACACAAACACACACACACACACAGACATGCACAGATGCACACACTCCCACAAATGCACACACGCGCACGCATATACACACACACACACACACACACACACATACACACACACACACACACACACATACACACACACACACACACACACACACACACACACACTTGCATACACACACATGCACGCACGGACACATAAATCAGTTTGAATATCATTTGAAATGTTCCAAAGCATTTTGGAAAAGAAAAGTACCATAAATGTGTCATAGAGAAATTTGCTCTTGTGCCGTTTTTCCACATGTAAATAAAGTTTTCAAGCCGCAAAACAGATACTTTTTACAATGCCTCTCAAAGTGCAGACTTTTCAAAACTCAGGATGCAATAGAGATGTGTGGACAGACAAAACAGAGATGTAAGTATCCGTGCTGTCAGTACGGTTGTAAATGTATTGCGCATGCATGTAACAACTACCACATCCACAGCAACTGTGAACCGAATCTATTAGAACCAACATATCACTGCAGAACACATTACAGGAAAACTTAGCTTTATTACATCACTTCAGTCTGAAGCACTCATTAGCTTACTGCATGATTCACCACATCAGCGGATGAAAATCCTTATGTAACGAATCCATTCTTCTCTTTTTACTGTAAAGACACATTTAACACTTCTACCCCGGCGTCTGTGACTGATCACTTGCTTCAGACTTAGCATCGCTGATACTTTCAGAAGAGTTTAGAGCTGCCAAAACAAAACAGACTCACTGTGCATGCTCTAACTGTTACTCTGTGGTCAGTGTTTACACCATCTTGTGGTGTTTTATGCGTTTACAGTAGAGCTGTGTGGACGGAGATTCTTCTATGAACAGAGGCAAAAAAGAATGCGTTCATAAAAATACTTGTGTATGTGTAGCCAGAGCCTTAATTTTATCTTAATCTATTAATACGGTTACAGTGTAACAGTGTTTACCCTGCATTCAGGGTAAAATGATTTAGATTTAAATTACCTATTTGCACCAATGACCAACTTTTATTAAAAATCGACCATGGCCCGTCAACTATCCTGTTCATCATGTGAATAACCCCCACATGCATCCTAATCCATAAACTTCCGAGTAGAAAGTCCATATTTCAAGGACTAGAGTTTGTGTGTTTTATGTCACAACCTCTTGCCTTACATTGCAGTCTATCGGAGAATGATAATTAACTGCCTGGTATAGTTCACGGTTCGGCTGAAGTGCTATACTTACCCTGTCAAAGGCCGACCGTATGACTCATAAGCCATGGATCCTTCAATCTGCTACATGGAAACATCAGCTTTACACTGCCCACGGAAACATCACGTTCTCAGGCCACTTCAGTCAGATAAACTATTTCCACTGGCCCTGGGTCTTTGCAGCATCCCAGAAGCAGCTAAGTCAACAGAGCAGAGCAGATGAGGTGAACAGGAAACATTATACAAAAAAACTGAAATAAATATTGTAGTACATTCAAAAATATTCAAAAACACAAAAAAATAAACAATATGAAGAATGAAACAACACTGAGTTTATGATCTTGTTTTGTTTTTGGTTTCTTTTTTCGAACTTGGTTTAAGAACAAACAAAAAGTAAAAAAAGTGTAAAGCTTTTAATGGTTTCAGGTCAAATAACATAATAAAAAACATGAAAAAAAATGGTAGTACATGCTTTGGTTTAGCCACAGCCATTCAAACTCTATTATTGTCATTTCTGAATATACAGTATACTGTAATACATTTGACTGTAACTGTAGGGAAAAACCAATACTAATGGATTTTCTGCCCTAATATAAATTAATAAAAGACTACAAATCCTCATATTGACTTACCCCATTTGATTCAGCAGCATATATGGCACTCGGGTTGGGGTTGCCTGGAATGCTTACTATTGATTCTTTCTCCTGGAGCAAATCAGTGCTTAGAGGCTGCTCTTTAAATATAAATGTGATTCTGCACTTCAACATGGCCAGCCTGTCCCTGCAGATCATCTGGCACATTCAGCCTGTAAGAGCTTCATTTAGCCTCCCCAACTACACGCAGTATTGCCTCTTTTATCTCTGCAGGTCTGATTGGCACTTCACTTAAAGATTATGCCCTCCCATGCTTGACTTGTTAAATAGCATAATAGAAAGCTAGGCCAGTCAGGTAGATGGACTAACTCCTTTTACCCAGTGTGACCCAGTGTAGAGGCTTGTCACTGTTGTGTCCCGTCCCGTTATCCCGGATTAGACTGTCGTGTTTGAGTTTATAAACAGGTAATCTGCTTGCACTCTTTAATCAGACGGAAAGCTAGGCATAAATGTAGTCTGCTCAATGTCACCTCTACTTAAATCAGAAAGTGAAAAGCCAGCGTTAAAATTGACCATCCATTAAATCACCATCGTGTTCTCATCTCAAGGTGTGAGGTAAAATATGTACGGCCCATCTTGCAGGCATCAGTGACGTATGGTGGATTTGCTATCTTCCTAGAGGCAGCAACATCTTAATAATCCTTTTCCGAGTTTAAAAGTCATTAAAATATCTGTAGATATTTGCTCTGTGCTTTCTTTTCTGGAACACACAGGGCAGACCTGAAAATCATTGTTAGTAACTGTCCTTTTTGCGCCATGTCCAGCCTCAGTGCCAGGCTTTGGGTTGGTTTAAGATTGTAAAAATCAAGCCATTTTGCACATGACATCAATTGTCTAGTCTTCCACATAAAATGCTATCATAAAATGCTAAATGACACTTAAAAAATGGCTGAAGTTACTCAGATGGGCAATGTTTTTTTATTCATATGTGCCGTTATACTGCATGCCAACCAACATTTTCATAAATAAAAGAGTGGATGACCATTTTAAGTCTCTATGTGTGGTTTATATTTGCCAAATGGTGGGTGGGTGGGCACATTTTTCTAATATGCCTACCTCTCCTGCTGAGCTGCTCCAAAGGATAACCTATTTTGGGAGCTCACAGGTTGGTTTCTCTTTGAGAGCAGTACAAGTTTGAGCGGGAAGTGAGGCAAATATCAGTTTTGTGTACTGTACTGAACAATTTGTTGGTCTACCTGACCCTGGTTTGGTTTCAACAGAATCCTTCATTTTGAACACTGCTGATTGGCATTCTCAATTTCTTGGAAATCTGTTAAATATCCCTTTCCTGTTTTATACACTTCAACTATTTTCTTATCTTTTGCTTGCCCCATGACTCAGAATACAGAAACGTTAGTGCAGCACTAGATAAAAACAAATTCTGCCATTGTATGTAAACGTATAAGCACAACTGTAAACCTTAAATCAAACAACGTGACACCCAAATTCAACAGCTGTCCACGATGCACATTTGAAAATCAAGTGACAAAAGGCAAGTCTCTAAATATAGAATCTGATAATAATATGTTGAAACAGAATTGCACATTTTTAATTACACACAGGTGATAAAATATTCACATCAAATATCGGAGCCATTTGTCGATGAGGAAACAATTCCCATCAGTGGCACTAAGCTGATAAGTGTCGGCGACAAAGTGCATATTTATATAAAGTCGTCCATCATTTGCTGAGAGGAAGACAGATGAGTTTTTTATGGTTATCAGATAATCTCCTCCTAATGCACTGTCATTTCCATAAGTGACGTCTGCTGGGTTAATATGTGCAGGTGTAATTAAAGGCCTGGATATTCACAGTCGAGAGAAACCTCTGAATTAATAACAAGTCGGCAGTCACTCTGGAGACGGTTGGCGCTTAAGACAGTTTGATGTAGTAACCCTTTCAAAATGTCCCGCTTGGATGTGGAAATGTGACCCGACGAGATGTATCAAAGACATAGAGTGTGAAGTAAAGGTCTTTATTCTCTCTGAAACCATGTTTGTCATTTATACAATAAAGACACTAAAGCACTGCAAATGATTTATTAAGTTAACAGTTATTTTTCATACAGTATTATACTGCTGCGTGTTTATACAGATGTAATGGAGATAAATGTTCACCAGTTACTTTAACATACAGTCAGTTCAGTCACAAGTAGAGCTTACTCTCTCACGTGCATTCTCAGGCTTCATAAGCATTTCCACTGATGAGAAACCAGTTGTAACTTGATCTTAAATGGGTTTGGATTCATGCAATGCTTTCTTTCTCTGACTGGTTGTACATCTGTCCAGTTGTTTCAAGTGGCTGTTTATTTTGTGTCCATACCCTGGAAACCCAACCATTCATAAAGTCCAATGTAATTCTTTTGTAAAGAATTAAGAAAGGCCAGGCAACAGGTAACTCACATTTAGATTTATGGAGACCAACAACAAGCTGAAGGTCTATGCTCACTATGGCTTTGACCACAATAGCCAAAGTTCTAAAATACCCAGTCTGTTTCTACCACTTATATTCAACCATGCTAATAATTACGGAAAATTAAATATTTTACCATGTCGCTCTGTGTGCAGCTAATCTCAGGGCGCTTTCCCGTTCCCATCTGTTTTTGAGAGGGCAAAGTCGTTGAAGAAAAATAAAATCATTTGGCCGTCCTTAATGTGTTTTGATTTTCCCATTAGCAGCCCAGTCATTCCTCCTCGCGCCGCACCAGCGTAATTAGTGTCTTTCATCTGCATAAATTTGGCCTTGGAACCACAAGAATATTGATCAGACGGCCACACCTGCTAATGATGAAGTCCACAGTGGCAGCAGTAGTATGCACATATTAAATATGTAACGTTTGACTTCCTGCCATGTGTGTTCTTTTAATTCCCTTCCTAAACCTATGTATCCTCCAGGAGCAGCAAAACAAGCATTAAATATCCCCAATCCCCAATGCTTTCCCATTAGACAGCATGGGATAATTGGTATCACCCAAAAAAAAATCTACCAGGAGCTAGAATAATCCTGCTAGACCGTGATCCGGGCGTGTTATGGGCAGAAAAGAAAGCTAGAATCACTATGGGACATCTCAAAGCAGTAGAAAAAGTACAACAAGCTCTTTGCAAGCTCCATTTAACACAAGCTAAACACCATAGGCATCCAGCAAAGCTTTTGATAGTAGCAGTTTCTTAGAAGCGTAAGGCAAACTGTTAGTCATTAATATATAGTATTTAAAGAAAACATATGCTGCAGCTGCTTTATTAAAAGATGGTTTTAGTTTATTTGCATTAGGGGTCTTTGAGAGACTGTTGTTATGTTACAGTGCAAGGAATAGGGATGCAGATGAAAATTAATACAGTTAAAAAAAATACTTTTAAGTGCATTAGAATATTTAAATCAAAATGCAAAAATTAAACAAAAAAAAAATATATATATATATAAATTAAATGATCTTTACTTTTTACAAATTTTTACGGATACTACAACAGGATTAATTACACAAGAAAATAACAACCTATTAGATCTAAGAGGAAGGAGTGTCTAGGGTGTTAGTCATCTGGTTCCACTGGACATAAGGAGATATAGCGGCTCCAGATCTGGGAAGCAAACGGGTAACAGGAAGTGGAGGTACCAGATGTTTTTGCCAAGGATTTTAATGGGAAATGTGAACCCCATGACAAATCAAATGAATGAAATAGAGGCTCCTCTGAAAAACAACAGCAATCATGAGTGAAGCCTTTACTTTTTACTGAGTCTTGGTTAATCAACAATCTTGACTCATTTTTTACTTAAATTGATTCACTTTCAAGAACAGATAGAGGAGCCTCAAGTGGGAGGAGTCAGGGAGGAAGGCTTGCTCTGTATGTTAGCAACTTGACATGGCATCCAGGGCATGTTACATTTAAAGAGAAGATCTGTTGTCAGGATGTAGAGCTGTTGGCAGTGGGACTGAGACCATACAATAACCCAAGAAAGTTACAGTTGTGACACCTTATGTTCAACAAAGAGCCATACCAGACCCTGCATGTGACATCATCAGTGAAACTGTATCCAAGTTAAATCCCCAGAATACTGACGCTCTCTTTATCACACCTGGAGCAAGCACCCTCTTTGTCTGGCCCAGGTGTGAATGGGGTGAATAGAAGCATAAGAAAAAGCACTTTGGGTGACCGAGAAGAGTACAGAAAATACACAATTTACCATTCATCATATTAGGTATTCATTTGCAGAATAGGCGCCGCCAGCCCATTTTTAGGGGTGCTATAGCAAGTCATAATTTGTGCAGAAAGACTCAGTGGAGCAGTGTGAGTGTAGCACAGAGGAGCACAGAAAAGATGCCAGGTGACAGGTGAGCTCTCAGCAACACATGACACAGACACACAACATCCTTCCTACTAATGCACATAGTAAACCATTTTAGTATTATTTTGTGATCTAGGCTTTAAAAACTTACCAGGTACAGCCTTAAATATGTATGAGGCTAGACTAGTTATCTGTTAGAGAAAACCTAATACATTCACTAAACTAACCAACAACAGTAAAAAACAGAAAGAAAAGTATGAGCAAAGAGTGGGAGAAAATAAGCTAAAAACAGATTGTGGCTCACAGTTTTCTTCAAATTTTACAAAACAAAAAATTTGATAACTTAAACTAATTCCTGTGTTGTATTTGTCACTTGAACAGAATTGTTTTGCCAATCCCAAAACCAAACCAATTCCCATAAATTTATAGTGTCAGTTTGGGTAGAACTAATATCTTCACTGTTTGGGCAGGACTGTCAAATTTCACCTGAGGGTTTGGGAACATCAAGCTCCTCTCAAAGAACTCTAGCTGACAAGTGACAACTGATCAAAGTCTGCACACTTCACTATTTCCCCTGCACATGTATGGTTCAGTTCCATCACTAGACAGAACTTTGTTAAAAAATAGTTTTAGGAGACAGTATTACATAATTCCACTTGAGATAATCAGTGACCATCTCTCTGAGGAGCGGCAGTGACGGCGTGTCTCCACCCCCGCTCCACGCCGGTATTTTCTGTTAAACCATTTATCCGAGCAGCCTGCCAGGCACCAAAACAGGTTTCCAAGAGTTTAAAGAGATTATGATATTAATTGGTTCGTTAAGATAGAGAGTGCACTGCTGATCATGTTGGAGAGGATCCTAACATCTGCCTGCCCCCCAGGATCTGGAGTGCAGTCGGAAAAGGGAATTAGGCAACTTTGAAAACTTTTCCTTCCAATCAACACAGTGTTTTCTTTAATATATGTCTGCATATGCCCTTCTTTAATACGCAATATTAAGAACAGAGTTTAGCTGAACTACACTCAAAGCTCTTTTCTTTAACTGTCCTTTTCCGAAGTTTACATGCATTCAAGAAGAAGGGTGGCTGGAAAGGCTAAAAAAAACCTGCTTTGTTTGTTTAATTTAAACATAAAACCCTGTACAAATCCAGTATTGTTAAAATTAAAGATTGGCTATTAATTGCAGTCACTGGCAGATATATGTATATGCAAAATTGATTCTTCAAAGAAAGCATGTGTGTAACATATAATAGTGGCGTATATCAAATATATTGGGCTTTTGAACAACAGAGAGCAGTCAGTGGACGTCTGAGATCAGAGAGCTGCAGGACAGAACCCCACAAGAACTCCTTCTGACTGCCATAAGACTTTTCAATCAGTCAGTCTGTGGAAGATTTAAGTCTGTATCAATTAATTAGCCTTTTCATTTATTAAAAGATCCGTAACAGCTGAATTCCCCTTTAGGAATTTAAAAAGCTGAATTGAATTAATGCCTATTTTCAAGAATATGAAAATGTTAGGTCTGTCTGGGACGTTTTAGCCAATCACATGCTTGCATAGAAGTGGGTCTCAAGTCAATCTTGTCAACACTGATTTAATGGCTCCCTATAGCCCAGACCTGGAGACTTCTGCTTATTTAAAATACAGAAACTTAATAAAAGAAAGGGAAACTAGAGTGGATAAATATTAACAATACATTAACAAGATGTTTCTTTGAGGTGGAAATAATTGCAGTATCGATCTGACGCTGAACTCAGAGCTAGAAGATCATGGTAAGCTCTAAAACTAATTTATACTTATTTTCATAAAACAAAAGCAGGAGTGTGTGGTTGCACTGTAGCATTAGTTAATCTGGGTATTACAGTTTTACTATAAACCAGCTAAACTACGATTCAATCTCCTCCCTGATGCCAGCAGTGAGCCGCTGGAATATTGTCAGTCCAGTAACAATCCTATCTCAACTAAATCAGAATATGCTATTGTGCACTTGCAGGAGAGAGTAACCTTTAAGAGGCCATGCTTTTAAAGAAGTGTCTTTCCAGCGTGGAGAGAAAAAGACCCTAGCGCTTACGGTAAAAGCATTCAGGCGCTGATGGGGTGGTGTGATGTGGAAGAGTGGCAAAGTGGCAAAACTCTGGTTGTGTATCCTATTGATTGGCCATCATTTTCAGCCTCTTGCCCAGGCTGCGCTACTCAGAACATCCAAACGGGAAAGGATAAATGTTGGGAATCATATCAGGGCTTACACTATCATACAGCACTACTGTTAGACAACTGTCACATTTTGAAGAAAAAACACATCACCAAGATTTTGCCTGCACAAAAAGAAATAAGTATTCACATTACTTAATGTATAAACATTAGAACCTTTGAACCCATTTTCACTTTATATTAAAAATACACATTATATTTTAAATGCTATCCCCTACATGTTCCTCCACTGGGTTTGCTCATAGACAACAGCAGTGGTAGAGGTTGGCGGTTCAATTCCCGCTCTCCCCAGTTGATAGTGTTGTGTCCTTGGGCAAGACACTTAACCCACCTTGGCTCCAGTGTCGACAGCTCTGGTGTATGAATGTGTGACTGTAGAGGTGAGTTTAGTGGTGGTTGGAGAAGACCCCCCCGCCTCTCTCTGTCTGCCCCAGGCGTGAATGGGGTGAATGAAAGCATGATGTAAAGTGCTTTGGGTGCCTGAGAAGGGTAAAGAAAAGCACTATATGAATGCGCACCATTTACCATTCATCATATTAGGTATACCTTTGCAGGCCATTTTAAGGGGTGCTTTAGCATAGTCATCATTTGTGCAGAAAGAAAGAAAAGTGTATAGATAGATAGATGCACACCATTTACTATTTACCTGAGGTTTTGAATTTTAACCTGCACTTTATGTCTTTGTATTTGTAATGTTGATGTTTTTTTTGTCTTTCTTTGTTACCTGCCTGGGGACTACAAATGTAAACAAGCCCTTCTGTTTTTATCTGGCATATGTACTAACTGTAACTGTTACAGATGTCCTTTAATATGCATTGTCCCAATTAAATAAATATATATTAAAGCTAACTCAGACATACGGACACATCAAGACCATAATGTTTCATAACCCCTGAAAGCTTACACTAAATGCTGTGTTTTTTTTAAATGTTGTCTTTTTGTTATTGTTGACAGAACATCACACCAAGCACAAGAATTCAAGATGTTTTCTACCTTATTTTTTATGTTTTTAGCAGTGACAGAAAAACCTGAATGCCATCTGTCATTTTGACATTACTATGAGGGTAATTTATTTTAATTCCTACTCCTGTTCAGTTTGTGGCAAATGTACATTTTAATTAGTAATTATCTTGAATCTTCTGGTCTTTCACACGCTGTTTTCAGTTGCACAACAGTCATGGCAGCTGAGTGTGAGTAGTTTCTTCAAATGGCCAAACAGTTTTATATTATATTTTGTAATATACTGCATTCTACACCTGTCTGCCAGTGCAGAAAAAAAGAATTCTTTGTGTTGAACATGAAGTAAAAATTTAGTTATTAAAGTATGAAAATTAAATTGACAAGTAATAATAGATTATGGAAATTGTACGAGTCTGATTGCACGTCACAGCACATTTGACAGCACATGTCTGGTGTGGCCTACAGTGTAAAACAGAAGAATAACCTCATTGTCAGGTCTGAATTAAATTTCATGAGTATTGCATGTAAGCATTAAAGCAAGATAATTTCCCAGCATGCAGTGTGTTCACCGGCATTTAACTTGTTCAGGCAAAAAAATGTATTTTAATTTACAATAGTGCTGTTTTATGTCCTGAACTTGTATTTGCATGTATACGTTTTCGCCTCGGAAAGTTTCTTAAAATGACTGTTTGCTAATGTTTTCCTCACATCGACAGGTCACAGTCTTTTATTTACAGAACTTTTAAAACTTTTTCTTGGATAATGCATAACACTCCAACCAATACGTCCTTCCATCTGCGTCACCACTAGTCAACTTTGCTCGTGTCACTGTCCAGGGGGCCTCTGCATCAGGCAGAGGTGGGGATTGCTTTTTGCCCACCAGCTAACACTGCACATCTGTTTTTTTTTCCATCTATATCAATTTATAGTAAAAGAACAGTCCTTTTGGTTTTTGTAGTTGTGTCTTCCTCTGAACAGCTGATACTGTTTAGAGGAAGACTCAAGTAAAAAAACTCACAAAAAACATTTTATACGTTTTGTGATGATGACCTTGTTCCCATGTTTGTGTTTATAGACCTTATATCATTTTACATTACAGTATATTATGTATTATAAACTATATAAGATCGTATTATAAAGACTTGAAGATGTTATATTTAACATAGTTTATAAACCTTTTTATTATTATTATTGATCTCACTATGCATCTATTACCCTTTTCTGTCCATTCTTAGGGGTATCCTATAATTATTGCTCTACCCCTTACCCCTTCCCCACAACATCATATTATGCAAATGCATTATTGAAAATCCTGTAGAATACTTTAAACATGGTATTTACATTGACATTCTTATCCACACTTTTGGAAATGTCACATAGAGACATTTGAATTGGTCACAAATGATGTTCTCCCAGGACAATTGAGTGTGACTATGTGAGCGGTATCACTGTGTGTCCACTCAACTGAGCAGCAGATCCTACAGTAAACCATGTTATTGACCGACGCAGATCAATATCCAGATGGAGCTAAATGTGTAATGATGTATGATAAATGAAAACAAATGATACAAGTCTCAATGTGACAGTATCAGATCGGCTGAATGACTTGTTTTGTCGGAATACGTTCATACTGTCTTTAGATTCAAGTTATTAGGAATTCTTTTGATCAGACAGGAGCGAGTGTTTGTTTACCTGCTTGACTGGTTTTGACTACTTCTTGTAGCCTTCTATAGAAGTGTCACATAATGGTGTTGTGCATTGTCTTGTAATCTGCTGAAGATGTTTTGCGAGACAGTAGGGAGAGCTTACACCCCCTACTGTCTGACACCTTGTCCAGGATCGTATCCCAGGTGAAGGATAAGGTGAAGGCTCCCTCGTCGCGGTTCATACTTCTTATTACCCTTTTTCAGATCTCGAAGGCCTCTCTGATGCAGCGATGGTATTGGTTAATTTCGGCACAAAGGACCCTGGCATTGTTCCAGTCCATGATATTATTCTCTCTTTTGCAGTGGTCTGGTATGGCTGATTTCAAGTTTTGTTGTTCTGCTTGTTCTTTTATTGCCTTTTTATGTTATTTTTTCAAATGTTCTGCCTGTCTCCCTTATATGTTTTACTACAAGATAAACATGGGATCTTGTTTTTTTTTTCTTGTTTTATTCTGTCCTTGGGTATTACTAGCATCTGTCTTAGTTTTGTATGTGGTTTAATTGGTGTGTTGTGTTTCCTCATTGCCCGCTGTATCTGTTCTGTGACTCCTCTGACGTTTGGTAAAGTTACTGTGGAAGATATGTTGCTGTTAACAACATATTAATGTTAACTGCTAACTGTGTTTAGAGAAACACATTGCTTTTATTATTGGAGTAACACTGGAAGGCAAAACCACCTCTTTTGACCTTTCTAATGTTAAACAGGGTTCAACTTCTGGGTTGGACAGGGCCTTTTGCACTTGAATGGGAACTTGGTGAGAAGTTCAGTCCATTGCTGTTGTTCCCGACAATGCTAGAAACATGGATGTAGCATTGAAGGAAGCCAGGCTCGGACCACACATCAAATGCTTAGCACATACTTCTGTGCACTCTACAATCTGTGCACCCAAGCAGCGCTGGCGGGGCCTCAAAAGAGTAGCAGTTTTTTTTCACAGAAATATCCCCACCACAGCAACTTTGATTGCTAAACAAAAACACATAAACTTGAACAGTACACCTGATATGCTAAACCGCTACTGCGAACAACAAGCAGCTGTGACAGCCCAGAACTACGACGCAACGTACGGGACATTAACACGTTAGATGTCATGATATTACCGAGGCGGAGGACAATACTGTCTGATGAAAAAACCCCGACAGTCTCCTTAATTTTACCATTGACTCACATGATTGAACAGAGTATGGCACTACAGTGGCAAGTGTGAAGAGAGCAATTCTGGAGAGTACAGCTCCAGAGCTGAGATTCAGAACTCTGCCTCTGGTTGGACAGGATGAGTGCCAGGATGTTTTTGGTGCTACAGCTGAAGCAGACACAGGTAATTCTATTTTTTTTATAAATAAACACAGTGAACATATGTTCATAATAAAATAGTGTCCTGCTGAATGTAGTACTCTAGACTTAAATTATTTGTGCTGTGTTTCTCGTCTTTCCTTTGGGATTAGATACTTGCCTCTGGAGAAGAGAACACTAATGATGATACAGGAGCCTGTGCTGCAGGAGCCAGTACCACAAGTGAAGGGCTTGAGGGACTGAACTGGGCCAACCTTCTGCGAAGAGGGCAGCACTTGAGGATCTCATTGGTGACTGGGACACTTCCAGTGAGCCAGCAGAGTCCAACAGAGCAATTGACCAAGAGCTAGACATTTAGTTGTCCACTGTAATGGTGGAAAGCATGTGAAAAAGCACATCTTGCAGTTCTCACTACCTCAGTACCAAGTGAGCGTGTGTTAGCTGGGGACTTATTGAAATGTCAAAGGTCTCAACTGCTACCAGAAAATGTTGACATGTTAGTTTTTGTAAAAGAGAAGAGGTCATGGTTGTCCTGGGCTACCGTATAACTTTCTGTGACATTTGAACATATATATTTTTTCTTCTCCATAGTAGCCTACTTTTGTCGTACGAAAGATTTTGATTTCTTCCACAAAATATTTCAGTTTTATTGTCACCTAAGAAATAAATAAATAAAATAAATAACTATTCATAAAGAAATAAAAATGATATCTAATAATCTTTATTGAAATATATTGTAAGTGCATCAAACCACATATTCTGTATTGTGCATTGATCTGAATCTAATAAATAAACAAATGTGTGAACAGAAAATTATAAAGCATTACTTCTTTATAATAAAAACAACTTTTTTGCAAAATAAATTTTTTCACAGTTTAACCAGAGACAGGAGCAGAGACATGCTGTTATTAATATATAATAAATACAAACAGCAGAAACTTGCACTGCCTAAGATGTGTTTTAAATCACTATACACTCATTTAGACAAGAAAACAAGAAAATGACAAGAAAACAAGAAATTGACAAGAAAAGAAGAAAAGAGAAAATAGCTCTTCCCCTCTTCTTTCTTCTGTTCACACTTCTGTGTGTTTGAATGTCTGTGACTTCCTGCATTTGGTCAGAACTAACTCCATCAGCTCTTCCACACAACGGACAAACCAGACCTGGGTTCAGTGAGAGTTTTGTCCAAACCACGGTCTGCTTGGCAATTGGTTCAAACATAAACGGGTAAAACCTAAAGTGCGGACCAAACAGAAAACGTGTGTATTTTCGGCTCTTCATGTTCCTCCAGCTTGCTGACCATACAGTTTTCAGAAACGAATCGGCACTGCTCAAATATGTTCACTTCTCGAACCGTCAGCCATATGAACAGTACTCATCTGCACTCTCTTCCTGCAGCGCCTGTTCTCCTCCCTGCCCTCGTACCCGAACATCTGTCCGGGAGCGCGCACCCTTCCTTTTTCTCCTTGTGCATCCTGATAACAGAGCTGGAGCCAGACGTGCGCTGCGCTACGATTCACGCCTCTCTCATTTCAAACACCACTGCCTCGTTCTTATGGATTCATTCGTGTTTGATTCATTTCTCTGAGTTGTCTACGTGCCCTCATTCCAGGACGGATCCCACGTGCTTGAAAAACCTTCATTCAGAGTTTGTATTTAGTTTACAATGACCAACTTTTTACCAGACTCTTGTACAAAGCCCTTTTATATAATGCATTCTTCACCTATCAGCGATAAGTAAAAAAGAAAACAGCCTTTCATTTACGCTCCAAACGGACAGCGGAGTAAAGCAGTGCATTAAGTTAACCATAGCGCTCAATGGCATTACAGGAAGTGAAGTAGTTGCTCCTACAAATTAAAAGCACAATAGAAAAAATAATATATTAAACAAGGAGTGTACTGCTTTACTAAAAACATTTAAATAAACGTGGGCCAATAGTGCCTAGCCTATGTATGAATACGATGAATTAACTTGAATAACCTATTTTTTTTCATAGTTGTTCAGTAAATTACTAGTTTTATAGTTTGTATGTCTTGCAGTAAAAAAAATAAAAAAGTGTTTTAGATGGGAAAAAATGGAAAATGTATATGTGTATCTGTCAGAGAACAAATTTACACACAGTTCCGCAGTTCAAGGAGAAATACCTCACAATTTTACAGTGGCCTGGAAAGAGCAATAGTTCAAACAAAGGCATTTGGAAGTTGGTGAGTAACCTAAAGATTGTTTTATGAGGATTGTTTGTGTGAGGAGACTTGAGCGAGGATACACCGGAGCTTCCTACAGAACTCAAACTCACAGAGGAGACAGGCCACGTGCTGCTGGATCAGCTGCACAAGGGTTTCTTACAAAAAAAATACAAAAACAAGAGTCAATTCTGAAGTTAATTTGGAGGTTTTGTTGGGGATGTCAAATGAGGGTCGTGAAGAGAGGACGTCCCTTTGCTCTAAACTTATCTCTCCTTATTCTTCTATACTTCCTATTTCTCCTCTGTGGGCGGGACTAAGACGCAACGAGAGGACCCAACTGGATAGAAAAAGACTTTTAAGGTGCTTTTATGTAGGCTTCATTTTTAGCTTATTCTTTCTAAGAATAATTGAGTTGTCTATCAAATTGTATTGTTAGTTTCTTATTGTGTATTCTTTATTGTAACTGGTCTATTTGGTTCGATGTAATATGTCTGTGTGTAATGTTTTGTCTGGAAGTATGTTTGACCTACGTTAGGACAATGGATAAAATTTAGCTAGTGTGCTTACTCCGTTATATTTACAGATGCTCACTGCTATGTTGCTCAAAGGCCTTGTCCTAATTCAACAAAGAGAGAAATGAACAATTCTGTGAAGAAGTCTTAACAGCACTAAATCACAACATATAAAATAAACAGCCTCACAAAATATGCATCTTATATTGTCTAGCTACTAAAATGTTTACATATTCAAAATACAGACTTCAGGCATCTATAGCAGCCTATCGATGGAGTAAGTGGTGTTATTTTGACAGCACACACCGGAAGTGCAGTGGCGGCAGTGTATTGGCCTTGACGCTGGTGCCTCGCTCTGACGCGGAGAGTGGAGGGAGAAGAGCTCGACTTTGATACTTGTCTCCAGGTGTTACCCTCCTCACTCGTACACCCTGCTCACCATCACTCCCCTTAGATACCACTCCCGGATATGTGACTTGAGACTTTTTGGGGTGGACTGCTGTCGCGCGGCACCGACGCGTTGTTGTCCGGATGTCCGTTGGAATAACCCAATGAAGTGACTCTAAAGGGACTTAACGCGGATCCACAACGCTTCGTCTTCTTCTCTGTGGAGTTCTTCTGATATTTCTTTATCCGTGTTTGGGATTGTAGCTTCGCCGGAAAGGGACCTGGCCCGTAGCCCGCACATGAGCGTGGCGTGGAAAGTACCTGGTGGAAGGTGTGCAAACGCGGGATCCAGCCTGGGAGGACAGCCCATTTGATTCACGGAACGCACCGATAGCTTTGCTTTTCCCTAGTTAATAGTTCTAGTTCGAATTATTTGGGCATGTCCGTGGAATAAAACCCTGACCGAGGATGGATATAATTTGGGAAATATTAATCATTCTTCAAGCCAATGTCATGGTGCGCATGTCAGGTGAGTTTGGGGCTTCGTTGGTTGAATATCTATTTATGCCAGTGCGTAAAAGTGAATGTTAACGCACAGATGGATGCTTTTAGTGGGATATATTATTTTGATTTAATTTGCACTCAAGCAAGCTCCCTTCCCGAGTGATACGCAGCCCTCTGACGCACGCGTGACACGGGTGGGCTGTTTAATTTTTCGTTTGAGCTTGCGTTTCTCCGGACAGTTTTACGCATTTAGGTTAACAGAGTTGTAAAAACGCAGGCAGTGTTCCGGACTCTATCCAGCGGGAGCAGTTGTGCGCACCGGTGAGCGCGTCCTGGTCCATGTGCCGAGCGGGATGGGCGCTGTGGGTCACGCTGTCTGTGCGTGCGCGTGTGAGCCGTCATTCACTGCAGTAGCGTCTCCCACAGCCTCGTTATGACGAGTTTGGCAAAAAAAAAAAAAAACGGTTAAAAACTATTTACAGACCTCTGTCAATTTGTTCTAAGTTAAACGTTAAGGATAAACGCTAAATCCTTAATTCCGTCTATACTTTCACTCCATTTTGTTTCGCTACTCCAGATAAATTACGCTTTAGGATCAGTACTATCCCCTTACATCAAACCAGGTCTAAACAGAACTAAATTCTGGACTAGGACACTGTGTGGACCTTAATTTATCCTCTTTAGTTTAGATTTAGTCCTGGCTTTTCCCTGTAAGCCTTTTAGTTCTGGTTCCTAGCCCTGACCAGGATTAGACCTGGGCTGGTCCTTGTTTAATCTAAAGTTTAATTTAACTTGCTTTAGATCTGTATAGTCCTGGATTAAGCTTGGTTTAGTCCTAGTTTAGACCCAGTCTCTCTTTAGATCTGTTTTTAGTTAAAGAAATAGGTTTAGTTCTGAATTAGACATGGTCTAATGCTGATAGTCCTGGTTTTGTCCAGGCGCAGGGTTAGGGTTTGTTTAGACCTGTTTAGTCCATGGTTTGATCCTGGTTTAGTCTTAATTTACATCTGAGTCAGTCAACAATATAGTCCTGGTTTAGACCTGGTTTAGTCCAGGTCCTGGTCTTGTTCTGGTCCAGCTCAGTCCTAGGGTTAGTCCTGCTTTTGACCCATTCCATTGCCATTTGAGTCCTGGTGCAGTCCTGTATTATTCTTGGTTCACTCCTGGATTAGATGTGGATCAGTCCTCGGTTAAATCTCGGTTTAGACCTGATTTAGTCCAGGGTTTAAACCTGGCTTAATATTATTATTATATATTATATTTTTAGTCTGAGGTTAAGTCCTTGTTTATATTTTAGACCCAGTTTAATTCCATTTTAAACCCAGTCCTATATTATCCTATATATTGTCTTTACGGTTTACTTCACTTCAGTTTTAATCAGGTAAATATTAACCGTGCATTATAAACCTTTTATCCCTGTCTGCACACAATTGCTTCTGGAAGTGAAGTTGCAAAGATGTAATCCACTGACAAATGCATTTCTGCTGTACATTAGTAGTAAGTGTATATTATAAAGGATATGCCATGAGAATGGTCTGTTACAATGGCCCTGTGTGTTACGACAGTGGACTGTTCAACATGGAGGCCAGTGGAGCTGTGCACAGAGCCGAGCAGCTCTGAAGTCTGCTGGAGGAGGCTTTATGTGGGTCACTGCAGTTCCACTGTTTTACACGATTCCAGAAACACTCTAAACACTCAGGAGAGTTTATTGATCTGATTTGTTAGAATTTGGATTTAAAAAACTCTTGTTCTAAAGAAGGGATGGTTGAAATCCTAAATCCATCTGTCTATTACTGTAAAAGCTCAATTTTGTGCACCTACTTTATTTCTGGTTAAAACCAAGATAAATTGGACTCCTGGTTTAGACAGGGCCAAGTCCTGTTTTAAACCTTCTTTAGTCCTGGCTTTGAGTCAGTCCTGGTTTGGACAAGGTTTAGTTTAGGATTAACTCCTTGGTTTAGTCCTGGTTTAGGTCAAAGTTTAGTCCTGATGCAGATCTGTTTTAGATCTAGCTTAGTTCTAGATTTGGTTCTTGTCTAGGTTTAGTGTAGTGATTTAATCCTGGTTTATTAGTTTTATTTGATATAGTCACAGTATTTATAGTTTGAACTTTAGCCTAGATGTTGCCCTCTGTTTAGTGCTGGGTTAGCTCCTTTAACCTTGGTTAGACCTGGTTTATAAAAATGCCTTAGACTGGTTTAGTCTTAGGGTCTACTCAATCTCCAGCATACTTCCTTGGGAGGATTCCTTTGAAGGAATCAAGCTCATTTGCTGCTAATCACCCAGTTTTCAGTTAGTGTCATTAAGGTCAATATCATAATAACTTGAGCTGTAAGGAAATATGTATTTGAGAAGGGTAGGTGATTATCTGGGCTTCCATAACTGTGGTTTTGTCTGTAATGAATTCATTTAATTGCATCATTTATAATAGATAATAGTTGAATATTTAATGAAGGGTAGCTGCTTATAATAAACACAACTTTAAAATAAAACATTGTAAAAGTATGATTTTATTTTGAGGAAAAAATAGCAACAAGACGTAGGGCGTGGCTTTTTTGCGCAGCTGGAAAATTCTGCCATGCTTGATACCTGGTTTAAAACCTTGTCTTAGTAATGAATTACACAAATGTTGTTGGCCTTTAGCTGGTTTAGTCCAGACTGGTTGAGTTCTGGTATAGATCTTTGTGGACGTGGTTTAGATCCAGCTTTAGAAAAATAGACCATGTAGCTGTTAATGTGTGTATAACTAACTCCCCTTAAGCTTCATATTCCAGACATTGTAACAATGACAATCAATGTTTTTTAAGCACAAAAAAATCTATTGAACAAAAGTCAATAGTCATCCAAAACAGCTCACATAAATCCAGCTGAAAGAACACACAGGGCAAACACTGCTTCCCCCAAACTTCAAAGCCTCTGTGTCTAAGCGGTGCACCCGAACGCCTCAGAGCTTCTTCTGTGATGTAATCACGAGGCAAAGTCTGGCACAGCTCCACTCACACAGTAACATGCAGGAGTCTTACTGTGGAAAATGTGCAGAATTGTGTTTCTGTGATACTTACTAGTTCAAGGATCCCTCTCAGTCAGGTAAAAAACAATTAATAAAGAAACTGTTGCATTTTGGTCTTCCTAAATTAGCCCAAACATCCAGATGGTTGCCACACATCACTTTTCTGACCTGTTTGCTTTGGCCACATGTACATAAGGAAGACAGATTTTCAGCATTATGTAACTTGAACAAGGTGTTTAGACCTGTGTTAAAGTGCTTTTTAGGGTATGGAGCCTTTAAATGTAATGTCACTCAACAATGTAATTATGCTTCCTGTTGGTGATATTATAGTAAATTGTTAATGCACATAAGAATTTTTAGTAGTAACTTCAGTAGGTTATTATTTCTCCAAATGCACTGAGAGCAACACCTGTCAGGCCCAGCCTTATATTATGTGAGTGTGTTTTCTTACATTGTGAATAAATGAACTGTTTAAACTCTACGAGCCTAATTAGGAAAAGTTGGCTGCACAAAAGGCCTCTGCTGCAACGTAGCAATGAAGATAGAGCAATACAAAACCTACATACCTTATGTATTTTTTTTACCTGTCCAATATCCATGTTCCCCGTTTTCCTGCTTTGTTTAACTTGTCTTCAGTGCAAAGCCATGGGGGGGTCAGGTTCAGCTCTGTACACAGTATGAGACTACAACAGAAATGCAGCACAAGAGCTTTATACTTTGTTTTGAAAAGTGTTTATTATAATCAACAGAAAGACCATGGTGTGCTAAACTTCAGGTTCCTCACATTATTCAAAGACATGCATGCAAAGGTCAGTTGTTAAATCTAAATAGTGAATCTGTCAGTGTCTGTAACCGTGTGAGGTCTTATGAAACTCCCACAGAAAAGCCCTTGATTTCGGGTCCCATTCTCCGTCTCAAACTAAGTCACATATTTAAAAGAAAATAGAGAAAATTGTTATACTGGACGACAGCATTCATAAGTATTTCTTAATTTCTCATCATCCCTCTGTAAGGCGAGAATAGGTTGTGATGTTAAGCTAAAACGAATCACGCTTTCCATTTTTGGTCTGGCTTCAGCTCGGTAATTACAGAGGCTAATGAATATCTTCAACTCTTTGAACTCCTTTATTTGCACAAAGCAGCAGGAAGCATTTAGCCATTAGTGCTAATGCTGAGCTGCACTTTCAAGGACGAGTCCATCGGCTTTGTGTGCTGAGATAGATAAGATCTGTGGAGTTTTACTGTTTTCTGATAGACTTGTACTTAGAGTGCTGGGGCCAGATAGATTTCATTTGCAGACTCTATAATATAATTTCTACACCATCTGTTCTATATTTTCTTAATTTTACACGGTCATTTAAGTGAGGGCTGACTGACTGCTCCTTTCAGTCACACTGCAATAATAGATGTGTAAACGAACTGTGTAATTTCACATTCCTCATGGCAGAAGTTAGCTGAGATACCTAGACGTCATCCAGCTCCTCCAGGGGAATACCAATAGGCCAAACTGTGCCTACAGGTGTGCCTGACTATCTAACTTGTACCCCTCAAACTCTTTCAAAAGCTCAAATCACAAAATATTGTTAAAAAGGTTTTTTTTTTTTTTTTCAAATTAATCCTTTTTCAAGTTAATCCTTGTTATTTTGCCTAATTTCTGGCCCTTCGTGGGCTTGCTTTGTCCAAAAATGGGTGTTGTTAAGTCGTCCTGTCTTTATTCTTTAACAGGAGGTACAAATATTGCAGAGGTAAGATAGATTTAGAAAACATGTTATCTGTTCATGCCCAAAAGAGGCATGTTTTTTTTTACAGAATGCGAGGATGTAGCATCAAATGGGACTGTGGTTTTCCATTGCTGCTGTTCTGTTGGAGCATAGATGGGGCACAATAGGTAGGAAGAATTTTGCACCAAGAAGCATAGAAGAAGCTTCAGTTCTGAGCGTAGTCTTAAGGCCCTAGCATTCTCCGTAGGATTGTCTAGAGGAAGCTTGGTGGACCATATTCTACAAAATAAAAATGAGTCAATTTAATTGTTCAGTTGCTCTGAATCATGTGCTATACATAGATCAGTGTATTTTTAGTGTCATAAATGGAATGGAAGCAATCTTCATTATGGCGTCGGTTTATTATAGACGGCTAAATATAAAATGTTCCTCCATGCTTGTTTGACCACAGCGCTTTGATGTTACACATCAGCTTGATTGAAACAGAACCTCCCGCTAAGTGTTAATCCATGTCATGTCATGTTTATTCAAGTTGACTTAAAAAACTGTGAACAATGATGATGATCTGAACAACATGTTCAAAAACTCTAGGCTTAAAATGTTACTAAAAGTCTGGCCAGTCCTCTAAATGGAAATCCAGACATCTACAAATACTAATGTACTATATAAAAGTATACTTTGTAATACTTTGTACAATACTTCAAATATGAAAAAGTAAACATGCATTTTTAGTCTTTTTTCAAGCCAAGACTTTGACATTTTTTGTCGAAATATGTTTTTAGAATCTTCTTTATTACATTTTGAGTAAGTCTAAATCTTACTTAATAGCTTGTTTGGACTTGTAGTCACTTCCTGGAGACACTGAAATGTGAGATTCAGATAGAGGGCAGGCAGTGATTTTACTGTAGAAGTTTGTAAATTGTGAATATGACAGTGTTTCCGTGGTGAACGAACGGGTCCAACAAACTATCCAACTAAGTTTCCATTGAGTTTGTTCAAAAAGGTGACAAGTTAACACAAGTTAACCAAAAGGTGCTGGAAAAAAATGCCTTTTCTTTAGTCAATATTTAGTGGATTTGTAACATTAGCTTGTAGTTACATTGTGATTAGCGGGAATCACAGAGAGCTCAGCCTGGTATGTAAACAATATTAATCTTTTTTCAATATCTTAAATATAAAAAGATTATCTATTTGAGATAGGAATCATATCTGAAGCAGTTTTTTACATTTACATTTATTCATTTAGCTGACGATTTTATCCAAGGGGACTTACATTAGTCTTCCATTTACCAGTGTTACAGCTGGAACACCGCTGGAGGCAAGGTGGGTTAAGTGTCTTGCCCAAGGACCTAATGACAATAAGAACTGTGGGGAGAACAGGAATTAAACCACCAACCTTCTGGTTGAATGACAACCGCTCTCCCACTGAACCACTGCGCTCAGTGGCAAATAATCATTTAAAATAAATGTAAAGAGTAAATCCTGGTGCGTAGTGATGTGAGTGGAGCTATTAGCCTCATTAAGACTCTTCCACTTTATTTAGATGATTGAACCTTAATTTCAGAAATCCAGAGATTTTAGGGACTCACAATGAAGACAATGGATGCAATCTTTAAATTCATGAAGCAAGAGCGTTGCTTCTTGTTTTCACCCAAGAAAGAGGATCAACAACACACCCCTCTGGCGGACCCAAAGGCCAAAAACCTGTACCATTTCAGTGGAAACACGCCTCATGGTTTTGTTTGTGTGAATGCAGTTCAGTAAACATGGAGATGGAGAAGCCTCTTATTGGATGCAGCCTAATGCCTTTCTATATCTAGCATCATAGATTCATCTGTGTTTTCCACAGAGGCAGACATAACATAACTATCCACCAGTGTTATGAATGTTAAACAGGGCCATATTAAAGTGGGATGGACCCTTAGGGCAAAAACACTGCATCCTTCAGAGCCCTGCTTAGCCCATTTTTCTTTGTATATTGTATGTAAACCAATCATGTTTATATGCCCAGTGGAAATATTACAAATCACACAATAACACTGTTTGTGTACTTAGAGGTTCATTTATAATAATAAAGTGGCCTTTATGAAATACCGTAGATGTAATGTACAGTAGTGTTTTTTTGATTCCACTGGGAATAGTCTTAAGATGAACTTTCATTCAAAAGACTACCTACACATTTAAAATTACATTTAAAAATTGAAGCCAGCCAATTAGTGAAATATGACACTTTGACTCCACTATATTTGAGAAAAGAATTTGGAGGACACAACAACTGTATGAACTGGAGAGAGCGGGAATCAAACCACCAACATTCCAGTTAAAAGACGCCCGCTCAACCACCTGAGCCACTGCGTCCCCCTGAGTCGCAGCATTTCAAACTACCGTAGCAGACAAGACAATTTTATGTACATGGTGCCAATTCCAGCAAAATCTTAAACCCCTTTACAGGAGAAAACTGCATGCCCAGAACCAAGGAGAGGCTGAATGGACAGAGGAGAGACAAAGAGACAGGACTGGTCGCAGGTAAATGATCTGTTTCCCCGGTAAACTACAATGCAGAAACAAGTTTTCTTTTTATCACCGTACTTTATTATACTGTATATTATTTGTTGATTGATGATAAGTAGTCAGTAATATGGATCACCAGATGCACAGCCATTGCCTGCAGTCACATTAGTAGCATTGTCAATAAAAATGGCGTATTCGGCGAAAGTGAGCTGGGATTCATTCTTTTTCTGAAGTGAGAAGTAGCCCATTAAACCAACAATGACGCTGCCCCAGGCTCGGCCACAGAAGAGTCCTTCTCTTTCAGATATTGATTTGTTGGTGGCCTCTGTGTGGAATCTATAAAGACTTTTGTTATTTCTGCTTTACCACTGTTATTTCTTCTCTGGAACCTGGCCAAAGCAGGAATATGTTGTCATCAAGCCGCTTGGAGCACACATTCAGTAAACCATTTTTACCTCCTCTGTTTTACTCTTTTTTTAAGCATTTGTTTGCGTTTGTTGCCCAAAAGCCAGTTTTAAACAGGATTTGACATCATGTGCCAGGTAAACACTTTTGTGTGCTCCTCTCCATCTGTTCCCAAACAGGATTGTGGTTTCACTTACGCCTTAGCTCCGGCTGCACATGTTCAGCACAAATCCTTCCCCGTTCTGTGACAGACGGGTATAAAGAACACTGCTGGCCTTTCTTCTCTAAGACCTTATTCATTTTGTTTTATAATCTGCATACAGCCATAGAGATAAAGGCAATAAAGGATACGCTATCAACCATTTTGGAAACTGTAGGTGCTCTGTCAGCCATATACCAGGTGTCTCTTTTTACATTGTGGTGTATAGGAATAATTCTTATTGTGCCACTGTTAGTGCAATACAACAAGGGCCTGCCAGGCCAAAGGAGGCAGTCCTACATCCAGGTATTATATCACATTCAGGACCATCTATATTCAAATCAGGTCAAAAAGATGTGCATCAAATTTGATACATTTATGGTAAAATAAGGATAGACCACTCAAAGAAAAGATGAATTTGTATTTAAGTAAAGTTTCCAGGAAATTCTTACAGTGAAGTAGTTGAGGAATGTTAAGCTTTGGAGAAAAGGGTCTATGGTTTATGCTTTACAGGGTTACCTGAAAGAGGTTTTAGTATTTCAGTATTCAAATACTCCCTGTATATTCAGGGTTTAGAGTCACTTATGCTGTTTAAAAGGCACAGTTATTGTTTTTTGTGCTTTTAAACATGGACCACTGGTTTGTTTTCAGGTTTGGGTTAGAGTAATTTGTAACCTTACAAAAGTTAGTTTTACCCTCGAGCAACTTAAGCTTGTTCCCAATTACCTCAGTCAATAGTGGGACAATGTATTGTTGACAAACAATGAGTATCTGGATCTAGGAAGAACATTTGTAACGATGACATGTATTATACAGTGTCATACAAATGTTTTGAGAAATAGTTATATTTTCTATGCTTCTATACTATATTAAAGTGCTTTGTTACATTCCATTACTTACAGCTAAGGTGACCATATCATAACAAACCAAATGTAAAACAAAAAGCCTGTTTATGTGGGACAAAGAGGCACTGTGGAACATCTTACTAATGCTGTGTTAATTGACAAATGTCCCACATACAGCGGAAACAGAAAATTTCCTCATATAGCTCACAAAAAACGCATTTCCTCAGACTGGCTTACCCATGAGCCATGATCTTTAGGCTATAGTCCTCATTGTTACAGCATCTGTGTTTTTAGCTGGATTTTTAATGTTTTTTTAAAATAAGATGAATTCTGTTTCCCTGTTTCCAGCTTTGCATTGTGGGCGGAGCTGTTGTTCGGAAGGTCAGTGCCGAGCGCTGAAGCTGTCAATCAAACTGTGCACTCCACTTGAATACTGCTGATTGATTGACAGTTCTGCGATGACGCGGCTTTCTCGCTTTGGGACCGAACTACAAAGCAAAGCAATGGGTCTTTCATAAATTATCTACAGCAGTGAAAATGTGGAAGATACAATCAATTTGCGTGATGCAGGACTTTTGTTCAAAATGGCGTGCAGTCCCACACAAAGCGGGACATCTGGTCACCCTACTAACTAAAACCTGCAAGATTTTGGCTTCATATATCCAAACCATTGTTAAAATTCCTGTCATAGCTGAGCTCTTTGGCCTGTGCTAGTTTTTCCTCTGCAGTTGTCCGCCTGAGGGCTTGAACAATGACTTGTGTTGCTTTCTTCCGCGTCTTTGCTGACATAAATAAATGCAGGTGGCTTCTGCTTATAAAGAGAGGTCTCAGCAATTTTTGCAACAAATGACAAAGTGCTGGACATTTATTCTGTGTGCACAGTAAATATGTCTGTACAGCTGATGTGTGAAGCACCCTGCTGCTCCCCTGCAGATAGGCCAACATCCTTATCCACAGTCACCAGCACTGTCCCCCCCCCCCTTGTGTGACCTTTGTCATCTGTTTTTAATCATTAGCCTAATAATAACCTTGAGATCAGACAAAGCAGGAAGCAGCAGACTTTGAAAGTTGGGATGTTACGATGTAAGTGCTACTACTTCGCATGGGAGGATTATGAATAAGATGATGAATCAAATTTTTCTGCATACACTTTAATACACTATGCACAATTTCATTTTACTTAAAAATAATATGTCAAGTGGTTTCACATGACTGTTTTAAGTAATTGACAAACTACTTGATTCATTAAAATGGACTTGAAGAAGTTGATTAATTTATACAGTATGTAATAGTGTTCAATATAGATTACATAATTTTATTATGTAATTTTTATTCAATCAAGCTGTGGTGTAAGTGTTACCTTAAAAAATGAGTGAGTGGAACTAAGATAATGAGTGACAGTCGCAGAGCCCAGACAGAGAAGTACTTTACTTGAAACTCAATCAGACATGACCTGTAGGAGTTTAGTCTCTGTGGATGTTTTCAGAGAAAAATGGTACTGTGTTTAAAGTAAACATCTGTGTTGAGGAAATAATCCAATCATATTTGTAGCTTTAATAAATCTCTAACTTGTCTCTGTTGATGTCAGTCATGGTCTGGTTGCTGCTCATGATTGCTGCTGGGTAACAGCAGCATAATATTTACATCAGTTTTCGAAAATAAAAGTTTTATTTTACATTAATCTGGGGAATAATCCGAGGAACTAAATAATTTACAGCAACAACCTTAAATAATATTTTGTCATCACTATTTTTCTATGAAAACATATACTGAGACACTGAACTGTAAAAATCCTACAGTGTCTCAAGAGTATCTTCTAAAATGCCTGAAATACATACGTCTGCTTTCTGTGAATGTTTGATTGAAGGACATAATGAAGTTGAGTAATCTATATTGAACACTGTCTGTGAAGGTTCTCAGGCATCCAGGTCATCTTGAAAAATAAGATTATGGTAAAACCATCTGGAGTTTTTATATTGAACACTGTTACATATAAATCAATCCACTTCCTTAAGTCCATATTAAGAAATCAAGTAGCTTAGTAAATACTAGAGCTGCTCCGATCAGCATTTTTGGGGCCGATTATCGATCACCATAATCATGATATGCCGATCACAGACTGGCAGGGGAATGAGAATCTTTTATCTATACTCATGCAGTGTGCTTTCTTGACACATTTGTGCTCACATAGTCTCTTCTACTGTATTTTATTATGATATAGTCGAATGTCCCAATAAAGCTCTTCTCATTTCTCATCTCAATTAAGTAATAAGCACACGAGAAGAATGGAAATCAAATAGGTTCTGGTGCAAGCAGCGGCTCGCAAAGTTGCCGCACATGCGCGATTCATTTTCAGTCTGGACGTGGAGGGGGGAACAACTCCTGCTCTGACTGCAGCTGGGGCTGCTGAGCCTGTGAGTGCTTGGGATGGGGGTGGGGACCGCGGCAGCACCTGCTGCTCATTGAGAAGAGTAAGAACGATGTGTGCTTTCACTTCAGAGAGTCTCCAAAAGTCTCCAGAAAAAAGTAGTTTTTTTGAAAATGTGTCGCTAGAAGGGTCTGAATACTCACTAAATATAACGACAAAGGCGCTAAGTTGGCAACACTGCATTCACGTGTGAAAAAGTCGCACTATTTACGTCACGCAATCGGCTTTTTTGATCTGCGCTTTTGGGGTTCGCCGATCAAGCTATTTTTAGTCAATATCGGCCGATCATGATCAGTGGCCAATCAATCAGAGCATCACTGGTAATTACTTAAAGCAGTTATCTGGAACCACATGACATAACAGTTGTGTAATTATCACTTTAAAAGTTGGTTTTAGATTTAATTTATATTTGTTGCCAAATTTTTTGGGGGAACTTGGGCTGCACCTACAATTTATAAAGAAAAATGTAAATTTCTTTTTAAATAAATGTGTCTTCCTAATTGTAAGTCTATGAAAATACATTCTTACAATTTATACAATCAGTATTTTGTCTGTGAGCTTGTTCAACAGCAGTATAAATTTTTCCACCTGCCTTTGTCCAGGTTGAACAGTATTGTCTGTTTACTACAAACAAATGACTTTCATTTCAGTGTATAAGGTTTAATGAAGGAGTTGTGACTTGTGGTATTCTGTTTTGCAACTCATTGATCCCAGACGTTCTATGGCTGCTCTCTTTTGTCCAAAAGCAGTTGCAAAAGCTCTGTTGTTCAATGCAGGGGATGGTCCATGTTGTTCATCTTATTTTAGTTTAGTATACCATCTGTCCTGGGATGGAGGTAGAGGAAGGGGGTGTATTTTATATACTGAAATCCTCAGAGGGATTGGCCCAGGTGGACGGTCAGTTTTAAGAGGCCGAGCTAGAGAGCTGTAGATACAAGGACCTGCCAAGCCCACAATTTGAGCCCCGGCCATACACACTCATCGACCGGCCCAGTCAGGGCGGCCAAATTTGCAGCCGCTAATCTGATAATCCCCTGCAGATGTGGATGCTGCTGGCGCGTCATGAGAGCTGGGATTGTAGACTGGCATAGACACTGAATGAGTATGTGTGTTCTATTGTAAATGGGTGGCATGTAGTTCTGGAATATGGGCTGGAGAGATCCACAGCCCGCCTGGAAGGGAAGATCCCATACAGTCTGAAAAAGTTTGATTGGAAGTCAATATGGAACAGCTGTCTAAACAACCTAACACTAACACAATTTGTATCCATGATGCCAGTGTCACATACGTTTGTTTTTCAATAACAATTAATCCCTTGATACCAATCAAACTATACCACTAGATTCTGTTAAATGTTACACTGTGTAACTTTTTGCCAGTAGCATCTCATAATTTAAAGTTTCTAAAATATAGGTTCTCGTATTGATTTAGGGATTCTTAGACAAATGATTGGTAGAATCAGGCCTATATCTCTGAGACAGTACCCTCAGATGGACTCTGATATAAATGATTTATAATTCCATGCCACCGGGACGAGCAGACCTCTCCAGCTCAAACACAAGGAGCAGAAATAGGCCAAAACACTGGACTCTAGCAGAGTTTTATTTGTAGAGAATGCACTAAAACAACCCTACAGTTTCAGAAGACATGTTTTTTTCTTCCTAACGTGCTGGTTTTGGGTAGTTTACTCTTGAAAACAAACAACACAGTCAGTATGTAGAGGAATCTGCGCCCCTTGTGGCTAAAAGTTAAATAGTGTTGCTTTAAGTGTGATTTGTGAATTGCAATTCATTTCAGTACATTTTAGATTATTCTTCACTACTTCATATGTATTTGTAATGATATGTGTCTATTGTTTAAGGTAGGACAAGTTAAGTCCAGAAATAACTGTAGAAAAAGTGGCTAAAATAGGAATTGGGAAAATTTCAAATGAACATAGTTTGACCTACATCCATTTATAAATAAACTTGTGGAAAAAAATTACCCAATGGTGATTTCAATTTAAGGGTTCTTTTTGTGGCGTGGTTTGCAGTGTTTGCACATGTTTTTCTTTTGCTAATCATATCCAGAAAATTGTGGTAGAAAATGCTTCATTGCAACTGTAGGGGGCACTATTTCTTAGAATCCCCTCTGTTTGTGAGGCTGAGAAACAGCGCTGTCTTGTCCAAACCTTTATGTGATATATAGGCTGTTTATTTCTTTCACCATTTCCAGTAAAAATAAGACAATAAATTGCAGGTTATGTTTCTTACGGACAACAAGAGCCTATGAAAAGCCGTAACATATTGATATCTGACAGGTGAAGTCAATAACATTGATTATGTGGTGAGCCTTACAGTCAGGGAGTGGTATACATTCAGAACATTTTGCAATAGTATTTTGGGTTGTGTGTGGCAGGAGTAAAATTTCAAGTATCAATCGACAAGTCTGAAAATTCACAAAAGTTACAAGCAATAACAGAATAAATCTCTCCTTTGAGACCTGCTTATTAAGTTAGCAGAGCTATGCCAAATCCAAAAGCACTGGACTCAGTATATCACAACATCAGCACATAACCATCTCAATAGAGGTGTGGCAATCCTGTGAGGACTCACCTAATGTTAATTCTAGGTTTACCATATGTCCCATTTTGGCCGGGACAGTCCCGTTTTCAAGCCTCCTTTCCCGTGACCCGAGGGATATCTGCAAAAATACTCTCCTGTATGTTTCGTATTTTATTTTATTTGACTTTTTTACCATCAGTGTCAATGCCACTTTGCTCATTTGTCACTAGACTGTGTATCAATTACAGAGTTGCCATAGTTACCCCAATATTAACCAATTGGAAAAGATCAATATTGTTCCATATGTCTGTAACTCAATACTGATTGGTCCATTTACGTGCCTAAGAGGGAGGTTATTGCTAAGTGTCCCTTCTCTAGCTTTTACTGTTCCTGTCCATCATTATGCCAAAAAGAAAGTCACCATTTGCTATTGAGCTTAAGGAACAATACAATGGTTTGCTTTTAGAAAAGCACATGTTTACATGTTAATTTAATAAAAAAAGTTACATAATGCAGCTTGCTAATCTGGTCACCCTCGTTAATACGTAATATAAGCATTAGCCGATCAGCTATAGTGGCAGAGCAACTATGCTACCACAGATGTGTTAAAACAAGAAAATGTAGTGTGACTCTATCCTTGGAGTTGAGTGTTGGAATGTCTGCTCCAAACTTTTCTTGTGTTTTAAGCCCAGCAGTAAATTATGGTTGCCAGGCTACCTGTACAGTGGTTAACTTAAGGCACGACAGTGACATTATCTGTCACTTAGTAGTGATATTTTAGGTAAATTCTCCAACAAATACCCATATTGTGTCACATTCAAGTTAAACAAGTGACATAAAAAGGGCATGCAATCTGTCATTTTTTCTTGACATTTTGTAAAAAGGGGATAAACCTTGGGAAAAAACACCAACTTCTCCAAATGTCCAAAATCAATAATAGCTGCATAAAAAGCATGACTTAAAATAAAAACAGATTAATTTGCTTGGCACATTAGCTCAATTAATATTACTTATAACATTAGCTCTACACATTAGTTCCAGCCCTATCTGTCTGTGCTTTATACGTAACCTTTATTGAATCATTACATTCACTCTCTTAGTGTTAGGAATGTATGTGTATATATATATATATATATGAATATATTTATGTATATATGTGCATAAATGAATGGTTCTGCCACCATTGTGTCCTACCATCCCTCTGTTTAAAGATTCATCCTAATCTGACTCTGAGTGGCTCTGATTTCCCCCTCAACCTGCCTTAACCGCAAACCAAGTTTCAGATCGTTTGATTGAGCTTTAGACGTCACTCCACTGTTGTTGGCAGTCTTTTTTTGGACCAAAGAGCACAAGCAGACTTATTTGGTTTTAAAGTATGAGACATAGATAGAAAAAAATGTTGTTGGATTTTTAACATTGAGCACAGTATGTTTAGTACATATATAAATGATGGAATAAGAAATTGTACATCAGAGTATTCTTGGCTGCTACCTTTACAGTGGCACGTACTGTCCCTTATGCAGCAATTGTGTCAAGGTTGAGTCTTATCCAAAGATTACATAACACAAAACTCCCCAGATCCCACAGGTTTTTTTTCTTCAGTATGTGAATAGTTGCATTGCATGATGCCACTGAGCTTGAGGCAGCTTTAGGATGATGTCATCTCTTTGCAAGACTCTTTTGGATGTGTATAGTCTGCTCTGCTGCAGTGGCTCTGAGAAATGTTAGGTCTGAGAGTGGCATAAATGACACAGCGAGTTATTTGACAAGAATTCCTGGAGGGCATTTTAAAATTGTATTTCACCAACCATAAACCCCAGACTGTAAACACAATTGGATTTCCATAATGTAACCAAAGACTTATTTTCTCAGTGTGATGAAAACAAAAGAAGCTCAAAAGCCCCTACAGTGGAGGACAGGTTACCTAAATGAATATTGGGATGAGAATGGCAGGGTTGTAGTCAAGCCTATACATATAAAAATATGTAATAATCAGAGTTTACCAAAATCAAGATGACGCTGAGTTAGGACTAGTGCACCTACAATGGGCACAGAGACTGGGGAACATTTGTTTCCCCTTGTAAGAAGGTGGCAAAGAGACTCAATATATTGTTTTTGTTTGAAAACAGGCATTTATTTGATCACAATGATGACAAAATATGTGGTATTGATCCTATGTCTGGTCTAGAGACAAAGGTCCCCAAAGATCTCCAATAGAGGGTGCAGTTTTTAAAAAAGTTGTGCCATCGTACTTTATGAATGGCATGGATCGACTGACCATGTTGAGAATGCTTCTTGTCCCTACATTAAAGTGAAAACACAAACCTAGTTAAGTTTTGGTTTGTGCACTGACTCTAATAATACAATAGATTTCTGTAGAGGATTGTACAGCTTGGTGGAAACATGACTTCAGACACTGGCTCTGCACCAGCTCCAAATCAGCGACACATAATCAAATCCACAGTGGCATACTTCTCTCAGCTATACACAGCAGCACCAATCGGACACCTAATGGTCTCATAAGTCAGTCCGCACAGCTGTTGGCAAGGTCAGGTTTCATTTGTGGACGCACCCTGCCAAACTCACTTCCCATCTTTTCTATTTCCTCTCCAACTCCTTATTTCTTCGCTCTGAGCCTGTCCTGTACCCGTCCTGCTCCCTGTCACCCCGCGCCACCCTGCCCTCTTTCTGCTTGGCTGGACTTGAGGATTGCTAGTGCTATTCGATGAATATTAATGGCAGAGTTAGGATATTATATGAAAATGAAGTGTTTATTTACTCTAGGACTGTACAGGAGGTAGTGGCGGTGGTGGGTGGCTCGACACGGACATAGATTTTTAAGTAAGAAAATGCACTGTGCCAAATAGGATTCAAGTCTGTAAAAGGCCGTGCCCAACCAAATCTGCTACAGAGTTTTAGACAAGCTTCATTAGGGAAAGCAAAAGAGCATAATTTGGAAAAAAACAGAGGAAGATGTTTGTCTGGGTCTAACACAAGACTAGTCAAATATGACTGTGAGCCAGTCCTTGCTTTGTTGGCTGGGATCTGGCTGTTGGCAAATACGACATTAATAATATTAATAAAAGTCAATAATTGTGTTTACGACACACACAAAGTGAATTATGAGTGATCCTCTAAAATGTGGAAAAAACAAATAGGCATAGTCATATTTACATGCTAGGTACTTGCTTGATGGTCAAAATCCTTAATCAGATTCAGAATAACACTCATTACATTTGTCTATCACCACAAAGATAGAAAGTTCTTTTAACATCTCCTCCTCTATGGAATAGCTACTACCAGCTGTTATTTAAAATCAAACAACTCTAATGTAACAATGTTTTACAAAGTTTTTTCTCCTGTGCTCAGAGAAAAAAAGGTCATGTGAGTTATGAATTAAAAGAAAAACATTTGAAAATGAATGAAATGGCACCTAACCTGAAAGTGCGGGCCAATGTGGAACAAACAAACCTATCCCCTGCACTCCTATTGCAAATGTTGCCCGGGCCTGATATTTTTGGCATTAAGCTAAGCTACCATTAGCCACGGTTGACAGGGCCCTGACAGTGGAGGCAGCTGAATGAGGTGACAGTGTGACAGGCTGACAGCAACACCAAATCCACATTTACATTAGGTCAGTCAGCGCGGTGAAATATGGAGCGTAGCTAGAGCTGACGAGAGCAGGCGCTTGTTATTTGCAGAGTGCCAGCAGTGTGTGATCAAGTCGGACACAGTGACAGGTGCCAATCCTGAGCACTCTCCACACTCGGTTCGAATTGGTGATTATTATTTTACACAAGTGGGGTTTACCTGTTTGACATATTTGTAATTTCATCGAAGTAAATAGTCGTCAAACTGTTTGAGTCTTTAGAAGAAAATGTCCATTTTTGTCAAGTTTCTAAAGGTACTTTCTGCCATGTTTTGGTCTTTTTGATTGTATCTGGAGGATAAAGTGCAGATTGCAATTCTATATCCTTCTTCTTTTTAGATCATACAAACAGCTATGGTAGCCCTGCAGGGACATGTGGTTGTCTATGAAAAAACAATGTGGAATTAGGTAAAAGATAGTGAAGAAACAAAATAAAATCAATCTAATTCAGAAACTTTCATGCAAAAATGTGACCCTTTTGACCACTCAGGGCACTTGTAGGAGTAGGAAGTAATGGACTAAAATGACTCCTTCTACTGTGTTTAATGTGTAACCCTTGTAATGTATTAGAAAGCTGCCTTGTCTTTTGTGTTAGCTGTTCCAATTTGACCCATGACTTTGGCTAAAATCCACAAAGAACAATAATTATCATCATCTAATATTGTTTTTCATGTCATAATTGACTAGTTAAGCACTGATAGCAATGTTTTTATCTGTCTTTTTGGGCCACATGGACCATTTATCTTAGAATATACCACCTGATATTAAAACAAATGTTACATTCATTTATTTTCTTTTATGACAATGGGTATTTATGTTGTCTGACTTATAATATTATTCCTTTATTATCCCCGGGGGGAAATTCTTAGCCGGTAGCTACACCAGGGGGCACCCACCATGTTTTTTGATGTTGTTGGGAAAAACTGGAGTACCCAGAGGAAACCCACATGAGCACGGGAAGAACATGCAAACGCCAGAAATAAAAGTCCCATCTGACCCTGGAGCAAACCCTGGACCTTCTGGCTTCTAGCCAATTCCATGTGTACCACACCTATATCGTTCATTCTCACATTTATACTTCTGTTTTGCCAGTTGGCCTATACATACATGTCTTTGGGCGGTGGGAACTTGTGGTTAACACGGAGAGGACATGCAGACTCCTTTCAGATAAGACTGAGTTGGCTGGCTGAAGATATAGGAGTTGGCTGGCCAGGGTTCAAACTCACAACCTTCTTGCTGTGAAGCAGGAGGGCACCCTCTTAACCTCTGCTCCCTCTAACCTCAGCGTTCCACTTGGGTCACTCAAATTTCACACACGTATTGTCATTCCTTTTCTCTCCAGAGCAAACCTCCACCTCTTTAGGTTCTCCTCCACCTGCTCCCTGCTCTCACTTCAGATCACAATGTCATCCACAAACATCATAGTCCATGGAGATTCCTGTCTGACCTCATTTGTCAGCCTGTCCATCACCACCGCAAACAAAAAGGGGTTCAGAGCCAACTGTACTTCTCCATCAGCATTCTCTAAGCAAATATTGGGTCAAATGTAAAAATGAACTTTTTAACATTTTTGAAGTAGCACTACATAACCTTTAGCCAATAGCATCACATAACGTAGCGGTTGGTAGAATCAGGCCTATTTCACAGAAAGTGAAAACTCCGGGACGAGTAGATCTCTCCTGAGTGGCACGTTAAGCAGAATCAGGCTTAGGCGACCCTAGCCGAGTTGTATTTGTACAAAATGCACTAAAAATAAAATGACCCTAATGTTGCAGAAAACTTTTTTTTTTCTTTCCGACTTGCTGTTTTTGAATAGTTTTCTCCCGAAGACAAACAACACAGACAGTCTATAGAAGGGGCCGGCTAAATGTTATGCAATGCTGCTTTAACCTAAAAAGTGGTCAGATTTGATCCTAACACAGTTTAAGGGTTTAAATTTAAATGTATTTTTTCTAAAGCAATAATTGTTATTGCTGGTGATACTTCTCTACTGCACAAACATAAATCACTTTCAAAAACAACACTATTGTTTTACTTTACCTGTCAGCACCTCTGTGTATGAACCTGAAGCATAATATTTCGGCCAGTTTCATTTTCACTAAGGCTTGACTCAACAGGATAATTGCTTTCCTGACAAAACAAAACCAAGACTAAAATGTAATTAAATATAGGACTCCATCAGTTCCAACCCAAAGATGAGTGAGGACTAAATGTTGGGTTAAAGCAAGAGTAAGATAAAACTCTTCCTTGAAGACTTGATCTTAATAGTCTTTATAAATGGCTAAAATTGTGGATATTGGTTTGAATGTAAGTCATTATGTATTCCCCCATAAAAAAAAGTTTATTTTCAATAATCTTTTTATTATTTTTCTGCATGAAATTTGCCATCACATGCTTGCACAGAGTAAATAAAAACAGCTGACATACTAGCTGCTTTCCATTGAATTTCATTCAAAGATCACTATGTGTGTTTTTGATATGTATCCAAATCACGCCATTGTCTCACACACTCATTATTACTTCAATTCCATCAGTATATTATTGTTCTGCTCCTGCCGTGTCAGTATAAACAGCTCTGGGAGGCTGCAAAACACAAAATGGCGATCCATCATGACCCCCCACGTCTTACCTCCTGCAGTGTCGCGCCTGCATTTCCGTTTATAGATTGGAGGCATTTTCTTTCCGCTGATGTCAGGAAGTGTGCTTTTTGGGTCCACGGCCAGGAAAATGGGGAGAAATATAACGGCACTTACAATGCTGCTTTGGAAGCCTTTCTGTTTGGCCTTTTTGTGTTGGACTGTCTGATAAGTAGTAACCTTTAAATCTCCAAGAGTAGATTTTCTAAAACCTATTTAAAATGTTACCACTGCACTAAAAGTCTGAAATCTTTATGATGAAATACTCAACAATACTCAACGCAACAGTAAAAAACCCTAAAAGTCTAAATGGTATTTCCCCATAGTAAATACACTGCATAACTGCATGTCAAAAGCAGTTTAAAACATTATTTTTGAGGATACAAAATTTAATTCAACTGAGCTTTAATGCCTTAAGGAAAATATAATTGTTTGACCACCCTTCAAATAAATTTAAATGCAAATTAAATAATTCGGACTTCATCTGCCATCTTCCAACTACAGAGATTGGGTCCATGTTGCTCACTATAGTATCCGTCCTGTCATGTGCCTGTTGCTCAAAACTAATACATCAAAGAATGACAAGGGCCTCAGTAATAACAAAATGTAACCTCGACAACATTTGAGAACTCTCTTGGAATATAAGGTCTTTGCCACAGCTCCAAATCTTGGCAACAGATCTTCTCTTTAACTGTAGCCTGAAAAGGACCATTGCTTGTTTACATCCACAGCAAGTTCCCTATCAAAAGCTACACTCGATGCTGCGTAGCATACGCTATGGGGAAACATTCTTTGTGTGACCGGTTGTGAAGCACGTGTGTCAAACACTTAAACATTTAAATTAAATAAAGTATCATGGCTGGATTCAGGAAGAAATGTGTTCCTCCGTGCCAGAGGCACATTTCTGACGATGATCAGCATGAGTTTTGTTTTGAGTGTATGGGGGAAGAACACGCGGCCATGGGACTTTCTGGGGAGTGTAAGCACTGTGATCTCTAGCCTGCTACGATCCTACGTGCCCGGCTCGCTTTCTTTAAAGAGGAGCGAGTCGCCTCCCCGCTCCGGTTGTGGGGTTCACGTGTTGATCTGGATGAGGCGCAGGGATCAGAGAGTCCCATGTCCCTTGCGCTCTCACCAGATGAGGCAGACACCGTCTCTGTGCTCAGGCGGGCGCGCTCCGGCGCTTCCCGCGAGCACGTCGATGAAGCCTCATCCCTGGCTTCTGGGGGAGCCGCAGCCTCGGAGCGCTCTACCCGCTCTGATGCTGCATTTGAGGAGCTGCTCGAGGTGGTTACAAGAGCAGTGGCGCGGCTGAATATTGAGTGGCCTCAAGAGCAGGGCCCCCCTAAACACTCAAAACTGGATGACAGGTTTCTGTCAGGTGGCCTGGGAGAGGGACCACAGCGGCGGTCTCTCCCCTTTTTCGGGGACCTCCATGAGGAGCTGGAACGCTCATGGAATAAGCCCTATTCATCCCGTGTTTTTGTGCCTTCGACGTCTATTTATTCGACTATCATGGGCGCACAGGTGCGGGGCTATGGGTCGATGCCCCAGGTGGAAGAGACGCTTGCGGGTTATCTCTCCCCCGGGACATCGTCCTCCCTGAGAAAACCTACACTCCCCAACAAGCCATGCCGGTTCACATCATCACTGGTGGGGAAGGCTTTCCAGGCGGCGGGTCAGGCTGGTGCAGCACTGCACACCATGGCGGTTTTGCAGGCATACCAGGCTGAGCTGCTCAAAGATTTGAGCACAAGGGGTACTGTGGACGAGGACGCGTTTTCTGAGCTACGCCGTGCCACAGACCTCTCTCTTCGTGCAACTAAGCAGACGGCCCGCGCTATTGGCCGCTCCATGTCTGCTTTGGTTGCGACGGAAAGACATCTGTGGCTTAACCTCACGGGCATCAGAGAGAAGGACCGCGCCTTCCTCCTGGATGCACCCATCTCACCTTCCAGTCTTTTTGGTGACGCGGTAGACTCCGCGAGGCAAAACGCTACGAGGAGGCGTTTGTGAGGTTCCTTCCTCGCCGTGCTCAGCAGCCGGGACCATCAGCCACCCAGTCCCGGCCAGGTCCAGCCCCTTCAAGAGAAAAGTTGCCCAGAAGGAGAGTGTGGCGAATTGTGCCCCTCTCATAAGGACTGGGGAGCGGATTCTCGCGCTGCTCAAAAGAGAATGGACCTGCGGAATATTATCACCGCCAAGAAGCAGAGGTCCTGAAATTGGCGCACCCATGGCCGCGGGGGTGTACTCCCACCGGGTGGGGCACAACAAAATCCAACTAAAGACTCCATGTTGGCACCCCCAGGAGAACGCTGTTTTTTCTCCAGCGCAATGATGTGTCCGGACGTCGCCCGCCTTGGTTCAGGACGGCAGGTGTCTTACACCCCCCCCAAAAAACGGCGCAGCAAAACTACTGCCCGTTGCGGAGAAACTGGCAACATGGATGCTACTGCCAAATATCTCCCCGTGGGTAATAAGGACTGTGGCCAAAGGCTACAGAATTCAGTTCGCCTATCGTTCTCCGCGTTTCAACGGCGTGGTCACCACTTCCGTGAAACCGGAACGAGCCCATGTATTGACACAGGAACTGCAGGTTCTGCTGGACAAAGGGGCCATAGAACGTGTTCCCCCACCAGACAGACAAACCGGGTTTTACAGCCGGTATTTTCTAGTTCCGAAAAAAGATGGGGGGCTGCGCCCGATTTTAGACCTCCGCGGGTTAAACGGCTACCTCAAAGCATTGAGATTCAAAATGCTCATAATAAAAATGATTGTGTCCCAGATCCGATTAGGCGACTGGTTTGTCACCATCGATCTGAAGGACGCATATTTTCACATAAAAATCCTGCCACAGCACAGAAGGTTGCTGAGGTTCGCTTTCGGGGGCGAAGCGTACCAGTATCGGGTTCCGTTCGGCCTGGCCTTGTCACCCCGTACATATACAAAATGCATGGATGCAGCCTTGGCTCCCTTGCGACTCCAGGGCATCCGCATGAATTAAATAGACGACTGGCTGATATTAGCTCAGTCTCAGGAGCTAGTGCTTGGACATCGGGATGTCGTCCTAGCTCATCTCGACTCTCTAGGCTTGAGACTCAACGCCGAGAAGAGCGTTCTCTCGGTCGCCCAGAGGACAACATATCTAGGGGTTGTTTGGGACTCAACCGAGATGCAGGGACATCTGTCTCCTGCACGTGTCAGGTCCATTCTAACTACCCTGAAAGCTATCAGGCTAGGCCAGGAAGTGACTGTGCACTTCTTTCAAAGAATATTGGGTCTCATGGCATCTCCATCCACGGTAATTCCTTTGGGCCTTCAGCACATGAGACCATTTCAGCTGTGGCTCAGAGCCAGGGGGTTTCATCCGAGGGCCAACCCCCTGAAGCAAATAAGGGTTACGCGCCGAGGGCTTCGTACCCTAGCTATGTGGTTCAGACCTCAGTTTCTTACTTTGGATCCCACCCTAGGTCCATGTTGTCGTCGCATGATGCTAACGACAGATGCATCCCTCACGGGCTGGGGCGCAGTCTTAGATGGCCGTCCAGCTCAAGGGATATGGAGAGGCCATCTTCTCGCATGGCACATCAATTGCCTCGAGATGAAGGCTGTATTTCTGGCCCTGAAATACTTCCTCCAGCAGCTAAGGGGCTACCATGTCCTAGTACAAGTAGACAGCACAGCGGTGGTCTCTTACATAAATCGTCAGGGCGGACTGCGTTCGTGCCGCTTGAACAAGCTAGCGCAGCAGGTGCTGCTTTGGGCTCAGGACAAGTTCCTGTCCCTCAGGGCGATTTATATCCCCGGGCGCATGAATGTGGGAGCAGATTTATTGTCCAGACAAGCGGTGACACAAGGGGAGTGGAAACTCCACCCAGAGGTAGTGAGCCAAATCTGGGAAAGATTTTACGAAGCAGAGGTGGAACTCTTTGCCTCACAGCAGACAGCACAATGTCCCCTCTACTTCTCTCTGACTCCTCCAGCTCCCCTGGGTCTGGACGCAATGGCCCATGTGTGGCCCAGACTCCGCCTTTATGCATTTCCCCTGGTGGCTCTTCTCCCGGGAGTCCTGGCGAAGGTCCGTCAACGGGGGTCTCGCCTCTAACTTGTAGCGCCCCGTTGGCCGACCAGAGTGTGGTTCTCAGACCTAATATCTCTCCTTGACGGCTCGCCATGGGCGATTCCGACCAGAAGGGATCTCCTTTATCAGGCACAGGGGACAGTGTTTCATCCCCGGCCCGAGCTCTGGAACCTTTACGTCTGGCCCCTGAGGGGGACCAATTAAGAGACGTTGGGCTCCCAGCCCCTGTTGTAGAGACTATTTTGAGTGCTAGGTCTCCCTCTACTAGGAGAACATATGCCTGCAAATGGCGTGTCTTTGATTCCTGGTGTGCTACACACCATACAGACCCAGTCCACTGCCAGATTGTTTCAGTGTTGGAGTTTCTGCAGGACAAACTGTCCTCGGGCACTAATCCTAGCACACTCAGGGTTTCTGTGGCCGCCATTTCGGCTTGCCACGCCCTGATTGACGGGGTCTCGATAGGGAGACACCCTCTGGTTGCCCGCTTTATTCGAGGGGCCAAGCGGTTGAGACCACACACTAGAGCTAGAGTTCCTTCCTGGGACCTAGCTATAGTACTGGAGGGCTTAGTAAGCACTCCTTTTGAACCACTAGAGTCAGCGCCTGTTAGGTTTCTGACTCTAAAGATGGTTCTTCTGGCGGCCATTATCACTCTCAAGAGGGTTGGAGATTTGCAGGCTCTGTCAGTTTCGCCCTCCTGCCTAGACTTTGCCCCTGGGCTGGTCAAAGCCATTTTGCATCCTCACCCTAACTATCTTCCAAAAGTTCCATTCTCGACCATAAATCCGGTCATTCTTGAAGCCTTCTGTCCTCCGCCATTTACAACACCGGAGCAGGAGAGACTTCACTTACTGTGTCCAGTACGTGCCCTCCAGACCTACGTCCACCGCACTAGCCAGTGGTGTAAGTCCGAACAGCTGTTTATATGCTACAGGGGCTGCAAGCTGGGGGTGTCAGCTACCAGACAGACTATATCACGTTGGGTGAGGGATGCCATTGCCATGGCCTATGAGGTGCGCGGTCAAACTTCGCCCATAGGTGTAAGGGCTCATTCTACTAGAGGTGTTGCAGCTTCAACAGCTTTAGCAAAAGGTGCTCCTCTGCAGCAAGTATGTGATGCGGCAGGCTGGTCCTCCCTGCACACATTCATTAGATTCTATAGTTTGGATGTTCATGCTACTCCGGGCTCGCATGTCCTTGAGTCATCATCCCAACATTGTTTTTGATACCTCTTTTGTGTTGTGCACACTTCACAACCCGGGGGGTCCAGACACTTACAGTGCGGCGGCGTTGGTATTCTTGTTCCCCATAGTGTATGCTACGCAGCATCGAGTGTAGCTTTTGATAGGGAACGTCTCTGGTTACTTGACTATAACCCTGTTCCCTTAAAAAGCGGGAACGAGCTGCTGCGCTGCAGTGCCGCACTGGGCGTGTCCGGGCGCTCTTCAGACAAAGTTGACCTGAAGACGCTCCCGCGTCATGTGTTCTTATACCCTCTGTTCAGATGCGCACAATCACACAGCTGCCGCTGATGAGCTGCGTCACCAGCAGAGGTATTATAAGCCAATTCTTGGCGTGTTTGACACACGTGCTTCACAACCGGTTACACAAAGAATGTTTCCCCATAGCGTATGCTACGCAGCATCTCGTTCCCGCTTTTTAAGGGAACAGGGTTACAGTCAAGTAACCCGAGACGTTCTCAGCAAAGTGTGAATCCGTTTAGGTCCACAGATGAGTCCAGAATGTTGTTGATTAACCAGGACTCACTTAACATAATTACCATAAACAGCAACATTGAAACTCCCATAATATCTTTGTACTATAATGTCTTGATTCCATGTTTTTTTTTTTTACTGTATATCGTTCCTGTTATTGTCAATTGGATGGTTGTAATTTTGCAGGCTACTCACATTTTATTTTAAAAAGTTACTTTATATTTGCACTAAGCTATGATTTTTCAGACCAATCAAATTGAAGTTACAGTTACTAAAATATTTTTTTTTATTTTTGAGGTAAGGGTTTTGTAATAAATAGACTACTGCACAATTATAGAAAAATAATCAAATAAAAAACATCAAACTAAATACATCTGTTCCTCTAATATATATATAAAGCTTATGTAGAAGCTGAGGATCAAGCATGGTACCAAAATGCTATGGACAACATGGGATGAGAATAAATAATATGTTTCAAAAATTATTTGTACTATTTCTTTCCTACAAAAATAAAAAAATGCATGTATTGATAAATAGATAAACATAAAGCTATAATTAGGACCACCCACTCTGCCAGGTAGCCCAGTTCCACCAGTGGCCAGTTGAGCCTTTGCAGCCCAGACTGGATTTTCTTCCCCATAACACTTCAACTTTCCCCCTCCAAACTGGTTAGATGTTGTATCATTTTTTTTCCACATAATTTTTAGTTGCTAAAATATCTTGACACTCATTGAAACTCAGACTTGTGTCCCCCAGTTAACCTGTGTGGGTCTTGCTCTCAATTTTTTTCTCGTTTTGTGGTATTGACATATCACTATATTACTGCAAGAAAATTTTAAATAAATAAACCTAATGAACCAAATTTCCATGCATTATACTCATTTTCTGGTTTTGTTTTCCTTTAAACTGAGTTAAGTGAGTAATTAATGCTGGTGTTTTGCTGCTGGAGCATTTCCCACTGAGATCATGAAAGGTTCCATTTCCATCAGTGAATTTATAATTTCAGGCTCTCAGTGGTAATCTGTGAATGTTTCATTGTGATTAACTCAGTTCACATCAACTTTTAATGAAACCAAACTTAGATGAATGGCTTACTTATCCCAACAACATTTTATACAGTTTTAATGGTGCGCACATGTTTGGAGTAAGAATATTTCTAGCCTTTTATGTTTGGGAAATTAAAGTGTGCATAATTGTAGCCCAATTTTTTTTTTAAAATCTTGTCTATAATAATAATGGATTGGATTTAAAAAGCACTTTTCAAGGCACTTAAAAAAGCTTTGAAGAGCCTATTATTCTTTCACTCCACAGTCACACACTGGAGGTGGAGACGTGGCAGCCATTTTGCATTTTGCATCTTGGCTGTTTCTCTGGTCTGGTGTTTTACCTGGGATCTGCTGTAGCCAATCCTCCAGTCCGGGGGTTACTGCCCCGAGTGCTCCCATTAACCACAGGTACCACTGTTGCCTTAACTTTCCAGGCCTTCTTAAGTTCTTCTTTAAAGCCTTGTTTTTTTCTCTAGTTTTGCAAGGTCCTTTTTCCTGATGTTGACATCACTCGGTATTGCTATGTCAACCACAATGGCTTTCCTCTGCTGTTTGTCCACCACCACAATGTCAGGTTGGTTCGCCATTATCAATTTATTGGTCTGTATCTGGAAGTCTCACGGGATCTTGGCTTGCTCTTGCACTACCACCTTCGGAGAAACTGCCAGTTCATACTTTGCACAGATGTTCCTGTACACCTTACCAGCCACTTGCCTATGGCATTCCGTGTTTGCTTTTCCTGTTAGCATCTTACATTCTACTGTTATTTGCTAGATTGTCTCAGGGGACTCTTTGCACAGCCTACACCTGAAGACTTGTTGGGTGTGGTAAATCTGGACCTCTATTGCTCTGGGGTCTAAGGCCTGCTTCAACTGTGTTTACTCTTTTTAAATTATAATGACAACAGAAACCACCCAAATGCCCCTGATCAAAAGTTTACATATCCCAGTTCTTACTACTGTGTTTTGCCTTCTTTAACATCAATGACAGCTTGAAGTCTTTTGTGGTAGTTGTGGATGAGGCTCTTTATTTTCTCAGATGGTAACGCTGTCCATTCTTTTTGGCAAAAAGCCTTCAGTTCCTGTAAATTCTTGGGCTGTCTTGCATGAACTGCATGATTGAGATCTCCCCAGAGTGGCTCAATGATACTGAGGTCAGAAGACTGAGCTGGCCAGTCCAGAACCTTCACTTTATGTTGCTGTAGCCAATGACAGGTCGACTTGGTCTTGTTCTTTGGATCGATGTCATGTTGGAACGTCCAAGTACGTCCCATTTGCAGCTTCCTGGCTGGTGAGTGCAAATTTATCTCCATTTTTTTCTGATAACATGCTGCATTCATCTTGATTTGTAGCTCATACATCCCCAAAACATCAGCGATCCACCTCCATGTTTCACAGTAGGAATGGTGTACATTTCATCAAAGGCCTTGTTGACTCCTCTCCAAATGTAACGTTTATAGTTGTGGCTAAAAAGTAAAATTTTGGTTTAATCACTCAGTTACTTTGTTCCAGAAGTTTTGAGGTTTGTCTCTGTGCTGTTTGGCGTATTGTAAACGGGATGCTATGAAGCATTTGTGTAGTAATGGCTTTCTCGACCATGCAGCCCATTTTTCTGCCTCCTTATTGTGCATCTTGAAACAGCCACACCCCTTTTTTCAGAGTCCTGCATTTCATCTGAAGTTCTTCTGAAGTTTTCTTTGCATCCCAAACAGTTTTCCTGGCAGTTGTGGCTGAATTTTTTTTTGGTCTACCTGAACTTGGCTTGGTTTTAACAGAATCCCTTATTCTGAACACTGCTGATTGGCATTTTCAATTGCTAGGTTATCTTTTAATATCCCTTTCCTGTTTTATACTTTTTTCTTAATTACCTTAAGCTCCTGAATCAAAGTGTTTTTTTTGATCATCATTTCCAATCTGAACCTGGGGAGTGAAGTTAATCACCTAAATACTGGCAAATGACAGACTGAAAAAGTCACTGAATGTGTTTTCTCAAAAGGTGCTGTATATATTATTATTATCATGAAACTGTTTCCCTGTTGTTTCCAGTCATGCACAGAAATCTTTGTGCAAATGCAACCCAAAATATATTTGTGCATCTGATATTTGGAGAATTGAAAAAGACAATTATATCACATTAGCTCCGCCTACACCACAACTTGAAATGTTTTTTTATCTGCACTCTTCTTCTTTTATAATGCTTTTAATTTTGCTTATGTTTCTAAATCTAAATCTTGTAAATTGTCTTTTATTTCTGTAAAGCACTTTGAGTTACCCAGTCTATGAATTGTGCTATATAAATAAAATTGCCTTGCCATTGTATCATACACTGTTTTGTATGTTATACTTTAAGATATAACTCTACCTGCTCTTTTCTTTAGATTTTTATTCACAGGTTTGTTAAAGCGGCACCCGCACCAACAATGAAACAATATTACACCATTGTTCTTTGATAATGCTCTTAGCTGCTCAACTTTTGTCTCATAAAACACAATAAAAAATATTTAAGTGCAACACAGTATAATAATTCTGCAGTACAGCAGCAATGTTACCCATTCATCAGAGACTGTATTAAAAATGATGCTTTAGTTTAGGACTTTGGGTCGAGCAAATTACTTTGTTGATTAAATGGGATCATTAAAACTCAAAGAAGATTAAAAACAAATATAAGTGCAACTAACATTCATCATTTTGTAAAACAGTTGGATGGAGGAAAAGTAAGTCAGTGTTCTTTTTTAAGAATGCATAACTATGGTCAAGTAACTAGTCAGTGTAGTTACTTGACCATAGTCACCCATAACATTATGACACTGCCGGTTTGACTGACATGAGTATTTGTGCTGTTATTTGAAAAAAAAGTAAAAGCATCTGGACTCTGATTTTATTAAGGTTTGTGTCACTTGGCAGCAGTTATTTCAAACAGGTGTTATCTCAGCCCCAAACTCCAGGCCAATCCCCGCCTTCAAAATGAATACCTCATGCCAAGTCCTTAAAGCTGAGATGTTGGATCAACAAGGAAACAAAAGAAAATAAACATTCATGTGGTAGAGAAGAACTTTGCATGAACTTTGCATGATGTCAGAGATGTCATAGGATTTGATGAATTTTGTCTAATGGATAATTTTTTTTTTATTGTATTCACTTTTTATTGCCTAAAAACTGTTTGGGTTTTGGATAAATCATTCTATGTTCTTGAATGCAAAGCATTATTTCAACTAAAGGGACATACGCTTGAGAGGCGCAATCAAAACTGAAGGTTATGGCAGAGCATTTGCTGGAAAGTTTGCAAATAAACAGAATTATTAAAAGTTTTCGGAACTGATCTTAAAAGTGTATCTAAATTTTGAATGTGCAAGATCTTGTCTTACTTTGTGGCACCAGTCCACTGGTCTGGGAAAACAATTCATCACACTGAGCAAATGTTTTTTTTTTTTCAGTCTAAAGGCCAACTCTGTTAACCTCCGCTCCAACCTTCAAGCATTTTAAGCTTACCATCAGGAAAGAAATCGGCCTTTCCTGGATCATGTCTTGCAGACCCACCTCTCGGAAATTGAACCTGGTCTCTGGTGTTAGTGCTGCAAGGCTGTTTGGAGGTGATAGCAGTAGGAGAAGGGCCACCCTGAGTTTCTATTAAAGACCAGCTCGTGCAGCAACCTCTGGACCCTCGATTAAACCCTACACGTCCCCCGAATGAACAGGCAAGGGAGAAAAAAGGTGTAAAAAGCAATATCCTGGAGACTCAGCAGGTAATTCTAGGTCTCATCGTACCAAGACCTTTTCTTAGTCACCTCAATTATACTGTACCACCCAGCGCTAATCTGAGGCTTCCTCCCGTAGCTCGCGCCTCATGAAAGAATGCATTTCCATACTAATGTCAAGAGAGTCATTGCGCCGTGAGGAAGTCTGTGTGTGTTTGAATTTGGACTAAAGGTTGGAATCAGGCTTGAGGTCTGGTTTATTCCCAGACCACTTCTTGAGACTGCATTTCCTGAAGCCACAGCGAGAACAGGATAGAGAGGGCCTCTGGACAGATATGGTTTGAAGTTGGTAAAGATTTTGTGTTGTCCTACGGGAATTCATTACAACAAATAATCCAATTTAAAAAGTGTTAAGTTCCACCCTGTCCAGCCATTCTAATTATTACAGTTGAAGGTTGAGTGGTTGGCACTTCTTCCTCACATATTATATGATATGAGCTCACCTTTTGTTCCATGTTGCTTTTGTGATGTTTTTAATGTCAATGTGGCTCTGAAAGTCAAGTCAGAAAAAAAAAGAAACTTTTTAATTAAAATTCAAAGGAAATTTAAAAAAAAATATCTCTACACCCAGGTCAATGTTTTATCAATGTATAATGGTAGAAGGTTTTAGTCTTTCAGATATATGTGTTTGAAGATTCAAACATATATTCATTTGTGTCATTGTATAGTCTTTGGTTTACCCTAATCATGACCAATAACTTCGACAATTACTACTGATGACTAGAAGTCCACAAGAAAATTCTCATTCATTTAAATAATTTTTTAAAGACATACAAAGGGGCACAAAGTTCTACTTTTTTGATGTTTTTCTTCATTAAGCATTTAACATTCAAATTAGTTTTGATTCTGTTTTTACTTATCTGCACTGCACCTTATTAATCGCACAGGCCATATGGAATTTTGTATATTCTGTAAAACACCCACTTCCTTTCTACATTTTAAATGTTTATATTCTGAGTCCTAGAAGAGAACATACTTTTTTTTGGCTAGTGGCTCCATATACTTTCCCACTGTATTATGTTATGGTAGCCCAGAGAGCTCAAAGGAATACAAAAGCCAAAACACACTTTACAAAAAGAATGGAATTACAACATAAGTTAACTGCACCGGAAATAGCCAGACAGCATTAAAACTACAAATAATAGCACCAGAAATATCCAAACGAAATTACAACAATAACTACATAACATTGCATCAACTCCAGGGCTAACTGAGAATCACCTGAGTATAGATCACGCGTCTCCAATGGAACCTCCTAAATGGTCCTTGCAAAAGGGCGCCACTATACGGGGAAATACAGCGAAATACAGCAAAATACAGCGATATATTGTTGTCCACCAGGGGGCAGGCTCCAAAAGCGGAAATATAAGGAGAAACCCAATGGCGACTTTACACATGTAAAAATCCTGGGGGGGGGCTGTTTTTCTACCCATCCTGGAAACAATTGCAGAAATCCACTCCAGGCCTTTTTTTGGGTTGTTACACAGAGAACAGCTACAACCTACAATTACAGTGGTGTGCTCCTGGACATCTCAGCTACAGAGAGCACACCAAATGTCTGTCTAAGAAATTACAGCAAAAACTTTACGTTTGCAACAGAATCAGACCAACTGTCTGAAGCATGTGCTAACGGCCTTACTGCCAACAGTCAACACACAACAGAGCACAAGTTCAAGCTCTCAGGAGCAGCTCCCAGTGCCCGCTTTCAGAAATTTTGGTCAGAGGTAATTTTTGCACATCCCATCAGGACAGTGGAGTCTGAGTCACAATTCAGAACAACCTATGGACATTTTCTTTTGACAGCTTCCCCACTGAACTATGCACTGTTTTTAGAGTGAATGTGAGTGAAAATGTGGCATGTAAAATTGTGTGGTTTTGTGTATGAGCTCTTGATATGAATATATCTGTTCTTATGCTGTACTTTCAATATGTTTCTGTATAATAAATACAATTAAATGAAAATGAAATAAACCACAAGGAATTACAATAACATTAACCCTATGGCAAAAAAAAAAATAAAAAAAAATAATTTTTGGAGCAAGTGTGTGCATGTAGCCTTATCAATACATAAAGACTCACCAACAGTAACATCTCCAACAGCTGTAATCCCCCCATAGTCCTGACCTGTTCCTGGTTGGGACCTGGTTTGGCCAAATAATCCACCAAAGATGCTTCCTTTACATTTATTAGTGGGCATTAATGGCACATGATGATGTTGTTGTGGATTTATGTACAGAGACCAGATTTTCAAACCTCAAAACTGGGGCACTTCAATTTTATATAAATCAGCACCTTAATAGAAATTCCTTAATGCTACAAAACCAAAAAAAAAACACCAGTAAACACTATAAAACATGAACTGATTGAGTAACATTTTTTTAAATTATTTTAACATGAAACAAATGCGCTTTACTAAAATCAAACAATTGTATTGTTCCTAAACCTCGTTAGTATATAGTGACTTTTTTTGGGCTGAAATGGTGAAAGCTTGAGAAGAGACACTTAGCAATTGCCTCATGCTTGTGCAAGTAAATGAACCAATCAGTGTTAAGTTACAGGGATGTGGAACACTGTTGATCTTTTCCAATTGGTTAATATTCTTGTAACCATGGCAACTCTGATTGACACACATAAGGTCTATTGACAAATGAGCTTCAAGCAAAGTGCACTGTTTTGGCTTTATGATTGGCATGGATGGTAAAAAGAGGAAGGAAGAGGGGAAAATTGGGACATTTTAGTGTTTTGCAGATATCCGCCGGGACAGGGGGCCTAAAAACAGGACTGTCCTGGCTAAAATGGGATGTATGGTCACCCTAGATTTATGCAAATTAGCCAAATGGATTAGGTTTTGTTTCTTACAAATGTGCACAAAGCAGTGTTTTACTGCATCAACAGTGAACAATATAAGTTAGGGCTTAGACGCAGTGGCTATAGAGCAGCGTCTTTTATAAACTATAGTATATGCAAATATTTATCAACAAGCGTAATGGTTAATGAAGACCTACAGCTACGGACCTTCCGTTCCGGTGCATGAAAACTGTTTTGTAAGGCCGTATGGTTAATGTAATTGTAATTCCATGTGGTTAATGCTGTTGTAATGTTGTGTGGTTGTAATTCTGTTTGACCGTTTATTTTTGTAATTTGTCTTTAAGCTTCTCTGGGCTACAGTACTATGTAACATTGCATAGAAAAGCTTTTCAAATGGTGGTTCCTGCAAAGAAACACTTCACTTGCGAAATCTTTTTTGTCTGGATCATTAAGTCTCATTTATTGGTATTATTTAAGTGTGCAGCCACTCTGACGACACTCCTAGTTTCCCTGAATGTTAGTGACTGATCTGTATTCTCCTGCTTTTCTTGCAGCACAACCCAATCCTCCCAAAATCCACGAAGGATGGTGGGCGTACAAGGAGGTGGTGCAGGGGAGCTTTGTTCCAGGTAAGTCTTTGATGCTGGCAACTTTGCTACAGAATGCTGATTTCCCCGCATACATTTTCACTACACCTTTCACTTGATCCGCGTGTACACATTAAGGATAACACAAGCCTACCTTGCCATTGGCGACAGTGTGATTTTCCTTGTTGCCCTTCCTGCACTGTTGACATTTTGCACTTTCTGATTGACGCTGTTCCTTCTACAATCTCCATCTTGTGTATCTGCGAACCAATTATTTTTGTGCTTTTCTGCTGAGCCCTGGCACTTTTGATAAAGCCTGCAGGTGGCTGTATGCATGTATGTGTGTGATAGACGGGAAATAGTGCTTTTATGAAGACGGTATGTCGGCGTAATGAGAGAACAATTAAGAAAACTTAAATAGAGGGCATTTAGAAGGTGCTTAGACAGTGGGAGGCTCAAGTGGAACAAGGAAACGTTCTAGGATGGGAGTTAAAGTATCGAGCGGACATAAAGATGAGGCTTTATGGGGCTTCTTTAATTAAATGTGAACTTTTACTGATGGCTAATGTTTTAGTGAACCAGCTGTGAGAGTTGTCTATAATGGTATCACTTGAATTTATTTCTTCAGTATCGTGCTAACCCAGCTGCAACATTTTATCCAGTGAATCAGAACTTGTTATATGTTATCGTTATGTTATACTTTACTGACTATACAAAGGAAGATAAGCAGACATTTTTAATTTTCAAAAATGGGATTAACCACCAAAAATAGCAAATTCCGCAGAAAAACAACAACATAGTATGCATCTTGATATTCACTTTCCTTTTTTATAAAGACATTATGCCTTTTATGATTGGAGACAGTAGGATGACTGGAAATGGGACGAGAGAGAGGCGGAAAATGTTGGGCAATGTATCTGAGATTTAATCCAGGTTTCCTGTGTTTTTACGAATTTCCAAAGGCGCCCCTCTTTTATTTGCTTTTCTTATACTATAATTTAGGCCACTAGTTCCCAAGCACTGAGTCAGGGCCAGAAGTGGTTGTGGAAAATTCTATTTAAGTATCCAAAAAAAATCAAGATCAAAATACTTAAACAGGCCAAGGTATTGTGTTAGAAATTCTTTGGTAAAAAAAAAAATGTTTGGGAAATACATATTAATTAAGTGTGTTTTGTCTAAATGTTACAAGTTACAAGACACTGGTTAGGAATATATTATGCCAGACCCTGAGATATGCACGGATGGTTTGAGGACCTGTGCTTCCTCAGTTCAAACTGAGATCGGCTTGACAAAATCAACATACATTCTAAATTGTTTATTGGGCTAAACATTGAAAAACTAGTCCCATTTATTTTTGTAAATATTCAACTGATATTTTTTTAGCGAGTTCTCCTGAAGCATGATGCAAGGCATGTCAAAAATGTACAATTATTAATGGTTGGCTGAGTGATTTAATATGTAACAAAAGGAACGCCAGGCTTAAACATATAGTTATAATTTCCTGTCTCCAAAAGAGGTTCAGATGTGCCTAATTTTAAGCTGTATCAGCTGGCATCTCAGCTGAGGTTTGTTGCAGAGTGTGTCGAAGAAGATCCCACAAATGTCTTGTTTCCTGTTTGGCCTTCTGTCCTGTAAGAATATTAAAAGTGTAAGCAGTTTGTGTAATAAAAATCCAATAATCACCAACCATATTCCAACATGGAGAGACTCAAAACAGGCACAAAGAATGCAGTGCAATAAATGGTTTATTAATAGAAAGGTTTTGGTGCTTAGACCCTAGCAGGGCGTGACATTGTGTGTTGTGTTGAAGGAAGAGGATGAAGTAGAGAGTATTGTAAGGGCTGATATTTGTACCACTGGAAAGTTAATCTGAATTCCTCAAGTTAACTGAATGCTTTTTATTTGCATTTTGCAGAAAATTCACCAGCCCCAATGTTGTCCACCTAATGTAGACTAACGGTAGCTACACATCACAGAACCACAGTTCTCTAAATCTGGGCTCAATATCTAAGCCTCTCTCCAAGACCTGGATGTTGCTCAGAAAACTGAATTTTAGAACAGAAACTGAAGATATTGTAGAACTGAATTTTCAACTCAGGAAAAGCAGTTCCAAAGAAAATAGATTCAATCTAAAAATATTAATTCATTTAGAATATATAACACTTTTCCACCTTGTCAACGTGCTTTACCAGTGTTACAGCTGACCACTGGAGGGAAGGTGGGTATAGTGTCTCGCCCATGGACACAACGACAGTATGAACTGTGGGAGAGAGACGTTATGATGTTTTGGGATGTTTTGAGTGGGGATCGAACCACCCACCCCTGCCCCCTTGACGTTAAAGCAATCAGGTCTGTGGATGATGCAGTCAACATAGCACTGCATTATATCCTGTAACCTCTCGATAGACCTGGGACTTATGTAAGGATCTTATTTGTGGATTTCAGTTTGGCCTTCAATAACATTATGCCTGATCTTCTCACAGCAGAAGGGGTTGCGGCACATAGCTGAAACGGGTGAGCAAAGATTGGCTGAGAGTGAAAGGAGGAAGGTTGTGATTGGTTGAGAGGCAGACAGATGACTAGAGGCAGATGAGGGAGTAGAGAGACAGTAGTCCTTCTGGTTGAATTTTCACTTAAATCTAATTAAAGCGTAGTTAGTGATGTGAAACGCCGCTACCTTTCCTCTTCATTTATATGAGCACTTAAGTCATAAACTCATCTTCCAATGGACATTATGTCAACACAAGTTAATTGGCTGCTGTGTTACCATTAGCAGATGGAGCAAGAATGCTAAAAAACTATAGGCTTCAAGAATTCTTGCAAAGCCTCAAGCCTAATGTGTGTTTTACTCAATATGCTTTTTTAATGTGTAAATATAGAATGTTCTTGTGCATTTTACCATAATGTAAGTTATGCAGCTTTATTTGTATGCAAATCTTGTCAGGCAGATCTTAGTTTAACGGTCTTGTATTAGTCTGTATAACAGCCCACATATAACTCTGACATCTCCATAGAATTTTACTTGACATAGTCCTTAGTATCCAGTGATTTGTATCTTGTAGCTGATGTAGCCTAAATGCATAAACGCTAAATTTATCAACTATTTCAAACCAAGATGCTGATGTTCTCTACCCATTCTCTAACAGCACACACCATTTCCCAGGTAATCTTGTTTTTGAAGAATTGGATTTTTGGTCTCTAATGCCATTTATAGGGGTCTGTGTAACTTGTTCATGTTGTCTAAAGTTCTTTATCTACAGTGCTCCTGTGTGAAGAGAGTAAAAAACAAGAACTTTTGTTTTTGAACCTAGGCGCCCCTCTGTGGATACTAACATAAATAGTTGTCTGTTTGTCTTCTCCTCTGGCACCAACCAATCAGCTGCTCAGTTTTTCTGTCTTTACCGCCACTTCGCTCAGTCCTCCACGGTGCACTTTCTTGCCTAAGTACTGTACAACAGCAGGGGCAGTTAGCTGTATTCATGATGCTCTTGTGGCTGTGCCGAGAAATTCCCAACACTGTTCGGCAGCAGGCTGGATTTCATAGCAGCGCATAAAATACAATGGAGAGCTATTCATTGCAAATAAAGTTCAATTTAATGATACATGGAGAAATAACACTGATGCCACAACGGGGTTGCGCACAGAATGTAAATGACGCAATTGTTTTTGAAGTTGCTTTCACGTCAAAATTCTATGGTGGCTTTAAACTAAATCTTACAAAGACAATAATAGAGCAAAGTGCTGTATTTATTGATTTTTCAATTTCTATATAGTTAAAAAAAAAATTTGTATACTGTATATACTGTATATACATATATATTATATAAATTATATATATATATATATATATATATATATATATATATATATATATATATATATATATATATATATATATATATATATATATATATATATATATATATATATATACTCTGTCCAGATGTTTGAATTAGCAGAGATGAATAGAGGTTTTCTCTAAAGTTTTGAGAGTGTGGACAGAGTTATAAGGAAAACCATAAATCATTCAGTTGGCATTATGTGATGCATTTAGCATTTGGTTCGCAAAGGTTGTCAGTTAAAGCGTCACTTCAAATTGTGAAGCCTGTCATCTCTCTATTCTTCTGTGTCAAAATTTTTTTATTGATTGATTTTTTTCATTGCCTTCTTCACTTATTGATGGTTTAACCTTTTTAAATACAAAGTTAGCTTGTTATCATTAGTGTGTATGTGTGTTTTGTGGTCTTAGCTTGTAATAATTCTCTGCAATAATTAATTTTAGACTTATTTATCTCTCAACATATTGCTTAACAGATTGGGTAGGCAACAATTCAAGAAAGCTCTATGATGTGAATATGGCTTGTGTATTTCATTAACTGTTGGAATTATATGAAAGAAACTGAAATGGAAAACTTTCCATAGAAAGTAGTAATCTAGTCACCTGTTAACAGCACAGTGAACTTCACCAAGTCAATTTCCCTGATGGAGGTCAAAACTTGAGGTCCAGCATCAAAGGGCATTTGCACCTCCAGGTTTAACAAAGCATTCCCATGTCATAGGAGCTGACCTTTCCAACATGACTCATCACTCTGACTGCTCTCAATTAGCTTTAAATTTGCTAAAGGTCAGCAATGACTTAAAGTGCTGCATCACATTCCCTTTTGGTCCTTTAGGTTTAATGTTTAATGACATAACCTCATCAGTCAGAGCCAAAAGGTACAGTACGTCTCATTCTAGCTTTGGATTGGTTTTACTCTAAGTCCAGCTCCATTTATTTAACTAACCCATTCCCCTTAGCTCTATCCCTTGGACCTCCAAAAAAAGGGCTAAGGGGTAGGGCTAAAATAATTTTAAGAAATAAGATATACAATACATAATAAAATATAACATATATAAGTCTATATAACTTATGTATAATCTCAAATAGTTTATAATAGTTATAATGTACTATATAATATTACAACCATATTACATATGCATATCTTGCACAGCAAGATGGTTGTGGGTTTAATTCCTGAACTGGTTGACTCTCTTCCATGGTCCAAAGTCTAGGCATTTAAAGTGCAGGTATGCAGGTGAATGCGACTGGTCTGTCAGTTTTTTTTTTGTTGCTCCATGATAATTGTTCAGGATGGTACTCTGCTCCCCGTACAAAAACGTGTCACAGCACAGGAGTTCTCCTGTTGCCAAATATATTATGATGCTGCATTAGTTATACGCTGGTGTCTGTTGTTATGGAGTTCTGCAGGTTATGCTGCAGAATGACTACTACTGTGTTCCCTTTCAAAAGCTACACTCAGTGCTGCATAGCAATACGCTGGGAAACACGTGTGTCAAACATGCCAAGAATTGGCTTAAATAACCTTGATGTGAGCGCACTTGGAGGGTATAAATACAAGAAATTACTTCAGGTTTCTTTGTCTTCAAGGACTGCATTGTGTTGTGTGTACTCAAGCAGACCTCAAATCATATTCAAATAGCAAAGTGAAAAAAAGTGAAAGAGGAGTCGTGCCTATGCCAAGCCACTTCTATCCAAAATCTATATCATAATCTTTATAATATACTATACTATACTATAGTATATATAGTACTATAACTAAGGACATTCATACTATAACATTTTTATTCTTTTTAAAGATATATATCTTTAAAAATCATGAAAACAGACTCAAAAAAGAGATCTGTCCCTCTCTGTCAGAGGCTTATCTCTGATCCTCATGTGTTCTGTTTTGAGTGTTTGGGGCAAGAACACGTGACCCTCGGCCTTGAGGAGGAATGCGATCACTGCAATCTCCTTTCCATCAAAGTTCTCTGTGCACGGGTCGCTTTTTTCAAATGCGAATGAGCCGCTTCTTCCTTGCCTAGGTGCTGGGGGTCGCAGGTGGATCTGGCTGAGGCACGGTGGACAGACATGCTCAGTCTTTAAAGCGCGCTCCGGCGCTTCCTGTGAACGGGTCAGGGACACCTTGTCTCTTCCTTTTGCGGATACAGAAGGTGCCGCCTTGGAGTGCACCTCCTGCTTGGACATAGCGTTTGAAGGGTTGTTCAACATTGACTAGGGGAGGGAGAAGCCCCCCCAAACACTCTAAAGTAATCAACAGGTTACAGTTGGTTGGCTGGTCTCCTTCTTTGGGGATCTCCACGAGGAGCTGGCGCGCGTGGAGCAAGCCGTATTTGTCTCGCGTCTTTGTGCTTTTTATCTGACTGTCGTAAGTGCGGGGCTGTTGTGCGAAGCCCCAGGTGAAAGAGATCCTTGCAAGCTATCTCTTTCCTGGGACTTTGTCATCCCTGGAATCCTGTTTTAAAGCAATCTGTTCCATGTCAATAGTGTGTAGATAACGCTTATCTTCTGATTTCTAAATTTAATCCTGCAGGAAATTATACCGGAGGAAACACATTAGTGGACAGTTCAAGATGTCTCAAGCATAAATGGGACAGGTCAGTGTTATGGGAAAGCAAAGTTAGTTCTGTACGCAGCAGTTAATGCACAACTACAAGAATGTGTTTTTTATTGATTTTGAAACACTGAAAATTTTTTTTAGCTAAAACCCTTAAGATACAAATCCTCAGAGAAACAGGTCCAGGACAGACGAACCATTACAAATATCTGAATACATCTGGCTTGCATCAAGGCTGGTCTAATCAGATCTGATACGTTAATGTGGATTTTAGTGCCAGGTCTCAAGGCGCTTTGTAGTCATCTCTGTGCCGTCCAAGCCCAGACACAACTGTAGAAATGTAAGTTTTATTTAAGATGAGCCTAAGTGTTTAAAAACAAAATTCCTAAGTTGTACAGCACATCTCTAAGCAACACAGTCAAAGTCTTTCTAGTCTTATTAGTGTTCCACCTTGCTGCTCCTCAGTGAAGCTTCAATTAACACAGCAGCACAAAAGAAAAAGAAGCTATTACTTTTATATTCAAGGTCAACTTCAGGTCGTGCTTGCTGTGCTGTATTACAAAAATAGAGAATGTTAAAAAGAATTAGTTTGATGTTTCTCTCTACTTTGTCACCACACTAGTGTCAATTTGGGTTAGAATAAAAAGTTTAATATAAATAACCATGTATTTTGTTGAATGAAGTTAAAACAACAATAAAATACAACTCAAGAATTATTACTTTCTATTGTCACTACATAAGGAAAGACTTTATGTATTTCTAGAAAAAGTGTGCCAAAAGCGGAAAGGTAGCTGTTGGCATGATAGATGTGAATCTCTGTGGCCTTCAAGTGCATAAAATAGATCTGTTTAGCAACAATGTTCTTTGTTGCCTGGCCAGCCATACCCTTTCACCTTTTTGGAATATTTTCACTTGGACATCCATCAAGATAAATACAACCGACCAATCATAACCATTCAATCAAAAATGAGGTGGGCTTTATGTGAATGCTCTGATTTTCTGATTGGTTTATCAAATTCTGTTATACTGTATCAATATGATTGATTGTATGTGTTTGTTCTGCAAATGGAAATCAAACCAAGAGGAACTAAAACAGTCAATCAGTAAATTCTCAGTAAATGCCATTCAGTTTTGAGAGTGGTGTTATATTTTCAATGTGCAACCAATACATTAAATGCAAATTTTGTTAATTTTTAAGCAGTACTGAGTTAGCTGATGCTTGACTCATTATTCCCTCATTTCAATGTATGTTTTTCTTTACTTTTATTTTTGGTTTAGTCTTTACAGCCCTATATCTAAAAAACGCCATTGTGCATTACTGTTTGGGCTTTTCAATAACTTTGAGAACAGTCAGTACTCTGGATGCAGCCCACATGCAAAGCCTAAATCATTGTATGTCGTCTTGCCCTTGTTCCAATACACTCAACTGCCACTTCACCGACGGGGCTGTTAGACCTCACTACACTCATCCCTATAGAGGGCAAATATCTACTAGCTTGATTTTTTAATGATTCACCACATGGTCTTTCTCCTTGTGCAGCCGGATTAACCTGCTGTACCTCAGGGTTTGAGTGGTCTCACTGGTTACTTCTCTTCTTGACCTCTTCTTGTGACGTTCCCCCATGTCGGCACACACAAAGTCAGTCTGGAGCTGTCCCTCTCTGCGGCCGTACCCCCGCTGCTCCTCTCCCAGCCGGTGTTACATAACCAGCCTGCGGAGTCTGGATTAGCAGGGCTTTCCCCATGTTAGTCCCACCTCAGGCTAGCTGTGAAAAGTAGAGTATCGGAGAAAAAATGAGGGCAACTCCAGGGCAGTGAGCGGCGAGCATTCTCCCACAGACATGATGAAGCTCTTATGAAGCTGTAAGACTGACATCACTCCAGAGACGGTATTACAAGCACCAAGCTTTGGACAAGACTAGATTTTGTCCCAGAGTGGCACATAGACGAGGGGTTTCTATTTGTTTAGGATTAAAATGTTGAACTATCGACTTATGCTCCATAAGTGGAAATAATCAGGATGAGTGACGACTCTAATTCTATTAGCCACTGTTACACATCCCATAATTAGGCCAATTTTTGGGCAATTTAAAGCTTTACATAATTCAACACAATTAGGATTTAGAGTCATTTTCATATATTTCAGATTGCTTAAAGTCTGTTTGGATCTGCCTGTGTTTAAATGAATGGTGCTGTGTTGTTTGTCCTTGGTTTTCTAAATGGAACAAAAATGAGACTGAGGCACACTCTTTACTTTCATTCAAATACCTAATAATATGTATGAAATCATTTTAATGTTATTTCAAAACCCAAAGTGTCAGGTAAAAATGTAATGACCTTTCTCTTATTCAAGAACATTGCATACATATCCATGGGTCTTTTTACATGTTACAATTCAACATTTGACCCGTAATGATTCCATTAAAAGAGGCCATAGAAACAAGTCAACCCAACTGGAAGTGTTTGTGCAATAAGTTTAGATTTAATTAAAATTTCTTCTTGCTTTCTGTTTGAAATTGGCTTTTTTTCACTCTAAAAGCCACTCGGATATGGCAATACAATGCTTCTCTGTCTGACCAGACAAGATACAAACTTACTTCAAATCATCAGAAGTGAACCTTTTTTGCCGCTCTAACAGTCACAAAGGTTTGGCAGTTTCAATGACAATATGACACTGGGTTTGCTCCAAAGATCGAATACAAAATAACCAAACAGAGCTTCTACAAACCATGCAAATGACACATGCTCATCCTGTTCTGTGGCCCAGGGCCCAGTTGCAGTCTGTGCATATCCAGTAATAGACACTTGTCTGTTCTTCTAATATCCAAAATAAGACCTCCCAATTTTTTTTTTTTTTTGAATTTCTACTCAGTGAGCCATAATGTTTGATTTGGAATTTGGAATAATATTGACCACTTTGGGAAATGTTTTGGATTTTACAGTTTTGCTGCTGTTAACTAATCGAAGGCATTGTTTTAATATTAACATTGTGTCATTTCCTCTACATCCCTACTGAGAGCCCTCGATCTTATCTGAGCAATTCATCACATCTTTTTATGGTCCCTGTTGAATTAAACCCCCTCTTTATCCCTTCCGCACTCTCAAAGTTGATAGCCACTTTTTGCTCACAATCAAACAGGCAGCTGCAGTTTTCTGAAATCAGAACAAAGCTACTATTTTTTTAACCTTTCCCAAAACCTCCAGTTAAGCCCCCTCTAAATCAATGCAGGAGGCTAATTGTCAGCTACAGATAAGTTTGGCAGGTAGCGGCCTCTTCTTCAAGTGACAATCGAAAAACCAATTAAAAGAACACAGACAGTACCGGCAGTGCCTCGGATGATTTCAGCCAGCAGTTTTATGTGAAGAAAATGGATATCCAATAACTCGCTGCCAGGTCGTTTTCACTGTGCCAATGCCCAGATCTGGGTTTAGAGCGAGGATTCTCAGGTTTGAAGCTGCTGCTTGATAGTGTGGGGGGCAGGTTTGATGGGAAGAGCTCTCCCAGTGCTGGTTTCAGTGCTTATAGAGTGGAGGAGATGCTTGCTGACAGCCAACGCCACACACCAGGGGCTTTCTGATGGGCCGGCAGCGTCTCGCTAAGCAGATTTGGCCCCGGTTGAGATGACAGTTTCAGGATGAATTTCACTGTGAAAATGTTGCTGTTTCCACCTGTGATCACTGTGGTAACATTCTAGTCTTTCATATTTGTAGGATATTGCACATCTAGAGGGGATTGGTACAGTGTTTTGGATCTGTCGTCTTAACCTATAAAGATACAAGTTGGAATACAAAGTTTCCAGAAGGAATTAGTCTTCAGATGTACATCAGGGATCTAAACACCCGATCACAATAATACTCTCTTTGGATATACCAACCATAATTGTGCATTCATGTGGTTTTGATATTTATTAGCTGTTACCTTTGAATATAACTTGTATGAAGAGAGACAGAACAAAACATAACCAATGTCAGCTACTGGTGGCAGAATAAAACTGAAACATTATTTACTAATGTAGCGGCCAACTTGTCCTATTAAGGTTCTTCTTAGTGTGTGCAGTGTAATTGGATGTGTGCTATCCAAAAATAAATAATATTGTAAAGTTCCAAGAATATATTTGGCACATCATAGCTATCCACAAACGCACAGTACTCAGAGCTCTATAGAGCACTGTCAAAGACTATATACCTCAAAACTTGCAACACCTGGAACAGGTAACTACCCTTATATACATGGGAGGGGAACGCTGTTAACCAACACCATAGCACCAGGCCATGGCTAGAGGTATGAATCAACAACAGAGTAACAAAATGGCCCTACAACATGTAACCAGTAAAAATGCATTGGTATCACTGTAACTTATAGCATTAGTTTACTTTACTCTGAAACTCTGCTGCTCTGTACAGTCTGGGAGTATGCTCGGAGCACTTAGTCAGGCGTTAGTTCTAGTATCTAGGTGTATCTTATCTACTGTGATTAAATTTACACTAAGAAATGTATGTAAGTGCAAGGATCAAAGTGCAAAAGACAGAAACAACCTAAATAATCAGATTTGGTCATAATTACCTTGGGATCCAGTTCTAATGATATGTCTCTGAGTATGAGTCTGATTCAGCTTAGGCTATCACAAAAAACTATTTTAATTAAATCATTATGCTAAAGACAGGACAAAGCAATTAAAATGAGCATACATTAAACCTGACATGAATTCTAAATCTTCCAAAATAATAATAAACAACAAAATGTTTGATTTCTATTCTATTCTTATTTCTAAAAGTGACTGTGCAGGATTCTAAAATAAATATATTTTTATCTGGATGTAAGTGACTTTCTTATAAAATAAGTAATAAAGTATTAGCTTGCCTGAATGATTAATATTTTTCTAACAGTCTGCTCATCCAATATTAAAAAAGAAGGGCTTAACATTGAAACAACAAAAGAAAATAGTTATGCATTATATCAGTCCAGTTGGCTCTAAATAAAACATAATTAATAAAAGTTAATAGGAGTTTGATAGGAAATTTGAGTTTCTGTTCTCATACATTCATGCAATCTGGTTTTGGTTTGACAAAAAATAAAAAATAAAAATAGACTTGTTTTGGAGCAGTGGTTCTCAACTGGTCTGGCTTCGGGACACACCATCACCCCTTGATGACGAGCCGCCAACCAAATGGAGGAAAAATTGAAACTTCTCAAATTCTCTTAATGAAACGCTGGTACAGTTTAAACCTAAGATTATACAGAATATCACAGTATGTCAACTGGTATGTCAAAAAACAACTTTATTGATAAACCAAAAGACTCTAGAGGGAGATTTTCCATTTTAACTCAAAAAGAACATTTAAGGGATACAAGGTTTTAAGAATATTATTGTAACTGTAGCTGTGCTAACCTTGCATCCGTGAATACACACTAAACAGACCTGTATTAATAATAATCAGTAGCACTTAATAAGCCATTGATTATAAGGTGGTTAAAACAAAAAAAATGTCCGTGACCCACTCAAAACCGGTCCGCAATCGCAAAGTACTGCTTTAAAGGCTCACCACAAAGAAAAATATTCTGAGAACACACTGTCTCACACAGTCTCCATTTGCAAGTGCAAGTGTCACTGGTACACTACTGCAGAATTAATTTAAACAAAGGGCTGAGTTAGAGGGTACATCAAACTGCCACTCTTGTTTGCTCTTCTTGTTTACCGTTTTCTGACCAAAGTTGACATTGGATTTGGAGATACTTAAGATTCATTGTAGCACTGGCTTACTTTGAGTGCACTGCGGTTCACAGTATGAGTCACTGTTTGATGGACATGTCCCTTGACTCAAACAAAAGCCCTGTCCTTGGCCTGCCCGTGTCCTGTGTGTTTCTGACCCTGTCCCACTGAATGTGAGTGTACATTTACAGACGGTATGACAGGAGCTTTTAGTGGTGTGAGCAATCGCTGTCGGAGCCGACCTGCACTTGACACACAGTTATCGGTTTAGAAAAGCACTACCTGGACATTTCAAAATAACTTCTGGTTTTTCGAGTTATACTATTTGTACTATCTCTGCAAAATGTAAGTTTGTAAGTTTTACTTATTATTTAGCTTAACTATACTAGGCAATTATTGTATTTAATATAACCACATATATTTGCCTTGCATGGATTAATTGTTGTTACAAAATAAATATTTATTGTATATTTAGCAATGTAACCCATTTTGTTGAGTATTTATTTCTTGAAGTTACATATCACAGTTTGGATATTAAAATGTCAGGCATAATTAGTCCATTATGTTTGCTCCTTGGTGGAATTTGTAGTTCTTTTTTATTATTTCTGTGTGACACCTTATTTGACCTAATTGGAACAAACCGTGTGGGACAGCTGTGGGCAGTGTTTTTTTGGCAAGCATCTGTCAAATTGGGATGTGGTATCTGGAACAAAACACAAAATTTGTTCAAGTTGGCCATAGACACATACAAGAGGCCCGGACTGTGCACACAGCCGTGACAGCTGTGGGTATTAGGGGCAGAGTGATGGACGAGGTTTGGACAGGATGGTCCTCATAACCCCTTTATTTACCCTCCACTGACTGACAGCTCACAGGCCAGGAGAGGACAGAAAACATGGAAAGGATAGAGGAAAAGCTTGATAGGATCAAGGTTACACAAAAACACAACACTAACGTTTAACCATAAAATACTTTGTGATTATTGTTGGAGTTTAAGTTTTAGTTAATAATCCCAAAAACCTTTTTCTTTTTGCATTCCCGAGTAGCTCTTTAGCTTAATGTATGTAATATAATGGTAATGTCTACATTGGTGACATGAATGTAGATGTATATTTTTAAATGTATGCTAATCCCATCCAACAGATTTCAGTTTTGATGATGAAGTACGTGTCCTTAAAGCATCAGTGTCTGGGTTCTATACAAGTCATGCAAACATATAGTTGTGAGCATCAGTAGCAGTGACGTGTAGGTTCTAACGGTTGGTTGGGGTAATTTTATTTGCTCCATGTTTTAATCCCATGTTAATGGTGACCATAAATCTTGGTGTGTTTATGTGTTTACAATTTGAAAGCTTGGGATATTACTGAGAAGCTTAGTCAAGTGTTCATCTGCATTTATAAGCCTCTGTGGACCACATACATGCAGCTAGGAACACACATGAGAAGAGTTCTAGAGAAGAGTTTTAGAATGACTCCCACAGAGACTTCTTTGCAGTTGTTAATGAATGAGACCAATAAATGATGGAAATAATCCACTTACAACATTGCAATAAAAAAAAATAAACTTGTGGGTGGGTGTAAGTAGACAGCAAAATATCACCTTTGGCTTCAGACTAGCTACTTCAAAAAGAAAACTTCACAAATTTACCGTAGAAGGGTGCGACTGACTGGGTTACTCTCTAAAAGTTCAAACCTACATCTGCTCTTGTGCTTTGAAACTGTTTGCATTTTTTTTGTTTATAATATCATCAGCAAGTGCCCTTTAGTCTGGCAGAAAGGCCAAGCTCACCATACATTTGAGGTCCTTTTTATCATGATGCAGTGCCTGCATTTGTAATGACTATTGTAAAAACACAATTACACATTGTTGGAGCAACAGAATAGGTGCTATAGAAACCTAAATTATACTTAGCACACAGCCTTAGGAGTTTGTAAAAATGGGAAAAAGGATCTGCAAAAATGGACACTGGCCACAATGTATAAATGCAACAATAAAATGCAGAGTAGAGCATGCAGACTCGAGGAGAGTGAACTGCTATGAAGCACACCCTGCCTCAGCAGACACTGCAGATACAGTGTTCAGGGCTTATGTAATCACAGAGATGCAACAGAGAAGGTTCTGTGAGAAAGAAGCTCTCTTTACTGAAGACATTATTATTGGGTACATATACATGACAACATTTCTGTTGCAGAAATATATTCAGACAGACATACGCTTAATTTATGCCATGCATTACGATATAGTTATACAAGTAATCTTTCTTTGTCAAATAAATGTGCCAGGCTACTTTTTCTTAAGCAAAGTATTTTTTTATTTGAAAATGTTTGAGAATTGAATACTTCAAAAACAAAGCAAAACTTGTTTATCTTTATAATAAATAGCCACCCTTCAAGAAGAAAGAGTGCCGTCCATGGTATCATACTGTCCTGAAAACTAAGCTAAAAATATTTTAATGTGTCTGATAGGACAATTCGGTTATAATTAATTCTATCATCAATTAGAAGTAGTACAACAAATGCTTACTTGAAACAAATGGAGTTGTAAATAAAGCTGACTCTGACAAGTGACTTATAACTGACCCAGAAATTAGAATAAATAATGTGACATAACAGTTTGTAACAAAACATAATCTAACGTAGCACAATATAACAAAAGATAATGCAATGTTACACAAGTTAATACAATAAAACACAATAAAATGCTAAACAATGTATTGTAAAACAAGGTAACAACAACAAAATGCAACGTTAAACAATAACTTGTATAACACTCTTACACAAATCAAGGTAATGAAATGAATCACAACACCAAACATGATAGCTCTAAACCTGGCAACAGTTGGTGTCAAAGATGTAACTCAATTATAACACTATACAATTTAACATTGTACAATGAAAGAAAACAAACTGAAGAAAAACAAAAACATTACAAATTAAATGCAACCTAATGCAACGGTACTGTAACACTAAATCACAATACAAGAAATGAAACAATGTCAGGCTTTATAAAGTATCATTAAGTAACTAAAGGGAACAGAATAGATCACATGCTCTGTGATCTATTCTGTGATTCAATATAATACAACCAACGTAATCTACCTAAAGTTAAATACTGCTGGTCTAAGGCATTTGTCATAAAAGGTGATGTATATATTCACATTTTTTTTAAACCGACTCATCTTTTCATTTGAAAAATATCCCTGCAGTGAGTTATGTGGCAGTCGTAGTGTGTGTGCTTGCTATTCATCGTAAGTGTGAACATGATCTGTCCATCACAGCTCAGTTTCTAACTGAGAATCTACAACTCACCACAGTCTGTGCCGCCAGCCCCGCTCTGGCATTCATCGAGCGAGTGTGTGGTGATGATGAATTTAAATCTTCCTAGTTCTGCTGCAGACAGAATCCAGTGATAGTCTGCTTTATGTGACATCTTTGATACTGATATTGTGTGCTGAGGGGATTACAAATAGTGATATGAGTGGAATCATCTGTGGTTGTCTGGGCCCGGTGCAGGACAAAGAAGATTACAGAGAAAAATACAAGATTACGGGGACTGTCATGTTTATTTTAGGTTCTGAGCAGCTGTGTTGTGTGCCTAGCATCTCCGAGTGGCATTTAGGAGGATTAAGCCTCATTTCCACCCACTAGAAGAGTGCCGGTTGGAAGGGCATGGTCTTTGAGGTGCTCACATTTTTAAAAGGGGTCTGAAGGGTCCCTGAATAAGCTTACCATACTCTCCCACTATTAGCAGTGCTCAGAAAAAAAAGCTTGACTTGTTCTCAACATTAAGAGCCATATGCAAAGATCTGACAGCAGAGTAGCAACCCTCAAATCAACTGTGCCCGTGCTCCACGTTGCACTTTACGGGAAACCTGCTGGGATTATTAGTGCAGCAGCCCTTTTACCCGGGGTTTGGGCGCTCAGAATGGGGGAGAAAGAACAGCCGTCCCCGGAGCTGAGAGAAGCAGTATATAAGCTGTAGAGCTGGAGTTTCATGCATCAGGACTTCTGAACTCATGAAGCCTACCTGCAGTATGTTGACACAAAGACTCCTCCGCACCTGTCCATAGCTCACCAGCTCTAGGGACAGCAGGCAGAGGCACATTTACAAACTAATCAACCGCAAACCCACTCCAGCCGTGAGTGCAGCCACATATCACAATATTAAACATCAAGTTGTCTTTTATTTTTCCATTTTTCTTTTGCTAATTCAGTGGTTAACTTTTCCAATCTGTGCCATCCTGAACTGTAACGAGAGCCAGTAGTGCAACGTGTAAGATTCATGTATACCAGTGTTTGCTATGATTTACATCTCCTTGATAAATTATGTTGTGTTAAATGCCGCCAGCAGCAAGCAAATGGTGCGCAATGCCCAAAAAGGATTGCTTGCATAATGCCACATTATATTTCATCTTTCTTTTATAATGCCCCGGCACCATTGTGAGATTTATAATATTTCGAGAGGCAGGTAAACAATGCAAAGTGTTGATAAAACTTCTTTTTGTCTTTGTTGATCTCTAGAGGCATGTCAGCGGAATGCAAAAGCTGAGTATTATATCACTGGCTGCTGTTGTTGGCCTGCCATTCCCATGCAATGATGAAGCTGCTTCCCTGGCTGGTGCACACTCCATTTTGCTTATGGAGGCAAAACTGTGGCATGAATAGTGAGTGCGATCTGGCTGGCAGAAGGGGAGGGAGATGGAAGGCATTATGCAGAGTGCACCGGCAGACTCTGATGCCTTCAAATGCAGACAAATCAATGGTGGTCAGACACACAGCGGGCTTCTGCAGCACCTGAACTGTTCCGTTAGAGAGCAGCTTGTAGTAGTGGGAAATGGAAAATTCAGTTTGATATATTCATAAATAGAGGCTACATCAGGTCCTGGTCTTAGAGAGCTCCTTTGGAAAGATATCGAGAAAAGAAACAAACTATTTTATGATTTAATTTATTAGAGGTTATTGTTTAATAGGATGATAAAGAATTAAGCTGTTCATTAAAATTTTCTAGAAACAAGTAACATGACAAAGTAACATATGGCAGCAAAGCATATGGCAGCATAAAGTCTCGTATAAGGGGAAATCAGTAGTATGCAAGATTAGCAATTCACTGAATTTGCACAAATCCAGTAGTGTTTGGACGTCTGGATAGCCCTGTACAGTTAAAGTCATGATTGTCTGAATGACAAACGTCATGACAGCAGCTGGGTTGTGAACATCTGGAGCAGAGGGAGACTTGCAAGAGAAACACCACTGGCCAGCTCTTACACGTACAGTAATAGAACTGGACAAATCCTCCCTAAATAATTCATCATCCTTCTTGTGTCTGTCCTGCACTATGCCAGCTTGACATGACTTCTCCTTCACCACATGGAGCAGTATGTATTATGCATGAATCATGACATTAAATGTTATCTTATTTGATTTAATCTATATCTAAAGCCCTGTTTGCATGGGATTAGTATAAACCTTGGACCTCTGTAATTAAGATATTACCACACAAAGCTTCGGTAGCTGCTCATTCACACGGGATCTGCTATGTCTGTGTTCTCCGGATATGACATCACAAATGCGCATATCCAAAAGTCACAATGGTGGTTGAGAAGAAAGACAGCCACTCACTCCTGAAAGTGTGCACCAAAGTCTACATGAAGAACTCACAAATACACAGTAGCCTATTCGTTTGGTTTGCTATCTTTTGCCTCATACTTCAGTCTTAAGATGCGTACTATCACACTAACACTTTGTTTAAAGCTGTCATGCAGGGGGGGGGGGGTTTACTTCAGCGGCTCATTTTACATTTTAAGTGGAGAAATACAATAATCAGGCTGCAGAGACATGTATAATTACTAATAACAGAAAGAGAAACTTAAATGCACTAACGCTACATGTTTATAATCGCTCATTTGGAGATGGTCGGCTGCACAGAAAGTATCTGTCGTACCGTATAGTTCCCAGGTAATACTAATCTCGTGGAAATAGGGCTTATGTGTAAGGCAAATGTGGCAACTTAGTCAGTAACGTTGAGATCATGACAAAGAGATACATTATTATTGTTGAACATTATTATGATCCCGGTTAACACGTGTCAGCCAGTCTTTACGTTGTACCCTGAATGTGGTCTGAAGTTGTTACCAATAAGAGGCAGACAAAACGGTAGGTACGCATCACTCTGGAGGGTGGGACCCCCTTCACAAATGTCCAGCACAACTTTTTCTAATCATTAACATGTGTCAACCTAAATCCTCAATCATAACTTTTTTTCCCTTTAAACATGTCAAATGAGAAATGCTTCTGACTGTATAAATTAATGCTTAGACATGGATCCCAGGTCAATTATGGCTGCCACTGTTTTTTAATGAGAGTTGCTCATTGCCGCATACATTAGTGAATTTTACATAAACCCTTTCTTAGACTTCTAGCTCTGAGTTCAGATTTAGCAGCCATTTTCCTGTATACATTTGGCAGCAATTGATTTAATGTTGATAAGTGGTGTAGACCAACAGCAAATGGGTTTGTCCCTAACTTGAGACCCCACTTCTATCTGAGCATGTGATTGGCCAAAGCTCCCTGCATGTGCTGACCATTCTTAATTAAAACCCTTAATATTAAAGCTTAAATGACATATTACAATTACAATTGATATATTATATATATTTGATGCTTAAACATATTTTTTCAAGAACAACAAGAAAAAAATTGCATACCCTCTGTTTGAATTGGATTTTCAAACTATGCAAGCCACCATGTTCATAATTATATTTGCCCCTTCATTCCACAGTTTGCCAGATTTCTTAGTGCACTCGCTAGCCTTTTCATTTTGAGCAAACAGTCTTGTAAATGAAGTGCTCTGTGCCCACATCTCTTTTGTTGTATTTCCATGCTCACTGCTCTGCCCTATGCTTGACATTGAGCTAGCGCTAAATACATAGGTTTGGCTGGATGGAGACTCCATTAAGTTGAGTAATACACAGCTACGCTGCTTAAACAAAGCTTTAGGATTCCACACCGGCTTGGCTGTAATGAGGAAGGAACGCCTGGGAGGTGTCCGACCCCCTACTAATCACTGAATCTGCTCCACGCATCTGAGGCAAGGACACCAGGATCATTTAGCGACATGGCATTCACAGCAGGAAGTGTGCAAAATAGGCCGACAATGACGCAACTATTCATTTGGCCTAATCTCTGGCAGTCTTTTCAGGACTTGTGCCCAGCAGTGGTTTCTTCATATGTTTTTGTGGACTGACATTGTGTGCCATCTTCCCAGGGTTTGCAGTAAAACGGTGATGAAAAGATGTGGGAGTTATGAAATGGAAGGATGAGCCATGCCGGAGTGTTCTGAATGCAGTGTGACAGGCTTGTCCTCAAATCCCTCCTTGGAATAACCTTCTGCAGCTCAGTCTGATTCACAAATATAACCCTGGAGGTATAAAATATTTATCTATGTAAAGTATGGATACATAATCCTTTTGTTAATATTTTATAAATATACCACATTAACATCCTAATCCCAGAAGAGCTTAAATAGTAGGTGATAATTTTTTTTGCTAATATGCCAGTTCTAACATGATAGTTACATTTTATTATGTTGCTATGCCAACACCAAAAAAACTAAACAGAACACTCCAAATGTATTTTTCTAAATTATTTTATTGTTGTTTTTACTTTTAACAGGCTTCCTAAAAGTAGGCCTGCAACTCATGATTGTGCTGATTATTCTTTTGACTAGTCAATTAGTCAATTCCTTTTTGTAAAATCAATCATCAAAAATAATTCTCAAAATTAGTTTTTTCTTCTTTGTGCTGAAATAGTCTTTTTTACTGTACTTCACTGCTGACATTTGTTCAGACCAATTATTTGAGACAGAGCATGTGATTGGTCAAAGCTTCCTTAATAATAAAGTCTTGATGACGCCTTAAGGTTTTTCTCAAATCCAAGAAGAATACAGTATGTCTTTTTAATTTGCCTAAATTTGCCGCCATAAAACTTTGCCACAATAAAACTTCTGCCATTTGCAGTGTGTGACTGAAACCTCTGCATTTTGCTTAAGTAACACACTTACAAAATCTAAAAATGAATAGAATTTATTCCATTATTTATTTATTTATTTATTTATGTGCGACAAGATGGATTCCTCCTTTGAGCTCCACTGCAGCCTTCGGTACAACGTTTCCACACCATCGTTCAAACATTCTCCCCTTTTTTCCGCCGGAAACTTCTCAACTCAGCAAAGCGTCTGCATAGCAATGAGCGAGGGAATCGATGGGCGTTGTGAGGCTGCGGAGATTATGATATTATCTGCATGCGGCCCATTGTTGCAAACCTAATCAATCAATCAGAAGGCGGCATCCAACAGGAAATGACTCCATTACTGCGTCTGTCATACTCTGCGCGATCAGGCCCAAAGGCTCACACTCCGAGGCAGAGCGTGGGGCAGAATTACAACAAACTGTGAACATAGTGAAGGCATCATTTTGTATCATTAAAAAGCAAGTACGAGAGGAAGTAATAGTTTTATATCTTAACCGTTTGCTTCTGACTTTAACAAAATCAGATTCAGTGGGAAACAGCACTGTGCACTGAGCAAGCAACGTCACTGCAGACCTTTATGAGAACACCACAAAAGGGCAATGTTGTTCACTTAACACTCCAGCATGTTATATTTTACTAAAGAAAGAGAGAAAAAGAGAGAAACAGTAAAATTGTACAGTAAAATCCAACGTTTATTTAATAGATTTATTTTTTTGAGATCAGACAAGTTTCCTATTTAGGTTGTTATACTTTTGAGTTCCTTATGTGTTGTTCCTATGCTTTCACCAAGTCTTAAAAGCTTTTACCATGTCACAGGAGCCTGAATCAGGTCCATTATTTGCTGTAACATCCCACTTTATGTTGCAGAACTAAACTATGTCTTAACTGGCTACTGTAAGGCTTTGTTTCTTCCTTTACAAGTTTGTCCAAGACCTAATTTAGTTTGCGATTTCGAGTTGTGTTAATTGGGGAGCATAAATGATGTAGAATGACTTGTCCCACTGTAGAATACCAGAAAGCCTTTAGCCATGCTCTTAAGTCACTTGCCAAGTGTGCAGTGTTGATTTGTTTTAGAAATGGACATGTGTATGTGTATGTGCACATTAGAGCAGAACTATAGCTTGTGCATAAATTAGAACAGTGTTTCACAAAATTCCCATCAAGCTGTGGCCTGAAAGACTTTCACATAAAAGCTACCTAGAGGAAGGCTGGTAATATAAGACTAAGTGCTAGAAAGGTTGACCAAGGTTTTCTAACATTTACAACTTTTTTTTTTTTTAACTAATGAATTTGAATCAGAAGTTGTGTTTTGTTTTCCATTACAGAGACCTTGGGCTCCATGGTGGATTCATTTTACTGATTGACAGTTGGCAGTTGTTTAGATGTAAACATCAGTCACAAACAGCTCTGCAATTATTCTATGAAACCCAGGGACATGCCGCAACGCCTGTCACTTCTCTCTCGATGAAAATACAGGCAAATCGGCACACAGTACAGTTTAACCAAATCAACCAGCATAGAGGACCAAAAGAAACAAGATCTCAAGAAAGGTTCAACTTTATATCTAAGAATTGCTTTCTGTTGAAATCATGCTTGAAGAACAATGCGCTGATCAGGCCCGTTTTATTGAGACTGTAATTTTTATCTAGCTAGAAGTACCTGGTTTTAAAGTAACCTTAACAAGATTTGTGCAAGATTTGTTCTTGTGAGAGTTCAAGAGGAGGGGTAAAGACAAAGAATTTCAACACAACAAATCTACACACATTTACAAAGGAAACATGGAGAAGTGTGTGTGTGTGTGAGTGACAATGATCTCCGCTGTACGTCATCTATTCTTTTGCTTCAGGGGCTGGCTCTGTCAGCATCATCATCCTTTTCTCTGAGTGGTTACTCAACTATCTCTGATTGGTACAGTCGCACAAGAGAAATACATCCATAAAGAAGCCCATTACACAAAAATCATCAGAAGTCAGTTTGTTAAAGTGTAACAGACCAATAACGAACCAAATTAAAATGTGTTTATAAATTAAAAATCTAGGTCTATATTTTCCATCAAATTTACGCAGCTCAGAAAATTGCTGCAAAGTAAGTAACGGTCAGTAGGACTGGTGTACCTTTCATCATTGGCCTTGTAGACTCCTCTCCAAATGTAACAGTTCCAGAAGTTTTGAGGCTTGTCTCTGTGCTGTTTGGCGTATTGTATGCGGGATTGTTTGTGGCATTTGAGTTGTAATGGCTTTTTTTTTAGTGTCTCCTTATTGTGCATCTTAAAACAGCCACAAAACTTTTTATTCCCTGTATTTCAGCTGAAAATATTTGTGGATTTTTCTTCGCAACCCAAACAATTTTCCTGGCAGTTTTAGCTAAAATGTTTGTTGGTCTTCCTGACCTTTTCATTTTCCACTTCTTAATAAGAGTTTTAACACCGGTGATATATTTTTATAGCCATTTCCCATTCTATACAGTTAAATTACATTTTCCCACAGATCTTTTGACAATTCTTTAACTTTTCCCTCAGAATACAGAAATGTCAATGCAGCACTGGATGAAAGATGCAAGGTTCTGTCAGGAGCCCAAAGCAGGGTATTTAAACTTTCAGTTTCTGTTTTTATTATGATTTAAAAAGAGTAAAGACAGTTGTTTGACAATAGATGGCTTCACCCAACCACTAACTATGAGTGATAGAAAAGATTTTGTCTTATCATTCATATTCTCTTCTGCCAGGGTATGTAAACTTATGATCACAACTGTGTACAGTCCATATGATTGGAAGCCTTTGCACGTCCAATCAAAAGGATATACACACTTTGATGAATGTCTTTTTTAATCTGTGGATAAATCTATAGCCCTATTTCAAAAAAGTGAGATAAGACCGTGATTTATGACACAGTCACGACTGATAAAAAGGAACGCAGTACAACAGGGACACGTTGTCTTGTTAGAAACTTTTTGTTTGGGGCTTGTTATGCCTAAAATTAGATTTCCTGAACAGCACAATGCCGTGTATGAAAATATCTGAAGGGAAATAAAGCGCTCTGCTGTTTGCCGTTTGATCAGAGTCAAATTTGGATCTTCTAAGGATTTCATTGATCGTTCACAATGTTTTGTGCAACCCACTGTCATAATTATCTTACAATCCCATGCCATAAAAAATATGTTTTAAATAACAAAAAATATATTCCACATATATTTTGGTTATATATTTCTTCAGACAAAGTTACTCATTTTATTTATCAAATTTAAGGGAGTCTGTCTCAGCAGCTTTACACCCTGAACATTTCGAGACATACATTGACAAACTGTTCAGAGACAAAAAAATCCCATCTAAACAAAACATCATTACAACCTTCTTAAAAACACATGTTCTGATGGCGTGGTTTTCCACTGAAGTGAGAATGCAGAGTGGGCCAAACAAGGAACCAAAGACAGGACGTAAACCAAAGTGCTGTTGGTTGTCCCTCCGCGCACAGGGCTCCACAATGAGACCAGGGGCCTCATATATAAAAGATTGTGTAGGATTGTGTAGTGGACAAAAATGGCGCACTGCAAGAAATACCTTGATTGATAAAACTGTGCGTACGCTCATCTGCAGCAATTTCCCTTTTATGAATCCCAACTGGAGCACAATTGTACGTCACGCCCTCTCCACGTCTCCATTCAACAAAAGAAGAACAATGTGAATGGATATGTCAATAAATTTTGCCTAAACATGAGCCACTGATGAGTGGGTTTTACCAAAAAACCTTGAAGTGAGCGGGAGCACGAGCCGGTCCATGCAGCATTACCACCTGTGGAATGTGATTGCAGCAAAAATGGATCTCCCTCCTCTTAAAAAGTTAACATATGTAATTACATGTAAACAAATTAAAACTATTTTAACAAATAAAAAATGAAACATTTACACCTACTTAAGGTCTCTCTGAGTTTCCAGCATGACATGTAATGAGTGAAGAGCATTAAATGAAAGGAGAGCTGTCATGGCCACGTACAGACTGTAGATGTACAGTAGAAGTGTGGATGGGTGGGGGAGGGTTGGAGTGGTCGGGGTGTCACAGTGTCGTGCGTAATGAGAGGAGAGTCATAGTGAGCTGCAGTTTGATACAGCCCTTATTAAAAATGAAACAGCCCTAAATGGAGCGTTTGTAGGAGCTGCTCAGGATTATGTTCAATAGATATTTTATAAATGCAGCCTCAGATTCATCAGGATCAGCCCTGCTTCACTCTACACCACGCTACACACCAGGACAATGAGCAGAGCCAGAGCCATTGCACTTCAGCAAACCTGCAAGGGCTTCGGAGCTGAAGCACGCAATGAACCCTGTTACTTTGATATAATATAATATTAAACAAATTTTTGATTCAAAACAGTATTTTTGCTTAAATGATTAAACCCAAATAAAGCTGTAAGCAAGTTTTTTTAAATGAGGCCCCTTATCAATGTGAGGCTTGTGAGATGTTCAGGAACTTAGTGTTAATACAACAATTCACCTTCTTGAACATAAAGACCAACAAGACCCAAGAGCCCATAAGATGATATACAACCTCAGATATAAATAGCAACATACTTATTTAATCTGCTGCAGTTATCACCAGACTCATATACTAATATTTAATATAAAAATAAACAAGGTGAAAAACATGGTCTTTGGGTTGTAGCCTGTAACACCTCTAATACCTGTCCAACACAAGGCCCAGGGGCCAGAGCTGGTCTTCTAAAGTTTATTATCTGTCCCACTCAGGGTTGAGTTTAACACAGTTTACTGACCTGTGTTTATTTATTTTTATTAAAATGTACAATTATTGGTTATCGGCTATGAGAAGCACTTATTATTGGTATTGGAAGAAAATATTCATTTATGTGACTATAAAAGACAGAAGGGGCCTGGCATTATAGACATTAGGCCCAAGCTTACTGAAGGGCAGCATGCAAATAACCTCTTGATAATGCCAACATATATATATTTTTAGGAATACGTTTGTAAAAATGTGTAAAATAAATTGTATTGTATTAGATTATTTTGTTGTAATGTATATCTAATTATAAGTTATATTATAAGTCCTTGTCCTTGTGATTTGATCTACCACAATAAAAAAAAAATGTTGTGGCATTTTTTATTCCAGGTTTAGTAATCAGTAAAGATAAATGTAGTTTTCAGAGTGACCAACATGTATAGCTTGTTATAAACATAAAACCAGTAGAAACATCCACATTCAATTAACCACCTCATAATACACTGTAAATACTACAGTATTACAATGTGGGGCTCAAGAAGAAATGTATTAATAAGAAACTTTCTGAATGAGACCTGTGTAAACATCTCTATATCATAAAATTTAGAACTCCTAAAAAAAAGATATCCTCTTTCACTGCAAAATTTGCCTGTCTTGCTCGGTTATTCACAGTAATTTTCCGTGTAAGACCACTGTCACATTATTCCGCTGTGACGCCCCCCAGCTGCGGGGTGCTGCTCCCACAGCTAAAGGTTAACCAAGGTAATATTGCTTTCATTATCACGGCCGCTACATTTGACTTCATCCATCGTCCCCTGTGAGCATTAGGGGGGCGCTGTCAGCCCGTCAGGCCTCTGGATCTGTAGAGGGAATACACAGCACGCTCGACTGATGGAAACTCAGCCGGCATCTTTATGAGCTGAGGGAGCACCGTTCGGAGCCGTCCTGCCTCTGGGGTAGTGCACAAATACAACTAGTTCTTCCACATCTGCAAACAAATCAGAGCCAGGGAGCCACCGAGGAGATTTGTTTGTGCAGGAAGGTGTGTGGCCGGGGACTAAAAGGAATATTGTTTGTCATAACACGTGTAGCCAAATGTTGCACTAATTCAGTATCAATGAAAAGTCATGTTTCCATCATTGGATATTAAGCCACAATTTTGCATTTTTTGTTTCTGTTTTAACTGTGGGACAATAAAATATTTATGATTTCAAAGACTAATCTCTAGTAATACAATAATACATATTGGTATATGATGCAGAGATGAAAAAAAATCAACTCCAACAGCAATATTTTATAAAAAACAAGAACAAAATCTGGTACTATATATGAGCATATACAGTATATCACAATGCAAGCAACTGCAGTTTTAAAAACAAATCCAAAATCCTTCTGAGAAAGTGTATATTCCAGCACTTGATACATGAAAAAAATGAAAAAAGATGAATAAAAAACGTAGATAGAAAAAAGGGATATTTGCAGGATCTGCGGCTGAACTCAGATCAAGAAGTTAAAAGCGGCATTTTGCAGGTCTGGCAGTTTCTTCGGTTTTCTCATTTCTATACCTATAGCTTCGATGTAATGTTTAAAAACACTGTTGTAAAAACTCACTGGTGTTGAGCGCCTCCCTGCTCTCCGCTCTTCCCGTTTGACCATAAGCAACAGTTTTCTCTGCTTTAGCGTCTTTGTTACTTCTCTGCCGTGATGAATGTCTGAAACTGACTGCGGCAAGTGTGTATGTATGTAGTGTTGTTATTCAATTTGTTTCTCGTGAGACCCGAGACTTCTGCGAGACTTTTTGAATCCAAGGTACAGCGGGTTGCCGGCAATATTTTGCAAAGCTGTTTTTTCCACTAAGGGTCTACTGAAGGTTTGGGACAGACCCCATTCACCGCAAAATGAGCCATTAACCCATCACAATGACTCTGAAGCTGTTATGTTAAGGTAACAATCCTGCAAATTGCCTCTTTAAAGTAAAATTAAACATTAAATCTTGACATGATTTAGAGTTGTGTTTTCTTTCTTTTCGTTATAGTGTGAGATTATAAACATAGAAAATCAACTAATCTAAGCATGTAACAAATATAACATTCATACAAAGCAATTAGAGACTTGAGTGAAGTGGACATGGTCAGAGTTGAGTATTCTAAATAGTAGTAGTAGTATTTAGCAGCAGATGTGTGAGGTCATAGTGATTCAATGCTGCATTCACTTACAAACTTACTAACTTGAATGTGAAAAATGGTCTAAAAGTCAAAATATTATGATTTTAAAGATACCAAAACCTTTGCATCAATGGATCGAAATATTTCAATGTTAAGTACCACTAACACCAGACTGTGTATAAATGGCATTGTTGTAGCGAAGGTCTCAGGTTCTTTTAGTGTCATAAAAAAGATCTGCCGGTGTAGCAACTATTCTCAATAAGTCTTTCAAACTAATAAGTCTTGTCAAATGCAAAAGAGTGGATGTAGTAAAAGAAACATATTTTATACATTGTAAATAGTGCACATCTATATTTAGTCAACATGCAGCATGAGTAAGAATAGTTTACCTTAGCTTAACTTCTTGGCTCATTAATGGATTATGAGGAGCTGTAAGAAACACACATATGGGCATAGTTTATCATATCCTGTCATAAATACTTACATTTTAAACATTTGAAATCATATAAAAGAAAGTGTTACATTATGTAATTGACAAATCAATATTCTACTAGAGAATGTTGGCTGCAATTGGCGGCATAAGAATGCAAACCAGCTAAAGTCATTTTCATAAGCTCTGAAGCTGTGTGTATGTGCTTCTTTCTATAATGCATTTGTATGTGCATTTTACTTTAAAGTAAGTTTTGGAGATTTATGTATATTCTTATCTCATCAGACAGGTGTCAGGCTGTCATGAATAAGCATAGGTCTATTAACATTCTGTGGATAACTCTGGATCCTCACACTCCTAGGTCCTAAGCATCTAGTGACTTGAAGCTTGTGTAGCCTAACAGCTGTGTATACAGAGAGCAGCAAAATATTTAGTCAGTCGCTAATGTTCTCTACCCACTCACTGACAGCACACTCCACAGTCAGTCGATTGCCATTTACATGAAACATCTTGCAGAATGCAGAATTTGTATTGTAGTCTGCTTAACGTCTGTTGCCAAAATGTGCACTAAGCTTCTGCTGTTTACAAAGAATGAAAATGACTGAATGATATGTGTTGCTGCTTTCATTCATGCAATAACTTTGAACAGAAATACTGGACTTTGTATTAATAAACACTTCATTGGTCATTCAGACTTGTCCGCTGCTAGTCTTTGCAGAATTTGGTCTGGAAACCCTCCCATACAAACTGATTTTGAACAAATTCAAAGGAACCTGACAAATCATAACCAACTATAATTATCTAAAATGAGTTTTGCTACAGTTAAATTAATGCATGAGCTTATCCCATGTACAGTCCCACATATGTCAGAGCATTTCTAATGAGAACATATGGCAAGCAAACATGAAGTAATTGTTTGTATTGTGTTGACGCCACGAGCCATCTCCACTGGGCTCACATCCTCCACATCTGTCAGCCCTCAGCATGGGCCTCGTTCTGCTCCATACGTCCCATAGTGAGGCTCTGTGTGATTAGCTGATCTACTGCTGTTCCCCAATGCAATGTTTGGGTATTCATTACGCTCCTGTTTGCTGTTACTGTGCCTTTGAGGAGCCATGTCTCAGCTGGGGTTGATTTGGTTTCCCATACGCCACGCTTTTGGTTTGCCATCTTGCTGCAGTGTCCAAGTCACATTAACATTCAGAGTCGTTATTTCTGTTTTGTGTTGACCCTTGTGTCTTTCTTTGGTTTGGCCCAAAAACATCATGCACTTTGTCAGTTGTATGCCATATGCACAGGTCAAGTAACATTTTTGTGTCTTCCCCAAACAAAATTTCAGTTTTATGACAGTGAGATGGTTATTATGGGTACTATAATGCATTTTGGCGCTCCTTGGGTAACGTCTAATAGTTCAAATTGGAGTTACGCTGTCAGACTCCCCTTTGATGACAGCACGTGAACAGCTACAGTGACCTTGCATGGGACATGCTGTTGTTAACGTTGTCTGATGGTGTTTGAATAAAAAACTTTATCTAAACCATTATGCAATAATGTGTGTCAAAAAAGGAACGTGTGTGTTCTTCTCTTCCAGCAGTCCTCAGTTTGTCCTCTCAGGGTAGTGTTATGTATAACATACACTGAATGGACCTTAGAGAGATCATAGCAGGTAGTCAATCTCAAAATCAACTAACAATAGATCAGGAATGCTGCATTTTTTTAAAAGTAACTTACTGTTCATCCATCATAGCTGCTGCTAAGTAAGCACTGCAACACAAGACTTAAAAGTGTAAGGGGATGGCTTCATTTGACACCTACCAAGTGACACTTAATTTGGCTGAGAAAAGCTATATCAAATGAGATAACTCCCCAGAAAAGCCGTACTGTCTTAAATTTTCCTTTCCTTTCCTTCACAGCTGCTATGTGAAATGAAATGTTTAGGGATTTGCATCTGTTCAACTTACTTTCTTTGCAGCAGTTGCAACTTTCAGCTGTTAAGATCAAGATGAAGCTGTCATGTAATGACACAAGTCTTGAGGCTTGAGTTATGGAGACAACTGTTATTGCAGTAATCTAGAGTTGAAACATAAAGCATCACAGAATGCAAGTTTGCATTTATCAAAATTACCTGAGGCAAATTTGCATAAGGCCAGCTGAAGTCTGTGGGACTCGAGGGACTGTTTCTTCTGTAAGGCAATCCCTGAAGAGACATCCCTTCAGGTTAATGGAGTCACGGAAGAATACGGCATTAAATTATGACTGAACACTTACTATACAGGGAATAAGTGCCATTATTTGAAGAATTAATTTTAAATAATAGATTGCCTCCATTTAAAGGCATACTCTGTAAGCTTTAGTTCTCTTTCTTTCATGTGACAAAGCACATAATGTCTGTTAACCCAGATAAAAAAAAAAGATACAGTATGTGCATTGCAGGAGTAATGTTCGTCAAAAGTGTTAATCAGAATAATCTAGACAATGGAAAAAGGTAAAAACTGGGTCAGAGTAGAGGGTCCCCGTGAAATTACAAATTTCTTTTGCAGGGGAGTCCTCGCCCCACGTGTGTGTATGTGTGTGTGTGTGTGTGTGTGTGTGTGTGTGTGTGTGTGTGTGTGTGGGGGGGGTATTGAAGTACCCGGAGGAAATCTACGCAGACACAGGGAGGACGTGCAAACTCCACACAAAAAAGCACTGCCCTGGATGGGAATCAATCCTAGAACCTTCTTGCTGTGTGTGGGGTCCCCAAAAATCATAATGGCAGGCTTAAAGTCCTGTTCACACCGGAACGAATTTTGCCGATGTTATTCGCCGACGTTTAACACCTCGTGACTAAACAATGGGCGCCAATGTGAGTGTTCACACCGGCACGAAAAACGCCACGCGTAAAAGCGTCAGTTTTTAAAAAAACGCCTCGGGTTAGTTTTTTTTGGTTTGACGTGCCGCGTCAAAAACTATACGACCAATGAGAATACTGCTTTTGCTGACGTGTCTGGAGCTTCTGAAGTTACAGTAAAACACAACTTGGGGGCGCTCAAACACAAAACGGTCTTGCCGAGCACACATACGCAACAGCGAAGAAAATATATGCCAAGTAGCATCTACACTGCCGGGAAGAAATAAGACAAAGAAGATGCAAGGCAAGATGAATATAGAGCTGCTGGTCTCGTTGGTGTCGGAACACAAAAAACAAACATCGATTACAAAAATTACCTGCTTTCTTCTTCTGAGTGAAAAGCGAGTGTCAGAAGCGTAAAGTTGCGCAGCGCCACCTTGTGTACCGGGGTATTTTGTTTTACATTAAGCGCCATCTAATGTCAGGGAATAAATCTGACTGTTCACTCGGCTCATCGTCAGCGAAAATCGCTTGGGTGTGAACACAAAAAACGCGTTGAAAAACGTTGGCGAATAACGCACGATATTCGTCCCGGTGTGTACGGGCAGGTTCAGAGAAAAAGCAAACTGTATCCGCTAATAGACAAGTAACAAACTGCTAATCCAAATTGTCCATTGGGAATGTTGCTGACTGGCCCATGCGCCACTTCTAATAAGCGTTCATGTTCGAGCCAATAAATTGATCTAACCCCTTGACCTGCGGCACAGCTCTTCACTAATAGTCAGGAAAAATTCCCCAGAGAGGACAGGACTATTGGCATTCCAGGTGGGAATCACACCAGTCTTATTTAATGAATGTGTTCAAGGCTGGCAGAAAATACAGCAACCCAATAATCAACAGGAACCAGGCTCACATCTGCTACTGCCCCATGATCTCTCATTAAAGTGCTGCCCCGAAACATTGATCTTCTGTGTTTGCCTCTGGCAAATCACCAAAAAATGATGACAAAAGGTTTGTTAAGTGTCGGGGCTGGAAAGAGATCCAAAGACCTACTCAGACCTCTATGTCCAACCTTGTTGGATGGTCACCTCCTGTTTCAAGTAAAGTAATGGGTTTTCTGCATTGGTTCACCAAGGGAGATGTATAGGTTCATACTTTCTCCAAGACAACACAGTTGTATTTTCACTGTTGCACCAATGCATGCAATGTGCAACATTTTTTACAAACTTGACCTAAACGTTTCAAGAACATTCTGGTTTCTAATCCCGATTTTATGTCCCATCTCTTGCCCAATTTTGCACATACATGTTTATAGGTCCGTACAAACATTCTAAAATTTATATTGCTTAAAATAATTGCATTGTTGTGTATTACCATAATGTTCCGTGTCATTGAAGATCTTGACAAACTTCACTGGAGTCTCATTGGAGACCATTTTAGTCAGACCCTGTCTGGTTCTCACCATTGAGAGTTTTTACACTAGCTTAAACAAACCGTACTAACAAGCAACTAACTTATATAAGATTTAACCAAAAATTCTATGCATCATGTATCAATATTGCCTTATACATCTAGTTATTGTCACACTACCTCAGCTGCAGAGTCCTATTTCATCCAGCAATTTTATTCAGAAAGCATAAAACGAATCCGTGAAAAAGCCAGTGACTCCGTCTGCTTTCGGTATACAAAAGCCTATATGTGTCTTTGTGAGCTTATAGAAAAGCGTGTTGATGCATTTTGTATGCACACGGCAGCCGGTCCGAAGTGGTGAATGTGCACTTGCAGGAACTGATGAATCACCGCAGGCCTTAGCAGGCAGTGGCTGGGACTTGTTTATGTTGGGGTGTGCGCTGGTGCCAAATCCTCCCAGGGCTCACTGTTTTAATAAGTTGACCTGTGGAGCTACAGAGGCTGCCAAGGTGGATCTGGTGTCCCATGAGACGGCTGTCACAGATGGAGAGACAGAAACAGCCGAGAATGCCAAAGCGTGGGGCTGTTTGATGATGGGTTTCTGCTTCTCCAAATCCGTGGATTTTTGTGAAGATTACTTATCACTAACTAATTTTCTCTTCTCACTAAACTTTATTCCAACCTACACTTCGTATTTAGCACATTTTTTTTTAGTGTGTGAGCGTAGGGCCACTGTTAAAAAAAATAAATAAAAATAAAAATATTGGGGTTGAGGTTATCAGATTAACGTCAATAGGTTTGGGACACTCTGGATGTCTTAAGCAGGAGAAGTGTATGCAAGTAAAGTTATCCATGCAACCAGTCTATAGGTATTAGAATAATCAGAGGTGAGTTAAAAGTTGAGTACACTGTAAAATGTATAGTACTCAGATTTTGTGCTTCAGTCCCGCCTTGGTAGAGTATTGGCAGTCATTAAATGGGAAAACAAAAACATGAACTTGCATGTAAAGGTACATGCACTATTAAGGCACAGATGACCAAAAAAACTTTAACAATTTCAGTGTTTAGACAAATTACAGAATGAAGAACATACATGGTAAGCTGTTATGGGCCTAGAAAAGTTTATTGTTTAAAGTTGGTGAAGCTGAATTGACTAAAACATGCAAATATTTAACCACTGTATCTGACTTATTTATGTTCTATTTGGCACAATTTTTAAATTTTGCAAAAATAAGCATGCAAAACAGGTGTGTTCAGTTTAACTGTTGACATTTCAGTTTTAAACAGTGGCACTAGACAGATGTATTATTAATATGTCTAATGTGCCTAAAGTTTAGTTTGTGGGGTTCTAAAAACCTTTCAGAAGAATAATGTATGTTACATGGGCTGCACTGATCCTCAGCCATTGTTTGAATAGTTTTGTGAATTTATTCCTCTCCCATTCATGCCTCATGAGTTGCCTAATGTTTAAGAATCTCCTGTCATTAAAAATGTATTTGGCGATTCCATGTTCATCTCTAAAATTTATTCCAGCTGCCGATTGGTGACGTCGGGGACATTTGTGCGAGGAGCCAGATGGCAGTAACTCAGCCTCATCATACGGTAATTGGCTTGAAAGCACCGGGAAAGCAATGCATCTTCCATTAGAAAGACCTCAGTAAGACTTCCAACAGGAGCATTGTTTGCATAATTTTTATTTGGGAAATATTGGCCTATGAAAGTCAAATTTACTGCACACAATTGCTTCTGAAAGGCTGCCATGAATACGCTATCAGAGGTGATCATCACATGGTGTTAGCTCAATTTCCCTACCTGAATCTTGAATAGAATTCAAAACTCCATTCTTTATTTGTTTTTTACATAATGCCGGCGCGTTTGACTTCTCCGCATTCACATTGTAGGTTGTCATTCTAAGACATGACAGCACCTCCTACACGTTCAAACAGGCAAGCATTGGCCTGCCAAGAGCGCATCCGATACACCTGTGACACCTGTGACAGGTTCAACTAGAACTGTGAGAGTCTATAAAGATGCATTGTTTTAAAGTTTGAGTAGAAATATTCCTTCTTCCACTTGCTCTGCCTTGTGTCTAGGGATTTTCTATTAGATGCTACTTTATTTGCTGGTGTTTATAACATTTTCAGCTAATGCAATTGTCAAGGTAAAACTCTGTAGCAGTGGTATTAGATTTTATTGTTTTCCCAAACTTCACAAAGAATGTCTACAAAATGATAATTATAATAATAATGATAATAATGGATTAGATTTATATTTTGCTTTTCTCCCAAGGGACCAAGGTACTCAAAGTGCTAACAGGCCATCCATTATTCATTCACTCCATAGTCAAACACTGGCGGTGGTAAGCTACGTCTGTAGCCACAGCTGCACTAAAGAAATCTTTATTCCTTTAAATTATACATTCATTCATACTAAAATAAAATGATTCATTTATAGTGACACTACAATCCTTGTTCTTTGTACAACTTACTACTTACTGTACAATGATGTGTACAATGATTTTAGTGTCACTATAAATTATTAATTGTATTTTTTTGTAAATTGGATACCATTTACTCTGAACCTGTTTAAAACTTCCAGAGGAGCGTCTGGTATGAATGATATTTACAGTCCATCTAGAGGGGTGCCAGGAGTGGGCCGTTGATGACTTTTACATTGTGTGACTGGTGTTGCAACTGATGTTAAAATACACGTAATCATTCCTTATCATGCAAACCCCACTCGCTCGAGCTCTTTCTCTACTGTCCTTGGTCCTTCTCTTTCCACTTTCCTTCTGAGGTCCAGAATAGAACATTTTTTGGAAATGGCAGCATTTTCTTTCCTAAAATATGTTTAATCATTCTTCATTTTAATTATCTTCTTGGGAGTATCTTCTTCTGACCTCTGCGTTTGATACTTTAACATGACAAATCAGAGGTTTATTGACACATGCTTTTAGTTATGGTTGGTATGGCTGGAGAAGACAAAGTAAAACCAAGACCGATACATGGCCAAGACCTTAAGGGGTCACAATCTCTAAAAGTCTTGGCCATTTTTTGATCTCACAATATTTGGTCAGGGTCATGACTTCATCTTGGTCAGTGCGGTCTTTATTGTAATTTAGAAAATCAAGCCAATGAGATAAAGGAACAAAACCAAGTAAACAATTGTGAAAATACTGTCCTAACTTTTGTGATAGAAGTGTAAGATGTTTTATCCTTGGTTTCAGTACACCTATTCAACAGTTGGTTATGTCTGTTAAGGCAAGTTTAGATTATGTAGAAAAAAATACAACATTAAAAACAACCTCTGTAATTTGAATTCTAATAAAGTCCAGTCTTTACTGAAAACATTCCCTTCGAACATTCTTATTTTCAATGTTTTAGGTTTTCCAAGCATTCATAATACATAACAGGACACAATCGTACATTTTGCCAAAACCAAAAAATATTGGTAAACTACAAAAAAGGGACTACATGTGTGCTGTCCGTGAGTGGGTAGAGGACATTAGAGCCTACTTATACATAAATTTAGGCTACACCAGCAAAAGGCTACAAGCCACTGAAAGATCACGACAACAAATAGCACCACATGGTAAAGTCAGAATAACACGAATCGTTTAACACCTGCTCTGCCTCATCACAGACTGAGATTCTTAGACGAATCACTAAAGCCACAAGAGCTACATTAAGGTAAATTTTAACCACTGCTGAACATGCAGATCTTCAAATGTCTTATTCTGACGAGTTAAGACTAGACTAGAAGAACAGAAGCAGAACTACTTTTCTGCAGCAAACTTTAGTCCTATTTAGGACTAAGATGTAACAATGAATAACCGCTAATGAAAGAATAATGAATAAACAGCAATTAAAATGTTGATTATCTTTCTGAGCTGTTGGCCTTGACTGATATTAGCCTATTATCTCAAAATCTAACGTGGGTTTATCATTTGAATATAACAGTCATTCATGATCATGTGTTACATTAATAATATGATCGAGTAAAGGGCAGTGGTTTGAGCAGTACTCCTCACAACAACATTTTGCCTCAACTGTCAACTGGCACATCTTCTCATTCCCTACTTTCTTCCTATTTCAGTCAACTTCCACAATCCTCTTTCAAGTCTTTTAGCTTTTCATTTCCTCTGAGCTCAGTGTGAGCTCGGCGTGATTGCGGAGCCGGGCTAAAGGCACAGCTCTGGCTGCGGTGGACCACTCGCTTCCCTTTTAATGCGTCTGACACGTGGAATAAAGGGACGGGGGATGAAAGAGAATGCTCTGCTGGTTGGCCTGACAGCCGCTTGTTTATCACTTTGTGTTTGGCCCGTCACACTGGCTTAGCCCTTCAAGTTAACCAGCGCTGGATTTGACACCGTTCAGACAATTTGATACAGTTTGGACCTAGATAAATGTCGTATGCTTGTATCTTCATGTTGCTAATTTAACTGAAGAAATTACTCATATATAGTTATATTTTATAAGTGCACATATTGTGCATATGTAAAGAATGTGCAAAGACATTTATCTTTTTACATTCATATTAGGACAAAATCAGGATTTTCCAGGTTGCAGTCACCAAGACGTTATTAGTGACAGACTAAATAAAAATAAATAAGAAACGCAGGTGTGAAAACAAGAAACTGTAATTTTTACTTCCTTTTTGAGAAGTTAAAGAGGTCTGTGTTATGGACCGCTTTCAGTCACATTACTTTTTTGTTGCTGCCGCCAACTTGGTTGGCAAAAAGTTAACATTGTAGCATTTAATAATGAAAGTATATTATAGATACCAACACAAATTTGTCTCTTAAATGACTAAAGTGTTGAAACAAATCTGCGGTTAAATATGTAAATATTGGGGCTGCAGATATTGGAAATATCAATATAGTTAATAGGTATAAGCTCAAGTAAAATGACATAAAAACTTAAACTTTGATTTAGTTCAAACGGCAAAAAACAACAAAACATAGCCGCAGCCACAGACTGTGCCAAGTTACATAAACACCTAAAATAAAAACTGTAGCCTACACTGAATAAGCAACACATACAGCGATATAAAAACCACCAAAGCCTTGTTACAATCCCTATCAACATAACCGTGTACGATCACTCACCCAAACATTGCAATGAAAACTATTAAAACTTTTTTCTGAGGAAATGTCCTGTATTTCCACATAAATAGTTTGTCCAGAACCACTTTCCGTAGGCGTAGATGAAGTTCTTTTACTGTTCTGTAAGATCCAAATATTGTCCCGGTTCATAAAGCTCGCTGTTCGGGCTCATGTGCACCGTTATTGATCCCAGCTCCACACAGGCTCTGCGTCCTGAGCACTCGGATTAACCCAGCACCATAATACATGAGGATGGTCTCAGAAGTGCAGCAAATATGCGTCTGCTTGAGTCATTAGCCCTTCTGTTGTAGATATAACAGTGTGCACGTCATGGGGGATTGGGTTAAAGTGGTTAAAGGAGCCTTTATTATACACGTTACAGTGTAGTGTACATTATTGCTGTTCAGGACATTGACCTGTTCAGAGAAAAAAAGGAAATATCATCCACATTAGTTTAAAAGCATTACTGCTCTCTGGTTAAAGTAGAATATTCAGATTCACAGTGTTTTGTCGAGGCCAGACATGACTCTGTCAAGGCTAGACAGTCTTTTGTCTGTGCCTAGCCACTGTCGAGGCTTAAATATAGTAAACGAGCTCAAGTCTTTTCTATGGCAGTTCCAAACCTTTTTTGCTATTCAAGACGATGTCGTCATAGACTGTGACGTCAAGTGAGAACGGTTCATAGTCTCTACAATTTAACCCTTTGATACACAAGAGGTTTTCTGTTGGAATATGTTTGTAACATGATTATAATATGTTGTAATTTTGTATTTAAGGTATTCCTCAAAAAACACGTTTATTAAATTATTTCTTTCAAATTTTAATCATATATTTTCTACTTTTGAAGAAAAATGACTGACCTGCTCAATCTGCTGATCAGACAGTCAGACTTCCTCCTGCTCAGAGTGAACACCGAGGCGTTCCCAGGACCGCTGAGACATAGTCCATCTAGCGTGTCCCAGGGTTTCAACGGGGGCCTCCTCCCAGTGGGACATGCCCAGAACACCTCACAAGGGAGGCATCCAGGAGGCATCCGGAAGAGATGCCTGAGTCACCTCAGCTGTGGAGGAGCAGCGGCTCTACTCTGAGCTTCTCCTGAGTGGCCGAGCTCCTCACCCTATCTCTAAAAGAGCGCCCAGCCACCCTGCGGAGAAAACTTACTTCGGCCCCTTGTATCTAGGATCTTGTCCTTTCGGTCATGACCAACAGCTTATAGTTAAGAGTAGGAAAGTAGATCAAGGTAAATCAAGAGCTTTGCCTTACAGCTCAGCTCCACTACAACAGACCGGTACATCAGCTGCATCACTGCATGTAGGCTACAGCGCTGCCTCTGTCTTTGTTCTCCCTCCGTCCTCTTCTGTCCCTCACAAAGCCCCAAACTGATCTCAGATCTGCTGCTTGCCTCTTATTTGCTGTGATTCTGTGAAAAGACTAAACGGAGACCACAATGTGCAAGTTTAAAAAACTAAAAATTAAAAGACAGAGTGGAAACATTTGTTGGACAGAAACCTTAATGAAGTCTGAGTGTGGACTTCCATTTACAGAAGAAAGTAAGTTAAGTTGCTAACAATAAAGCTAATACGCCTAATCTGATTTTTTCAACAGCGTTAATAAAACTATTGTTTGGGCAGAGGAGGAGAGACAGGAGCTCTCTCACCTGTTAGAGCCAAATGAGCAGGTTACATCCAGTCTGTGTAAATGTAACTCTTACATGAGGTAGGCTCATTTTCATATTATACACAGCTTTTTCTCAGAGCTTGAATATCTCTGTAGTGTTATGTTTTAAACATAAATGTGAGTGTGCAGTTTCTGAACTCAGGCAACAAGCCTGGCTACTGTAATTTTCCACTTTTTTAATAAATGTTGGGTAATAACAGGCTAGGTTATTAATTGTATAAGGTTTTCGTAATCATTTTTTGCTTATTTAATTTTTTTATTAATGCTCACTTCTTCAAATCTGAGTTTTGTGGTATCTAGAGATTTATTAGTGTTCTTAGGGCCATCTAATGAAAACGTTTATTCCGCTACAACACTTCCCTCTTTTCATTCTCCTGCAGAGCCTGTTCACAAAACCCCACTGATGGAAAGTAATATCCAGTGTATTTTTAGAAAAGAGTCTGGGAAAGAATCAAATGTACAGCCTGGAGAAGGATTACCGTGCAGCTTTCTAGTCCACAGCCTGCCTTCAGTTCTTGGACTTGTAGCACAATCTCCACAGCTATAAGCCAAATGAATAGTGACTGATGGGAGAAAGCGAGGGCCTAAGTATAGTGCCGGCCCTTTGTGCTCATACCTCCGCAGGTCACACGGGCCCAGGGGATTACAAAAGCAATTGTACACCTATAGCCTTGCATCAGTGTGCTGGCTCCTGGAACCATTAGAGCCTGTGTTTGGGACATTGTTCTGCCTGGAGTACAATAATAAAGATGCTATAACACACTCGTACAGCCTCGACCCGTGTACAGCAATCATTATGTGTTTTTTTTTATGGTGGTCACAAAAGCTATTAGCGCCTTTTCATTGTTGATATGGTTGGTCTTGTCACTCACTTTTAACAACACCTACGTTGCACTGCACTTTTCTATAAATGTTTCCACTTAAACATCACAACATCTTTTTAATCCACTTTAGTAAAAATACTATGTAATAAGAATGAATTAAAATGCATATTGGACATATTGGGAGTAGCTATAATAGTTTCAAATTCATAAAACTTTTATGTGGCCTAACCATGGCATTATGTTATTTTTTATCAAAACTCTTTTTGTTTTTATTTAAATGAATCTCAGACTCCTCACAACATTTTAAAAACTGACTATCCCAGTATGCCTGAAATGAAAACTCAGAAATGCATGGGCAATAAGGCCAATCGCATCTATACCATGCCTTACAAAAGGTGTTGAGATTGAAAGCCAAACCATTTGTGGCTCAGATTACCTCAAGTTAATTCCAATTTATTTTAACTGATATAATCACTGTAGTCTCATATTAAATTAAATGTTGTACCTGGACACTCTGTGTCGGTGGTTTACACACATACGCCTAAGTTTACACATTAAAAATACCATAAAGTCAATGTATAGTGTGCATAATTTCTGAAATGATTGTTTTAGACGAACTAGTTCTATCAGTCAAAGTTCTGTTGGTCTGTATCTAACGGATAAAAGAGCTGGTGGAAGAGTGGGGGGTTGAGTGAGTGGGGTACAGGAAAAGAGGAGGGCATGTAGTGTGAGCACCTTATTTTTCAGATAAACACTAAACTCAAAGCCATGTGTCAGAAGGTGGCAATCTCCCATCATCCACTGAGCCATGCAGCCACAAAAAATATCATATTTGTCCAAATATGAATGGTGTAATTATTCTTGTGTACATATGAAAAGTCTTTTACACAGACATGCTGTCCTCTGTGTTAGACTGCTTTTACAGGCACAAGGCAACAGAAAACACCTCTCAATGACTGTCTAGGAGAATATTGATGCATACCATGAACATAATTGTTAACATAAGAACTTTGTGTGTGTGTTTGTGTCCGTGTGTGTGTGTGTGTCCTTGTTTGTGTTTGTGTGTGCGTGTGTGTGTGTTTGTGTGTGTGTGTGTGTCCTTGTTTGTGTTTGTGTGTGCGTGTGTGTGTGTGTTTGTGTGTGTGTGTGTGTGTGTGTCCTTGTTTGTGTTTGTGTGTGCGTGTGTGTGTGTTTGTGTGTGCGTGTGTGTGTGTGTGTCCTTGTTTGTGTTTGTGTGTGCGTGTGTTTGTGTCCGTGTGTGTGTGTCCTTGTTTGTGTTTGTGCGTGTTTGTGTGCGTGTGTGTTTGTGTCTGAGTGTGTGTGTTTGTGTGTGTGTGTCCTTGTTTGTGTTTGTGCATGTGTGTGTCTGTGTTTTTGTGTGTGCGTGTGTTTGTGTGTGTGCGTTTTTATTGTGTGTGTGTGTGTGTTTGTGTCCGTGTGTCGTTGTTTGTGTGTGCGTGTCTGTGTGTGTGTTTGTGTCCATGTGTGTGTGTCCTTGTTTGTATTTGTGTGTGTGTGTGTGCGTATGTGTTTGTGTGTGTGCATGTGTGTGTGTGTAATTAGCCATATCAGAAACAAAACAAATGGCTGAGCTCAGGAGGTTTTGGGGAGATCTTTCTTCTCCAACAAAAGCAGCAGATTTGTGCAAAGCTATTTCAACCAAACAGAACTTTTTGCTACAATAACACAGTTTCTAAACATTTACATAATCTTTTCAGTGACAGACAGTGATACTTTTCAGGCCGCATGGTGGTAGAGTGGTAACCATACCTGCCTCACATCATGATGGGCCCACTGACGAGGACAACACAGCCACTAAATATACAGAACAAACTCATTTCACTCTTTAGCATCTCATTTGTTTTCGTCGACTCATTTCTCCAAGGCCCCAGGCATATTTCTCAAACCAGTTTGAGTAAAGAAATTATAAATACAGTGTGCCCAAACAGGAGACTAATGCTTTTGTTTTTCTACACGAACAACCCACTTTGTCAGCGTCTGCAGAAAGTTGAGCCTAATTCTTCTTTCATGCCAAATAAAGCGACTCCTGCTCGATCCTCTCCACTCATGGCTTGTGACAATTTTTCCGGGCCTCACCCTGTGGACCCTTTATTCCACGGTTTCTACTGTGGCTCCTCTCATCTCCCACTCATGTCACGAGTGGCGGCTGCTCTCAGCGGGGCGTCCATTTTGTAAGTGGTGCTGGAGTCGGTGGAGTGGCAGTTCTGCGAGCAGCGCCGGGGAGGATCTGAACATGCAGAGAAGCGGAAGATGAAAGCAAAAAGACACGGTATAGAAATGTATGCAAAAGAATGGAATATGTCTGGGAAATGTGTGCAAAATATTCTGAAATGTTTTATTTTGAACAATTATCAGTTTCTGTCATTGACAGAAAAGGTTATTTTACCCAAAGTAATTTGTTATGATTAATTGGCTTACTCTCCGAATCCTCACCATTTACCAGATTTTCTACAAAGAGCAGCTTTTTGGAACATTTTGTGAAAAAAAAATTAAGCACAAGACACTGGCTTTCATTCAGTGGCTGCTGGTGGTAGAAACTGTGCCACAATGTAACTTTAAGCAATTTTTATAAATTTGATTACATTATGACATAGGATACATACAAAATGTACATCTGAAGTAGCTTTGCCATATATTGGGTACTTTCCAAGCTATTATTGTTGTTAACTCAATCAATCAAGCAGCCTTTATTTACATAGCACCCAAAACCAATGACCAATCCCCCCACTTTTTGGGCTTCAGCAGATGTTGGCCTGTAGACCGCAGAGCTCTAATGGGCTGATGAAATCTTAGTGCAGTTGTGACGTAAGGTTTACTATCATCAGAAGTGTTTAACTGCAACAGTTTTGTGTTAAATGCATCAATTCTGTGTTAAACCATTGATCAGGCAAGAACAACTTCTATTACTCCAGTAAAACAAGCTTCCCACAAAGAGCTGATTTTAAACTGTCAATATTGTGACATAACCCTATTAATGTAAACTATAATGCTCCTGTTCACTCAAAAAATGACATTTTAGTTGGGTAGAAGTGAATTACCTTGTTTGTGGAGGATACAAACCAAAATTTGGGGTTATAACATTTTTTCCAGGTCTGCATTGTTTTGACAAAATGAACTGACCCAAAGGAGACATATACACTACACTGATTGAGTTAATGCCATTTATTTATATATTATTGGCTAATCAGTTACAGTCCATTATTTTAAAATCGTACATGTCGGTGTACAGCTGACCCGTGTCTTTTTAAAGTGCTTTAAAAAAATGAATTGAATGTTGTCACCTATTGCCCTATGGCTTTTCAAATAATTTATCCAAGTTGGACACTTCATTTCACAAATTATATTCAGCCTCAGATATCCGCAGTGTTGCATTAAGGGACCATTTGTAGTCTACCTGGTCCACATCTATTTACTTAGATATATACAGGAGGAATACAAATTTTTGCACGTTTGAATATTCTTGAACGGAATAGGGATGAAAAGAAAATAAGCCCTGGCATGAAACTTGTATTTGTTATTCATGCATGAGCCCTAGCTCCTCGTGGCTCATTCGTATCATACTTCAAATAATTTAGCAATCAGGCCTCAGGGGTGTGCGGCGAAGGGGGGAGACCGAGAAATATTGCTGTGCATTTCAGTTGTTCAGTAATTATTTCTCAGGCAGTGTTCAAGACGGCCCGGGGCTGATGAAAGACCAGTGGATCTTGGGGGTCCTCAAGAGAGCCACAGCGCTCCAGCAGAAGTGCTCCATTAAGTGTGGCACCATGGGAAATCTTGTGCTTGAAGTTTGGACCGCTGTTATTTTTCACCAGCCCACTTCCAAACAAATTCAGTTTCGGGGAAAAAATTCTAGCTATTTAAGCAAAGGCTCTTGAAGGAGTTAGATTTTGCTGATGGACGCACTGACTGAATATCCGAAGAAGCTGTCAACATTTTCGAATAGACTGTTGAAACACATTTACAATTAGCACTTGTAAGGTTGTTGAGGTTTGTGCACATGAATAATGAATATCTCAAACAACATCAGTTGGCAAGTTGGCACCCACTTCAGGACACAGAGTGAAAAACGGCATTATCACTCAAGACACATTTAGCTTAATTTTCATGTGTTCTGAATGAATTTAGTACTGGTGAAAGTATTGTTTGGATGGAATAAAAAATGCATTAATATTGATCAATAGTTTCAAAATTATTATGCCAGGCATACTCAATACCAGAAATGACTTAACATTTAAGGCTAAATGATCATAATTTTACAAATCTGCCAAAAGAAACCTGAACTTTTTTTTTTAACCACACAATTAGTTAAACGTGGCCTCCTTTAAGGATTTGAAGTGAGTCTCTCACAGACAACCTTTCTAATACTAATTGTAAATTTCCAGCTAATGCTAACAACAATATAGAATACTGCCCTCCACACTCTCACAAGTGCAGTGAAGCCCACAGACTGCTACATCTCTGACATCAGGCCAAATTCAAGTCTCTGGGCTGAATAAATGTGGCCCAAATACTCGGCAAATCAAGGGGTTTACAAAATGATATTACTCGGGGACCTTCCATTTTCAGAAATACAGTGGCTTGTATTAAAGATAGACAGAAAGAGCAATACAGAAGCCTCAAAGAGGACTTTTACAAATGGACCCAAGAAAACAATCTAATTCTGAACACCTCAAAAAAAAAAAGATGGACATTAACTTAGGCGCGATACACCCTAAATTTTCCTGTGGAGAAGACATGCTTATGGCCGTATCCATAAATCTGAATCCATTAATTTGCTTTGTTTTACTGTTTTGATTTTCTCAATGCATGAACAAAATGATTTGGCCAGAAAGGAAAATCCTTAACAACCACTACAAATAATGCCACTTTTTACAACACCATTATATAATAAAAAAACACATTTGGTCTTTGCTCTTCGCTTAGAGTTTCAATCTCTGCAAACCTAAGAAGTGGACATGTGCATTTGAGGAGATACCACAGAAATAGACAAGAAAAAAACTCCCGGACACTGTCTCACCCTTTTTCCAAACATTTACTTTAGCAATGTTTCGGTCAACTGAACTTCATCAAGCTTCAACACAGACTGTACATCTTTACTTCTTTGAAAATTATTGTCTAGCTAACGTTATGTACGTTGCAATCCCGATTGGGTAGCCCTGAGTTACTCTGCCTCATCTTGAGAAAAACAAGCTGACATTGAGCTTTTCTAGACTCCTTGCTGATACTGCCTACAAAAACACCCACCCGTGTTTTAGAAAGCATATTGGATTTTTACATGGCAGACCCTGTCCCCAAAAGGGCTAAATAATACATTTCTGCTAAATGTGATGTTGTAATAGTAAGGCAGTGGTTTGGTGTCTTTCCCTTTAGGGATTGGACCTTGTTCTGATATAGCCTATTCTATCAAAATTGTACTAATTAAAATAGTGGTAAGTTGTGTAAAAACATTTAAGCCATATTAATTAATTGTTTTGTAAAATGAATTGGCGTGTAAAACCCTGTTTGTATGTATTTGTTGGTGTGTTTTTTTTTACCCACATCTATAAATAGGGTGTCTGCAATGAAGCCTGATGATCATTTGTTGACCGAAGCATTGCTAAATAAAGTGTTTGGAATTAGGGTGAGAATGTCTGCGGAAGTTTTTTTCTTGTCTTCATCTTCGTTATTCTTCTGCCCAAAACGTTCATTTAAATATTATACAAATTACAAGAATCATTTAATGACATTATTTTTCTTTTACATCCAGACATCTTTTTTAAACAAGAAATTATAAGTTCCTTTTTTATTGAGTCTTTTTATTTATTCATTTTTATATTGACTTTCTGCTTATGTTCCACATTTTTTGCAACATTCTGTAAAATGCTAATGACATTTTCATTTTCCAAAGGCACCATTCCTCTCACAAGGTCAGTGGCTCTTTTTCATTGTGTAAGCTGCACATGTGAAGGCAATACTTCAAAGCCAAACTGGCTGGCATTGTCTGATTAAATAAAAGTGTTTGTGCATGTTTACTGGTCTTGTCCTATCTTTTCTTGGACCACATGCTCGCCCTGATAAGTCTATATGTAACCCAGGCTCAACAACATACTAATGAGTGAATTAGAAAGAACTTTTCGTTGTGGTCATCCATGTGCAAGTAAAATAATGGTGTTGTGGGTTTACTTTGAACCGCATATCAAATGATGTTGGGTAGATTGGAAATTCATGTAATTAAAGGAGGATAGAGCAAAGGGTTTGTGTGATATAGAGCATGGAGTACAGTATGAGGGGATTAGTTGGGATTAAAGTGCTGGTAAATGGGTATGCGCTCTAACACTGCTCCCTCATTTGCAACAAAGCTCTGAACACAACAAAAAATATGTTTTTATCCTCTGGCAACTGAGAAAGAGTGGCCTGAGCTTTTATCTTTGCATGTGGTGAAGAGATGCCAGGAACATCACTATAAGTCAATAGGCTTTATTTGATATTTTCAGTGAAGCCTACAGAGGACCAACTGGACAACGTACATTAAAATGGTTTTGCATTTTTACCCCTGTTAATTTTAAATTCTGCCAAAACTTAAACTGACATTGCAGTTGAGTAATCTTACTAATTTTGGCTTTTTACATCATTTACTTCATTCTGAGCTTTTGGGAATAAACAATTGGACAATTTTAAATTATAACCTGATGAGATTAGTAACATTGTTTGCCTCTGAATGGTTATACACACTTTATTGTGTGTTATGTGTCAGGCTGCATAACATGATAGTCACAACAACAGAATGCAATAAACAGTTTATTGAGGGGAATTTCATGAAACGAGCTATAGGAACATATGAAATAAATCTTGCCTGGGCCTGGACCTGAGGCTGCATTTATAAAGCTTGCGTACACTCAAAATAGTTAAAACTTGCGTACGCAACCTTCCACGGCAAATTTTTTAATCTATAAAATTCCAGCTAGAAGTAAAACGTATATTCACAAAGGCAAGTTGATAATATTATAGTTTCATGAATGTTTGAAATGGTTTGTTTCACTTTATTTCTCTCTATAAACATATACAAGTAGTGACTGGATATTCAGTAGTTTGAGACTAGCAATTGAAAGTTTATGATTATTTAGTGGATACAGATACATAAAAGAGTTATGCAAATTGTTTGTGGACTTCTGAGTAAAATGCATGTAGGTCATCATTGACATTTTTAACAAATTTAATGGCGGGCATTTGGTGTTTGATATCAAGCAAATTATTAAAATGTATTGTTTTATATTCTAAGTTGGTTGTCTTGTTCTCTTTTATACTTTGAAGTCTAGCAGAACTGCAGTGACAGCCACCTTTCTTACATACAACTTTCTTACTATCAAGTCAGTATTTGTTTGCATAGCTCTGTGTTCACCTCTGGCTTGTTCACCATCTCAGTACCAGGCTTCACACCAGCCGCTTGTACAGACATCATCCAACAGCAGGTTGGACCTTCTACGACCTCTCGCGGAGACACAAAAAGATTAGAAAAGAGCAGGTCTGATGGTGAGCTTTGTAGTGTCGGTTGCTGGCGTGTCCCCGAGCAGTCGCGCTCAGATGTTTTACAGAGGCAGAGAAATGGGGTAGTTTCTTATGTAAGTGCTCAGTATTCCCCGCATGGTCCCACTGCCAAAACCAGCCCGAAGGCTCGCCCCTAGCCCCAGACTCACTGCACGGCTCTGGCGCTTCAAGTTCTTCTCGGTACATAAAGACGGAGATGAGGAGAAATTGACGGTAACCTCAAATTCAACTCATCTGAATAGACGTGTAGAGACTGGGTACTGTGGTTTTCACTGTTCTGCTGGATTTTTTACAGTTTTTCTGTTAGAGCTTTTTGGTTATTTAAAGAATAACCCATAAGCCAGGGGGAGCACTTTTCAGTGCCTGCCTAAAGCAACTGGATTTTCTGTACTTTGGTGGGATTTTGTTGGACATTTAATTACTTGGGCAATCAATTTTGTCACGCTGGTCAACTTTTAGACATTCCTGGCAAATAGAGAGAGCAAGTTTTAACCCTACGGGAAAAAAAGTAAAAAAAAATTGAATATGGAGCTAAAGTATATTGTTTTGATTTCCTTTGTGACATGCTGTAATTTAAAATTTATGGATTGGACAAGTGGTTGCACAAAGGTTTACCTTGCCCCATCACATTAAATTTTATTTGTACCACACAATAATAATGAGACCATGAGACCTTCCGTTTACTTGACTACAGGCCCCCACTACACAGCTAGTCAAACAGAACTGGTTGGACAAACCCTAACAAAGTGGGTTTCTCTGTGCAGCTATGAAAGTAGTTAACGAGACAAACCAGACAGGAGTGTGGGGTCTACTGTACTAAATGTTCTGAAAGTAAAATCATTCAAATCTTTTATTAATCAATATAATGCACACAATTAAACTCATTCTGAGCATAAGCTATACATTTTTAGTACAACACTGTAAATAAGCATTTTATCACTTTATATTGTCCTTCCCTTCTACTTCACAATGGCAGCTTGTTTACCGTCCACGATTGGTCAGTGGGCTATGTTTCTACTGTATAACTTATCTGGACCTTAACCTGCTCCAAAGCAATTCAGCTGTAGATCCAGATATCTACTTGAAAAAAACTACCCTTCCTACTTAATTCAGTTTTGTAGTGCAGGGCCCAGTGTATGTGTATTATGATAATGCCATAAAGTGTAATGGTAAAACCAGAAAAACTAGAGGAACCGTCTGGGGAGGAGGATGTTGTAAAAAAAAAAGCCTTCTTGACATAGCATACTCGACAACAGTAGCACTATGCACTAAGGAGGCATTTTTACCCGGTTATAATTTTCAAATTCATGCCATTACAAAATCTCAATATTGCTCATAAAGTTTTCATAAAAAAATGACAATGTTTTCTATCCTGAGGTCATTTTTACCCTATTTAGTAAGAGACAGTGCAAAGTTTATCCGTTTGCAATACACAGGGTATCCACCAATCCTTAAAAAGTCTTAAAAGGTATTAAATTCCATAATGTAAAAATAAGGCCTTAAATAGCATTAAAATGTCTTGCTTCCATGTTGCTTTTTATTTTTATTTTTTTATTTAACATTGCGTCTTTGTTACGCATAACAAAATAGCGGAACCAACTAACAAATTACACGTTCGCAGTGGGTTTGTTAGGTGCGTGGACTGGACATTTCCAGATGGAGAAAAGTTTGAGCTTTAACCATGGGGAAGTACAAATTTAATAAAAACTGGTTACATAACTTTAATTTTACGCAGTGGATAAGTTGATGGCAATGTGTTCGAGGTCCGTTGTATGTTGTGCAAGAAAGTTTTTAAAACTGAACAATGGGAATAAAAGCTTTGGAGGACCACATGCAGTGTGAAAAAAACAAAGCAGTCAGACTTTCGAACAACGTTTGTCTCCACCGCAATGCTCCGAGCCAAAGTGTCTGCATACTGTATAAAAGCACCACTCATATACCGCTAACGAGGCCGTCGAGGACGTTTTCTTAACTATGTTCCCCGACTCTGAAATCACTCGTAAATTTGCGTGCGGTAAAGACAAAACTTTATATATTGCCCGATTTGGACTGACTCCTTACATAAACAAGCTCCTTTTTGCAGATGTTAACAAGGAAATGTTTGTTTTAATCAGTGGTTTTTTTCGCTGTTCGCAAATTTTTTGAAATTAAATTTTAGAGGGTGTGTGTGGCAGAGTGGTTAGCACTCCTGCCTTACAGCAAGAAGGTTGTGAGTTCAAAACCCAGCCGACTCAAACATTCGACTCCGGTCTTTCTGTGAGAAGTCTGCATGTCCTCCATGTGTTACCGTGGGTTCTCTCCGGGTACTCCGGCTTCCTCCCACCGTCCAAAGACATGCATGTACAGGTTAATTGGCAACTCTAAAGTGTTCCTAGTGAATGAATGTGAGAGAGAATGGTTGTCTGTCAGTGTTTGTCTCTATATGTCAGCCCTGCGACTAACTGGCCACTGTCCAGGGTGTACCCCGCCTCAGGCCCAAAGCTGCTGGGATAGGCTCCAGTCACCCGTGACCCCTAACGGGACAAAGCGGTAGAAAATGAATGAATGAAAAAAAAAAAAGGATTTAATTTTAGATGGTATTTAAAAGGTCTTAAATAGTCTTAAATCTAAATTCCAGAAATTTGCAGATACCCTAAATACAGATGCCTCACTAAATGCTATCTACAAATCTTGGCAAATTACACTTGAAGAGTAGATGCCCAGTCGAGAGTTTGTGTCGGAGCAGCCTCAGATTAGGTCTCGGTGACGTGTTTGACCCTGACCACACATGACACTGCTGTTAATCTGCTCCAATACCCCACATTAATTAAAACACTCAGACTTGCAGCGGCCTTCATTCAGTGTAAGCCGCATGTCACTGTGAAGGAGTGTTACACTCATCTAGAGCAATAAGAAGCTTTGGAGCCGCGGCCGACTCAGTGCTTATGTTTTTGTTCTGTTGTGATCCTCACTCCCGCAGACGAGTGGCATGTAAAGCAGATGTAGTTCGGCTGCAGGCCTGGAGACAGCATACTTCTAATCCTCCGGAACAGGATTGTGTTGTGTCAATGTGAAGATGTTGATGCTGCTTTTATTCTAGGCACCATGCTGAGATTAGTACTGACATTTACACTTGTTTTTATTATTGACTGTCAAGTATAGTTGGAAAATCATTTGAGGCTGAGCTACAAACTGCAGTGTGCAATGTGTCACCAACGAAGGGCCCAAGTTGCATTGGGAGGTGGGTGTCTGTTATTAGTTGCGCGTCAATAAAAAAGCTGTGTGCTTTTATTGTGCTTTCGCTTTCCTACTGTTCCATGCAAACAATCACGTGCTGTTACTCTGAAGACTGACTGCTTGGATACTGGGCATGGCTGGCAAATTAGACCAACAGCTAGTTCATCTTGGTGGCAATAGTGTCATCTTCTGTGTGCTTGTATGCAAGTTGTCATTTCCAGCTGGAACCGAACAACGGACCACGTCGCCGCCGTGACCTTTACACTGCAAAAGAAGCCCATTAGGGAAGATCTTCGAAGGCATCCCACGTCATTGTCAGTTGTCATTGTCAGTCTTTCGATGCAATCTCGGCGCTGTTCACGCACATGCACAGAAGGAGCTATTTGTATGATAATGGCCACCACTATGATGCCATGCAAGAGACGGCTGACATAAGCACTTATAGAAACTCGCCAAGCGTTGAGTGAATATGTTAACAGTGCCGAGGGACAGAACAAGAGAGGCTGCTGGTGGGTAAATCTCAGCAGCCCCTGTCTGTTTTTTTAACATTTAACACTAGCACCACCAGGAGAGCTTTATTTTATGACAAATGAATTCCCTCTTTGTATAAGTATATAGTATCTTGTATGTAATGTGTATGTCTCCAGTAATGCACATTTAACCTTAGTTAGATGTAGAACAAGACGCATAAACAAGGTGTTTATTTTAGTTTTTGATGAGGAAGCCCAGATCCTCTTAACTCTACTGATAACAGTCTACTTTACTGACTTCGATCTAACATTTCTGTGGAATACCCTTTTATTCCAAAGTAAAGCCAAATAAAAATGTGTTCAATTCTGAGATATGAAGATTTTTTATGTGGGTACAAATGACCCACCCATGTGCTTTATGGTTAAAATGGTGTTGGGTGTTCTACTTTTAAAAGACACCCACTCTGGTTCTTTATATGATGTGAGCCTCTCCAACTACTGTGACCAGATTAATGAGCAGCCTAGTCTCTCGTCCACCCACTCCACTCCCTGGCAGTCTTCAGAAGAGTCTTTTACACGCCGCAGATGATATGACATGATATAACACACTCACTTCACATCTCTTTGCTGAGGAGCTCTTGAATAATGGGAATGTACATTAGTGTACTCCCAGCTCACAAAGCCTGTCTGCAGACATTACCCACAAAATGTTTCATCTGTAGATAAAACATAAATGCTGAGGGATGCTGTGCAATCAGCCAACAGCCAAATACACCAGGAGACATTGATTAGGTGTAAATCTATTGGAGCTAGTGCTGTACGAATTGAGAAGTAAAGCAGAATGGATGTGCGGCTTGTTAAGGGTCATAAATAGTCCCATATTTAAAATGTTTTACATTATGAGGATGTAATAGCTTTCTCACTCATCACAATATAACAATGGGATGTTAAGGAATTTCAACCGAATTAGTGTTTCGATACTGTTATCCCAAGGAATTTAGGTCCAAGTCAAGGTCAAATGTGTTTACTGTGTGCTCGTCTGTTCCTGAACCACAATAACCAGCAGAATATGACTTACTGAAAACATAAGCCTTTTTTTCTTAAACATAAAGCAGTTACTAACACAGATTTTACCTTCACAGCTTTAAACGTGACATTTGTTCATATTCGTGATGGCTATTGTTAATGCAGCACATGTATCATGTTTTTCTATATTGGAGAACATCTAAGACACTGAAGGAGCCTTTGGGGTTCAGCTTACTGTATATATATATATATATATATATATATATATATATATATATATATATATATATATATATATATCTGAAAACTGGACTGGACACAATATATTTTATAAAAAATACCAAGGCAGAAGCAAACGCTGTCCATAAATACATTTTTGTCTAAGTCTAGTTGCCCTCGTGCTGACCTCTGACCTTTTTGTTACAGCTGTGAAATGAATGTTTTGAAATGAATTGTTTCAAGCTAGACAAGAATTGCTGCAAAAAAATGTATGGACTTCAAGTGAACAGCGCAGAGAAGATGCTTTACCACAAGTTAAAACTCTCAAAGTATGAAGTATGTGTTTTAGTGTCAAAAAACAGACACTTAGAGTCACAAGTCATTGGAATGGGGAAATCGTATGTCTGAACATCAAAACCGGGAAGCTCCGACTTTCTTTTCTTTGCAAAGACATTCCTCCATTACATCAACCAAAAGATTTATATTATACAATGTATGCAATACACTTAAACTTGCATTTTTTTGTATCATATCAAATAGAAAACATAAACTCCAAAATTCCATAACATTTCTTATTCCTGAGAAGAAATACTGTATAATAGCTTGTATAATAACCTACTACACTGCATTACCAGTTGAGGTTAAAATATTTTTTTCTATGTTTTACTATCCTCATTATCATTACCACTACAACCACCATGGAAACATATTACCCACAAACAACAACTGCATCCAAATAATATAATATTTTATAATAATATTTTAAAAAGCAGTGGTAATAGCGTCCTCTGTAGACCTGCAGGGTCTGTACGTGAACTGGAATGGAGGTATAATTGTGATGGCTTTGAAACCCACAGAGGCAACAACTTGGCTCAGGAAGATGCTAAAAATGTTTGTTAGGACATCCGTTAAATACTAAACTGGCTTTCTGTGGCCACACACGTACCTTCTTTTGGGTTGGTCTGGAGACTTGTACCCATGGTCTTTATGCAGGTCTTAGCATGATGGTAATGTGGTCAGAGAGTCCAAGGTGGGGGAGGCCTTTTTATGCTCCTTTGTGTGTAGTGTGAACCATGTCCAATGTATTGTTTCTCCTTGTTTGATATGCCCACAGTGAAAGCCTTAAAAAGAAAAAAAAAGAAATATTTGGCCCTATGGAAGACTGATGTCCCATTGGCAACAAATGTGCAAACACAGTTGTAAAAGTAATTCCCATGTGCACCTGGGAACTGGGTTTTTAACATAAAGCCTAAATAAAATTAGACAATCCAAGTCAACATTCAGGGTGACTCTAAAACAATTACTGCATCTGGACAACATATTTTCAGAACTCAACTCAATTTAATACAGACTTCACTGTAAAGACTCTCAGAAGCAGGGGGCTCTCTTTGTGCGGCGGCCAAGCGCCTTTTTGGGGGATATAAAAGAGGACACAATCATTTCTATTACCGCACCTTATCAGCCGCTTAGCCGAGAGATTAGTGCTGCTAATTCACTTGCTTTTGGTGAAAGGTCTTTTTCAGAAATCCAGAGCTTGTTAGTGATAGAGTGAGGGAGAAGAGAAAAATGGAAATGGGTTCATTAGCTTCGAAACGCTTCCTTCGGCCAATAACCAATATTTCAAAATGGATGCCAAATGGAAGGCAGTCAACTTCTGTGGGTGATCTATGTGAAATGGGAGCTTTACCAAAGAGAGCGCCAGACTTCTGATTGTTCCCTGGAGAGGCTGTGGTTTGAGAGATGATACAGTCCGTACTGAATAGAAAGTGAATGGGATTGACTTTATAGGGATGGCATCATTCAAGGCGAATAAAGAGGCATAAATGCAAGCCAGCTCAGGGTCACTCAGCAGTGCTTTATTAATTCTTCTAGTCAAGGCTTTTCTTATTTACTTTCTTCAAGTGATGCTACCATTTGACCCCCCAGGACTGGAACCAGCACCATGTTTTAATCATGTTCTGTTCCTTTATCAGACTATCTTCTAAGTTGTTCTGAGATTAAGGATGTGTTCACAATTTTAGTCTGCTTCATTAGTTTACACCAAAACAGAAAACAATCCATTTAGTTTGGTTTGTCAGCAAAAAGCCCCGGTCCGCCAAGTCTTCACAGCTGGCTCTTTTAACTGCACTAGAAGACACTAGATGTGGATATTAGTCCAAATGCTAATAAGGCATGTTATCATAGCATTTTAACTTCTTAGTTCTTTACATTTGACTGATTGTATTTAGTTATATGTCTGCGTGACGTTCACACTTGAAACGAACTGTACCATAGTTTACTTGGAAGTTTTTGGTGCAAACCGAGGTTTATCTGGAGCATTCACATTTATCCAAGTGAACCGCGCTTTCAGAACAAAGGCACCAGAGTCTGTTTGAACCGCACTAATCATTGCAAGTGTGAACGCACCATAAAACTTGCTCTGAAGAGGAACTCAGAAGGGTTCCAGAATACTTATCAAGTTAATTTTCAAGGACGCCTGTATAAGCTTGAAGTGATTGATGTACCTGCTTTGACACCTATCCTTGGCAAAATAAATTATAATCAACTCTAACCACAGCTTTAGAAATTATATTTTTGAATCCCCTCAAATGGCATTGTTAAATAACTGTAGGAAAAAAAACATGAATTTCATTGGTGCCATGTCCAACATCCTAGTTAACTAATTAACCTCAAACTTTTCTTTAATGAGCTCTGCATAAAATAGTGTTTATACGTTTAAACTTTTACAGCACACTCTTCCTTTTCAAAGTAACTCAGTTTCCTTATACAGTCACATATCCATGTTACTTCAGTTGTCTTTTGGGGAGTCCCTCAAGGATCAATTGTAGGTCTCCTTTTGTTTATTATTTTTTATTAACAATCTGGCATCTGAGTTGGAAACCATAATGTACCTTTTTGAAACACTTTGAATTGTACATGGCAGCTACACAAAGGTAATGTTCATGTTGTCAATGTTCACTAAAGCATTGTGTCACAAGAAGGCATTTAATATTATGTTTATCAAACCACAAGATAAATTTGTCTAATTGTATCATTAATAATATAATAGCTTGGATTTATATAGTGCCCGGCGTTTCTCTTAATGGTTAACATTCCTCTTTTAAACCCCGCCCTTCAAACTGAATGCAGGCAACAGGTACCAGACTAAATTCTTTGTATAAAGAAAAGAGTTAGTTGCAGATGTCCAGTGATCAGAGAGAGAGGGTAATAACCTGCAGAGAACAGACGGAAGCTGGGACTCAAACCCAGGTCTCTCCTAAGGTGAACCACCTATTCGAAAACTTTCAAACTTGAGTTTAAAATTTCATTGATCGGTTTTAACATAAATGAAGTGAGGACCACCATCTGCTGTTACTCATCCAAGGAACTGACTGAAAATATTATGTGCACATACAGATGCAGATTGTTGTCAGATGTTTATAGCCCTTAAAAAAAATAATTATGTTAGTTAAAAATAATATTATAAATAATAAATCTATATGTAAAGGAGTGTGCAATTAATCACAACATGCAAAGGTTACAACTGAATTAAAGCTTTATCAGGACTCATATGAAACATAAAACAGTGATTTCCAAAGAAGTCTTCTTGGAAATTTGAAGCTTTACATACAGACACAGCGACATGTCTTCTACATAGACCGGCAGACCACAAGAATCGACTAGAGCGAACCCCCTGCTGTGATGGAAATTAGGACACAAAGCTGTGGAAAATTGGAAGAAAAGCTAGAGCAAAATCTTTGACACGGCAGAGCAGGCTCGTTTTACTCATCTCTGCTTTGTAAACCTGTATTTGGATGCATTATTAGACCAGGGTTCTATATCGGTCACAACCACCATTGATTTTTTTGATTGATCAACCGTCCTGATACATGTTGAACAATCAGGTTGAAGGTGGGACAGTGCATTGACATTATAAAAAATAAACCAAACAAAAAGTCCAGTCCTGATTGGTCCACCTTGATGAACTATAACTCCGAGACGCAAAGCAAAGAATATATGAACAAGATATCAGACTGTATGTCAGTCATCTTTAAGTATTGTATATGCACATATAAAATACATTTTCATTATTCTGCCTCCTCAACATAAAAGAGTTTTAAAAAGAAAAATGTCTTGAATCTTACAGCAACTTTCCTAGTAAAATATAAAAATAAAAAAATTGCTCTCCCGTAAGACACCCACCTGTTTCTTGTGCTGTTGTTCCATAGCTGTCTGCAGAAGCCAGATTATCCCCAGAACGGAGCGGCAGAGCTGCGGATAATTTACCTTTTGTTAATTATTACAGATGTTGTGTTTTTTTTTTTCTTTCTTTACTCTCCACATGAGGCCAAGATAGTGACGCAAAACTCCAAAGGATAAAAGCGCATTTAAAAGGTGCTGTTCCGCTGGGATTGTGCTTCTAAATATACTCTGCAGTCTGTCCTTAAAGATTTGCTGGTAATTACAGCAGCTACGGTCTGACAGGCCCCTGCTACAACCCGCCTTTAAAGAATAACACTATTTAGGCGTTTTACAACTCCGATAAGAAAGACTCCCTGTGACTGGTGTTTAGCTGAATTGATCATTTGTCACTGCTGTCACACAGCCAAGGGTGTCATTAGGATGGCTCTATCTGAATGATTGATTTCAGTAAGAAGAAACTGACTGCAAAAACATGGTGGTTCTCTAACAAAACAATTCCTTTTAAAGTTCTAATAGAGCAGAGTCGTGTAAATACATATGTTTATTACATGTAGGTGGTCAGTATTAATTGTCAAAGCTGAAATTCACCTTCTTTAATAACAAACGCTAAGGATTACATTTGCAGGATAGGTTTCTGATAAAAGAAATACCATCTTAAAATACTGAGACAACGTCTACCTGTAAGTTCAGTATTAAAAAATAGTCCATCCCTGACAAGAGTAGTTTCCTTTTTTTTGTATTTATATAGCACTTTTCCACCATAGGCATCTTAAAGCGCTTTACCAGTGTTACAGCTGACCACTGGAGGAAAGGCTGTATACATGCTGTATACTTTCTGTTCTAACTGACAAGAATAGACAGTATAAATAGTTAAGCAGTAGGATTTTTTTTAAATGAAGTTACTTGGGAAAATTTCTTGTTGGCTGCCACCAACAGGGGGCACCCAACATGTTTTTGATATTGGTGGTGTACCCAGAGGAAACCCACCAGAGCCGAGAGAAACATTCAAACTCTCTGAAATTAGTTTGAATACAGTCTAATGTTACTCCTCTCTGTTTTGTGGTAAACATGTTTTCTTCTTCTTGCTAACAAAAAAAAGTTTTTTATTTTTGAAATTTATTTTATTTCCACATGCTTGGACTATTTTATATAGTCTGAATAAAAGTAGCTCTTCTCCATCTAGTGGTACAAAGTAATACAACATGCTTCTCGGTTCAGCCGATTTTTTCAATTGAATTTTTCATTTGATAACACACCAGATAGAGATCTTTCCCATGCCATACAGACCTTTTATTTATTTAATAGGAACATTGCACATTAATGAACATCTGTAACAATTGCCACAGATGTAAGTGTGCCTGATTTTAGGAGAACTTCTAATTTCTGTCAGCTGGGGGCACAGTGGCTCAGTGGTAGGGCAGTTGCCCTTCAACCGGCAGGTAGGTGGTTTGATTCCCATTCTCCCCACAGTTCATACTGTGGTTGTGTCCTTGGGCAAGACACTTAACCCACCTTCAGGCTCCAGTGACTGTAACACTGGTTATTAGAACAATGTCGCTTTGGATAAAAGTGTCAGTTAAATGAATAAATGTAACAAATGTAGCAAGTTTTAACAAAAATACAATAAGACACAACAATAAAAGTTAAAAGTAAAAAAAACAGTTTTAATTTGATTGTATTCACTGTTTAAAAATGTCTTAAAAGTTGTATAAGCTAAACAGTCTTCTTGTTTTAGATTTAGGCTAGAATATATAAGATATGTCATTATTTTATTAGTTTTAATGCCTTTAAACAAGATCATCCAAACATTTTATTAGGTCAGTGGAATCAGAATACCCTCAAATAATGGTGGACACATCACAATTCTGAAGAGCGTTAAGTAAATCCAGTTTTCATGCAGCCTCGTCCCTTTGCACCTTTAGGGCTTGTAGCTCTATATCCCATGATTCCTCTGTGCTCAGAACACCTGAGTAAGAACAAATATCTCTTCCTTGGTATGAGGAGTCAAAATATCTCATAATATGTGTTATCACGGCCCCCGAGAATACACGCCAGTGCTGGCCGCCAGCTTGTGTATTCCCCACCATTAACAACATGACAGGGGGAGTTAACTTGACTGGCATGTTTATTGTTCTGTTGACTGGCCAGTGCTAATGAGGTCTTTGCAGTGTGCTTGGCCAGCAGGATCAGCCCACTGCACACAACAAGCACCAACAAGACCCTCTGTCATCAACCATTTCCCCGACTCGCACTCAAGCGCTGACGGTAAAGAGGAGTGGACTAGCAGTGGCTAGCTTGGGTGGTCATGTGGAAGTGAGGGCTTGTTATTATTGGTAGCATGTTCCCCAACCATGCATGTAAAACATTTTCTTTTGATGTCATTCCGAGAAAATAACAGAAAAAAAACGTATTAACCCTCAACTCTGATTGGTTCATATTGTGGATGCATACATGCATACAGTAAGATTTTGATGAGGCAAAATTTAACACAAATAAGGGCCTCAGGTAGGAGTTCAACTCAAGATTTAAATGCAACCTACAAATTAATTGCAAATTTTGCTAAAATCTAATTATCTGTCAAAAAATCCTTAAATTATTTAGGTGCAGATATTAACTTATTTGTCCGCTACCTTCTGCTCTGCCAATCCTCTGGCACTCAGTAAAACCACCGGATTTCCTGAGCTGTATGAACGCAAATTCATTGGACAGACTTGAGGTCAAGGTTCAGGAGAAAAAATGGTGGCAATTCACCTAACATTATAATTTTCAATGGTATTAATCCATGTATAGGTTTAGGGCTTTTCTGCCAACATGTGAGAAACGGTTGGCTTCCAAATAGATCGTTGTTGATCCCCCAGTTTCTAAAAGATTAAAGAAACATTAAAACATTTTACCATAAAAGGACACAAAACACTGCAACACAAGGACATATACGCAAGGCTCACATTCAGGTGCTCGCCCACAGCATTTTCTTCAGCATTAGGCCGTAACTAATGCACAGTGCTCTCTGAGTCATTTTCTGCTGGCCTTTTATATTAGAGGTCAAACAGCACCACTTCTCACTGTAGCGAGAAAATTAGGGAACAGAAAATTAGCCTGATGCCCATAATTAATGTTTCAATATTTAATTAAGCCGAAAAGGCATGTACGCACAGTGATATGAGAAGGGAGCTGGCAGAACGACGGCGGGTCACTGAGAAACTACACTCTCTACTGTACTATATTCACTGTAGGATTTTCAAGTGCATTTATTTTACTCATTGTTTTGTAAAGAAATGCACGCTAAGAAATGGGTCACATGCTAAGAAGTTATGTATTTTATCATCATATATTATACTGTTACACCTAGGGATTTGAATCACATGGTACTACATGATTTGATTTACGATACACTGTCCTTGAGAATAGTAATATCACAAAATAGTGATTCTGTGGACGTTAGTTTACAGTATCTTATGATATGTGTGAAAATATGGCTCTGCACAACAGCACACAACCGCTCATTCTCATCACCGAAAAAAACTAATATTCTATACACGTAAATAAACTGGGCTCAACAGCAACCATTACCAGAGACCTCATTTCATTATTGTTATGTTAATCATTTACTGCTCATTACATGTGGAGCCCAACAATACTTCAGCCAAACACAAATCAACAGCATATCACTGTTTTAAGAGATGTTACAGAGATGTTCTGAACTGAAGGACAACTTAAGGAGGGCTTATCTGAATTGATCAGATTGATCTGAAGAGTGAGTTATGGAAATGTTCTCTTGATTAAGTGGTATTAGTTAAAAGCCATTATAGTTAAATCTATAAATAGTTTATTTATTAAGATAACATGTTATCTGTAAATGGTTCATTATTCTCTAGGCTAGTTTAATCTGACATGAAAAGTTTTGAAAATGAAAAATTTTGTTTTGTCGCTTTTATAACCGTAATACTAAACAAGACAAAACCGAGTGAGGGCTGGCTTTCACGCAGTCATTATAAGCACTCACCGGAGCTGCCATCTTCAGATGACTGAGTTGGTCACTCTCAGTGGAAACAGATGAAATGCTGGCAATAGTTTTGTCCAGAAGAGATGTTTACTTTTTAACACGAGCCTCGTTTACACGAATCGGGTCTGTAGGTTCATGTGATGCTAACACTCAGCTGCACATTTAGCTGCAGGTTAATGACTGTAGTCAACTCCACATATTTAAACTCATTGTAGCTTGTAGATGCATTTCAGGATAATAAAAATTATTATATAAGTCAGTGGTTTAAAAAAAAGTAAAAAAAAGAAAATAAAATACTTCAATTTGCAATTTTACCAAATTCCATTTATTGTTAATCATGTCCCGAAGAAACTCCTTTACATTTAATCCCAAATACAATTGGTTCTAATTCTACTGTTAAAGCAGTTGCAAAAACGGTATTATAAAGTCGCCAACTAGTGGTCAAAGACACAATATACATCCATGCATAGGACAACTTGCAGTCCCAGCTCTGATTGGTTAATTCCCCTGTCAGTTCCGGTTAGTTCCCACAGAAACACAGTTGCACTGGATTCATTTGCCACTAAAGGCCTAACCAATGAGAGCAGCTGTACCCAAACATAACCACTAAATATGATTGGACAACTGTACTTTACTGTTCAGGACATGAACCTCTTCATGTCTGAAGAAATGACTGAGACCTAAGTAATGTTATACAAATAAAAAATGAAACAATAAAATATAGGAATAAAAAGTATAAAATATAAAATATAAATGTAAGGACTTACAAAACTGTTTATGAAGGTAAAAATGTTACTTAGTTCTACTTTAAATGCTAGCATAAATTGCTAATATTGTTACTTGGTTGCTAAGCGGCCACAACACCTCTATGGTGTAAAAATATCAAAAATCTACAAAAAATAAAAGTTAATTTCATAAAGCATAGATGATAATGATAGATTGCTGATTCTTACACTTGAAAAAAATCATTAACATCAACATCCATGTTATTTTTAGACATATGCTACTGACATTTGCCCATTTTGGGGCCCTAAAAGATGTCGTACTCCACAGCAGCTCCAGTGATTTACGATTATTGCTAATCAGCTGTGCCACTGTTAGTCTCATTAGAGCTAATGCTACAGCTGATGAAAAGCTCCTATTGATGAACTGCCGTAATGAAACTGCTGCTGATAATGCCACGATGTCACCTCACCTGCCATCTGAATGAATGTCTCTGAGAGCTTTGTTATGGGAAGCATTTCTGAATAGGGGTTTATGCAGTGGGAGGGTGACAAAATCACAAAAATGTTAGTTTTTTTCTATGGGTGTATGTGGCACTTTGATAGTCCGACCAGCACCTCAGGTTGTTGACTTACATACAATAAGTAATCTTAATATTAAACATAGGCAACAATTAACACACAAAACAGCTGTTAGTTTGTTGTTTTAGTTTGCCTTAGTATTCTTATGCCAAAAGACCGACCCCATAAATGGTTTTCATGCAACAATAGTCCACCCATCCATTACTATCTATACAAACTTCAAGAATTTGCAATATCACTTTAAAACTGACACTTACCATTTGCTCAAATGAATAATACTGTACCAACATAACAGAAAAAGTCCCTCCCTGCCTTTTAGCAAAATCCTCTGGCACTCGAAAAACAACGCCCCTCTTTCCACTGAAGTATCGATTCCTCATTGCAGAGTTTTGATGAAGCATGTTTTCCTCTGCTCCAAATATCTGTCAGAGCCCTCCAGTGGGTAAACAAGAGGGAACGTGCAGCGTCCAGGAGCAGGCTGTAAATTGAGAGCTAGTGGAATATGACAGCGCGGTTAATGCTGCTCTTAGACATTCATTATCATTAAGACATTAGCTTTCCATACCTGCTTAAGTAAGCGTTATCCTTGAGCTGCTCAGCCTCTCGCCTCCGACTGCTGCACAGGGAATGTAGATGTGTGCCTTGCATCAGCTTTTACTGATTTAAGAAACAGTCGTGCAGCTATGTTTACAAGTGTTTTACTGGAACCATTTGTCAAACTACAAAGCTCAGTTTTTCTGGGTTGCCACCATTTTTTTCTCCCTGGGTGATCAATATTAGGAAATCTGTTTGCTCTATTTTTAAGACACTCTCATGTTTTAAGACACGCAAACCTAACCTAACCTAACAGTACATCACACTCAAATTTATAGTACTGTTAACCTTTTTTTAAAGTCACTTTATTATCATCATTTCAGATCTGACAATACAGGTGTTGGTCATATAATTAAAATATCATCAAAAAGTTGATTTACTTTACTAATTCCAACCAAAACCAAAGCCCTAATATATTTATATATTTATATATATATATATATATATATATATATATATATATATATATATATATATATATATAAACACAGACTGATATATTTCAAATTCTTTAATTATTATCTTATAATGTTGTGGAAAGGTTCAATATTGAAGGCCCTGGAGCTACACTGCTAATGAACACCTGCAAAGACCTTCTGTCGGCTGCACAATCATGGGGCAAACTTCTGACTTGACAGTCACAAGGAGGCCAAGACACAAAAGGTCATTGCAACAGAGTTCTGTGTCTAAGCACATTAATAGAGGCGAAGGGAAGGAAAAGATGTGGTAGAAAAATGTGTGCAAGCAACAGGGATAACCACACCCTGGAGAGGATTGTGAAACAAAATCCATGAAAAAATGTGGAGGAGATTCAGAAAGAGTGGACTGCAGCTGGAGTCAGTGCTTCACTGCGCACAGACGTATGCAGGACATGGTTTTCAGCTTCGCTTTCCTTGTGTCAAGCCACTGTTGAACAACAGACAGCGCCAGAAGCATCTCACCTGGGACTGCTGCTGAGTGGTCCAAAGTTATGTTCTGATGAAAGTAAATTTTGCATTTCCTTTGGAACTCAGGGCTCCAGAGTCTGGAGGAAGAGGAGAGTTTCTTGAGGTCCAGTGTAAAGCTTCCACAGTCAGTGATGGTTTGAGGCCATGTCATCTGCTGGTGTTGGGCCACTGTGTTTTCTGAGGTACAAGGTCAACACAGCAGTATTCCAGCAGGTTTTATAGCACTTCATGCTTCCTGCTGCCGACCAACTTTATGGAGTCGCAGATTTAATTTTCTAACATGACTTGGCACCTGCACACAGCCAAAGAAACCAGTACCTGGTTTAAGGACCATGGTATCCCTGTTCTTAATTGGCCAACAAACTCACCTGACCTTAACCCCATTGAAAATCTTTGGGGTTTTGTGAAGAGGATGATGAGATATGCCAGACCTAACAATGCAGAAGAGCTGAAGGACACTGTCAGAGCAACCTAGGCTCTCATAAGACCTGAGCAGTGCCACAGACTGACTCCATGCCACACCACATTGCTGCAGTTATTCAGGCACAAGGAGCCCTAACTAAGTATTAAGTGCTGTACATGCTCATACTTTTCGTGGTAATACTTTTCAGTTTGCCAAAATTGCTAAAAATCTTTTCTTTGAATTGGTCATAAGTAATATTCAAATTTTCTAATACTAAATTTGGTATTTTTCTTAGTTGTCAGTTATAATTATCAAAATTAAAGATTTTTTTTAATATGTATGTCTGTGTGTAAAAAATAAATAAATATATAATATACAAGTTTCACTTTTTGAATGGAATCAGTGAAATTAAATTTTAATGATATTCTAATTATATGACCAGCACATGTATATCTTCTGGACCCATGCCATACCTGCTTTGCTGTTGCCAAGGCCTTGACCAAAAATTAAATTTTAAATAAGTAAATTTTATTTATATAGCACCTTTCACAGATATAAATCACAAAGTGCTGTACAAAGTGCAATTTTAATAAAAAAAAAAAACAATAACACTATGATAAATAAAAATTAAAACCACAAAATAGTAAAAACATAAAAAGCCCAATAAACAACACTTGTTTGTCTTCAGCTGCTTTTTAAAAGAATCAACAAAAACGTCCACTCGCAGTGACAGGGGCAGAGCGTTCCAGAGTCTTGGGGCGACTGCTTGGAAGGACCAGTCTCCCCGAGTTTTAAAACGGGTTTTGGGGACCGTTAGAAGGTTTTGACCAGAAGACCGAAGGAGGAGGAGGAGTAAGGGGTCAGCAGGTCAGTGATGTACTGGGGCCTGTCCATGCAGAGCTATAAAAGTCAGGACAAAAATTTTAAAATCAGTTCTAAATTTGACTGGAAGCCAATGAAGTGAAGATAAAACTGGGGAAATGTGAGCCCTTCTGTTGGTTCCAGTTAAAAGCCTGGCTGCAGCATTTTGTACCATTTGTAGCCGAGACTCAAGAGACGTTTTGTTTAAACAAGTAAAAAGAAAATACAAAACAATAATCAAGCTGAGAAGAAATAAAAGGATAAATAATCATCTCCAAGTCAGCAATAGACAATACTATTCTCAGTTTTGAAATGTTTCTGTCTAGAATGACTGTCCAGAGACATAGATTGGTCACAAAGGTTTCTGAGGCTCATCTGGACGGACGGACCCAGGGGACCAAGGTGTTCTTTGATTTGAGGTATTTTTAGGTCTGGTGCAAAGATTAAAGTTTCAGTCTTTTTTGTATTCAGCTGTAGGTACAGTTATTGTATAACCAGTTCTTTATGCAAGACAAGCAGTCCAACACATCAGTCAGTTTATGAAACTAATCAATGTTTTTAAAAGAACAGTACAATTGAATGTCATCAGCATAAAAGTGATAAGACACATTTTTAAAACCATGAATTATTTCAACAAGAGGGCATATGTACAATAAAAACAAAAGAGGACCTACCACTGACAACCATTTAAAAGAGCTGGGCACAGAACCAGTTAAAAGAGAAAGGTTGATCAGTTTAACAACATATGGACCAACTAAATCAAATACATTTAAAAGCAACGAAGCTGGCATTTCATCCAGAGGACTTGATGATGGTTTCACCTTTTTTTAGTAGACCCTTAATATCCTCTTCAGTGACAGGTGAGAAGGTGGACCAAGAGCACTGAGGAGATAATCCCCGAGATGTGTTGACAGAGGATAGGTTTATCAAGGCTCTGATATCATGTACCTTATTCACAAAGGAATGTAAAAACCTGTTGCAGTCAGATTTTGAGTGGACTGATAAATGAGGAGCTAAAATTTTAGACAATTGAGAATTCTTTACAAATATTGCCTAAAATTTTAGAACCCTATAAGAGGGATCCCAAACGCTAAACCACAGTCTGTCTGGACTAAAATCCTGTTTAAACCAGACACAAACGTATAGCAGGTAAATGAACACAAGTAAAAACAATTTAAAACTTCTTTTGTAAGTGGTGTGCTGACTTTAAGGTACTGTGTTAAAAGTAATCCAGATTGGATTTTTCATATTTGGTAAATTGTTCTGTTTATGGAGAATTAAAGTGTTAGACAGCTTGCTGATCATGAAAGAGATGGAGTGATCGATGCAGACCCTCCCAGCTACATTTGACTAAGAAAAGGTCATCTAGAATGAGAATGGCCACTTCGGGCTCAATCCAGAATGTTGCTTTTGCTTTTTAGTGTTTATTGTAATAAATCCCTTTGTTTCAAGACCATTAGTGCAGAATGTGCTTCTAAATCATACTAGGTTATGATGCTCCAGCCCTTTCCCCACTCTGGACCGCTCTATATTTTAATTGAATACTCCTGCCTTACAAGAATAATTAATTCTATGCAAGTAAATGTAACAGGACACAACTGGGAACAAGGAAACCAAGGCTGTTGTGTGTGGCCTATTCCCTGCTGCTTCCAGTTACTCAAAACTTTTCATGCATATCCACTTGACAGAATAAAGACGTTTCATTACAGCTGTCTCCGCGTCGAGAATCTTTTAATGAAACACGTGCCTCTGCTGTCGGACGTGTGTTTGCTCATGTGTAGTCATAAGTACACATGCACTTTTGAGTTGCTTTAAATTTGAGTTATATAGTTTGTTCCTCCCTTTTTCGGCTTGTCTGTAGCGCCTGCTTAATGCAAGTAGATGCCGGGATGCTTTCTGTAATGAGCCGCTGTGTCTCTGCAGGATTTTGGACTCATGTCTGCGTTAAGCTTTGTGTGAGATAGTCTGTGGTGGAAGTAATTAATGTTGGGTTTAATTGTGCAGTATGCGTCTCCTCAGACCTTGGAACCTTCAACGTAACCCTGAACTGTATTAAGTCTACAGTGGCAAGCCGGCATGCTCCCAACACTTGGCCCAGCAGTAATTAGTACACAGACGTGGCCTCATGCGCCATGTTGTCTACCTTAGGTTTTTACAGCAATTCTATCTGCTCTAGTGCTGTGCAGTCACAATGCTTCATATATATTTTGGTATAGTGAGCGAAATTTCAGTCTAGAATATCCAGATGTTATTTTTGGGAGTGGCTTACTACATTCTACATGTTATTTTCATATTGTTTTTTTATTATATGAAGCGTCTTTTTTCGTCTTCCTATAAATATTTGCTGTTTTACCTTAAAGGGTTAAATATATCTACTGTGCTTTAGTGATATTATAATAATGCAATACCCTCACATCCTGAATTGGCTGATTGTAGTAACATTGGAGTTTTCAAGAACAAATCAATGTTGATGTGACTTAATTAAACACAGTAAAGACATCATTAAATATTGCTGTTGTTAGCCGATATCACTTATTGCAAACAATACTAACTGATTACTAATACTTTGTTTCCACTAGCGCGCTGGTCAGATCCTTTTTCAAAAACGATATGAAGCATTTCAAAAGAACTACTTTTGCACCCCATCGGCTTTTGGTTCCAAAGGCGTGGTCTGCTTTCTAAAAAGTCAATCTAAACACTGCAGTCTATCGATGGGCCCATAGGGAGTCCTTTTTCAGGTGAAAATGGTTAAGAAAAAGGCAAAACACCAATGTTTTCTTAAATGAGGCATGTCTTATGACATGCAGTCATATTTGGGGAAGAGAGAACGCTAAATGTTGTAGGCCCTACTCAAAAGCAGCATTTATTAGTTTTATTAAGATTTGTTTGTGATAGTGACATTAAGTAGCAGGTCTATTAAAATAAATAATAAAAATTGAAGCACTACGAATAATGAATAATGTTTCTTATGTAACTGTAACTGTCCACTTATGTTGCTAACTTTAACCACTGTAGCATTTAAACATATTGGCATAGATTTATTTGTTTATGTCCTAGAGGCTTATTAAAACTCTAATATTGCTGCAAATTGTAGCAAAGAATTGTTGTTCTTGCCACCCATTCATGGGCATGAGAATTTAAACCAGTGCTTATTTTTTGACCTGTGCTGTCAATATAACAGTATAACTGCTTCTAAATCTCTAACGTGTGCTTCTAATTGTTCTCCTCAATAATAACAAACGCTGCAACAGTAAGCCTCATTCCGTCCATTGCCCTTTTCACTTGCACATATCCCATTATCCACGCCATCCGCCATCTCCAAAAGGCCACCCCATATATCCCTGTCCATTTTTACAGCTCGCCAATAAGAAATGAAAGTGTCTAACGCCTGCTATCAAAGCTTGGTGAAATATGGGCACCAGTATCTGTGCCATAAGAGGACACATATCGACGTTACTTCTCTGTCGGTCTGTGAGCAATGTCCCAGGCCGGTGTAGTTGCATTCAGGAATCTATCAACAGGTAATAATTATGTGTGCATTTACGACAGGAGGCCCGGGTTTTAACGGATCGATTGGTGCACTCATCCATTCCCATTGTGTTCATGGATTTCCTGTCATTTTCAGAAAGGCTTTGCGTTGGTTAAAGCTGGCTTTCTGCTGGCTGTCTCTCTCACCTGCATCTTCAGCTCGTGTTAATCCAGTGCCGCCACCAGTCAGCCGCTGTGTGTTTCCACCCATTGACAGCAATTTATCAATGCTTTGTAGCTTGAGCTTTCAGTAACCTCCACCAACCATTTTAATAATAAGGTGATAGGATCAAATACCACAAAGCACCAAAACAACGGATCACTAATAAAGCAACCACATACAAATACTTAATTATATGGATTATTTGTGTATATTAAGAGGGGAGAAATTCCTGAGTGGAAGATGTCTTAGAAGAGAGATTGCAGGACCACCCAGACCAAAGATGATTGGGGCGTCATACCCCATCTCTACTTTTTCCTTTCAAGTAAAACAGGTTAAACACATATATAGTGTTTGTCCTATGTTCTGCTGAAAATAAAGATTAAAATCACATCAATGACGTTAGTCAAGCTTTTTTATTCAGTAAAATCAAGGTGATGGAAAATGGTCAAAACTGGCTTAGGGTTCCAAGCAATGCAGTATTTGAAATCTAGTCTGTTTTTATTGAGAACTAGCTGCTATGCTTAACAAAACCACCCACCAGAGATCACTTGTGCATCTCGGTCAAAGGTCACAGTTTACTTGGCAGGACCATCATGGCCTGCCGAAGCCTGTCAAGCTTCTGTATAAAAAGCACAAACAGAGAGGCTTTTGAAGAGGGCAGCTAGCACACTTATGATCCCATGACGGCAGCCACTAGCGCTGGCAGGCCAAACAGTCGCCACGTTCTGCTGACAAGAATAAGCACAGCTACCCCCCCCTCCCTCCCTCTTCCGCAGAGGAGCGAGTCAGCAAAAACTCCAACAGTAAGGTCAGGTTCGGAAAACAAGTCCAGCAAAGCTTTATTATTTACTTATTCGCCCTAATGTTACTACATCCTCAGTTATAAAAGTCAAAGTATTAACTGCTCAACTAGAAATGGCAACCCTATTTCTATATATTAAAATATACAGCTGTGTTGAAACATAGAAACATGGTTAAGTTCATTTATGTTAGGGGAAAAATACTTTTACATTTTACATTTCTGGACCTGTAATTGAAATAAGTGGGAGAACATGAAATAAATTATATTGTTATTTCAACGTTAGCTTTATGTGTGTAATATATATATTTTTTTCTACAATGAAATTACATACAAAACAAATATTTATATTCTCTTGGCTTTTATGTCCCACCCCCTGCCTCAGCCAACCTCCTATTCAGGTGTTTAATTATCACTATGTCCAACTAGACAAGGCAAGACAACCCAAGACATTTATTTTTGTATAACCCAATATTACAACAACAGCCGCCTCAAAGGGCTTAACAGACTGCACTAGACAACATCCTCTGTCCTTAGACCCTCCATCAGGGTGAGGAAAAACTCACCCCAAAAAACTATACATGGTTGTTCCCTTTCAAAAGATACACTCAATGCTGTGCAGAAATAAACTATGGGAAGCCCTCTTTGTGTGACCAGTTGTGAAGTACATGTGTCACACACGGCAAAAATTGCCTAAATAACCTCTGTTGGTGACGTAGTTTGCTCACCCGCACCGGGGTGTGAGCGCACCTGGAGGCTATAAATACTTTCTACAACTTTGTCATCCTTGAAAAGGCCTACTCTCCCCACCAAGCCATGCTGGGTGACATCGTCACTGGTGGTGAAGGCTTTTCAGCCCGCGGGTCAGACTGGTGCTGTCCTGCACACCATGGGGGTTTTGCAGGCTTACCAGGATGACCAGCTCAGAGACTTCAGCACGGGGGGCAACGTCAACAAGGAGGAGTTTTTAGAACTTTGCTGGGCTATCTTCTTCTCACATGGCACATAAATTGCCTCAAAGTGATGGCTGCATTTCAGGCCCTGAAATACTTCTTCTAGCAGCTAAGCGGCTACCATGTTCTAGTGCAGGTGAACCCTCACAGCGAAAGTGTCTTACATGTATTGTCATGGCGGACTGCGTTTGTGCCATTTGAACAAGCAAGCGCGTCAGATTCTGCTATGGGCTGAGGACAAGTTCCTGTCCCTCAGGGAGATTTACATTCCCGGGAATATAAATGTGGAATCCAGACAGGTTGTGACACACAGGGAACGGAAAATCCACCTTGACACATTCAGTCAAATCTTGGAAAGATTCTACAACTCAGAGATGTACCTTTTTGATTCACAGGCGACAGCACAAGGTCCCCTCTGCTTACCTCTGAGTCCCCCAGCCCCCCTAGGTTTGTCTCTATGCTTTTCCCCCAATTGCCCTGCTCCCAGGAGTCCTGGCCAAGGTCCGTCAACAGTCTCCATAGCGCATTTCTACACAGCATCTCATTCCCACTTGTTTAGGGATATATATATATATATATATATATATATATATATATATATATATATATATATATATATATATATATATATATATATATATATATATATATATATTTATGTATATGTATATATATAAGTGATTATGTAGTAAATTTAAATTTAAACAGTAGTGCAGTGCAAGTTGTGAGTAAAGTTGTCTCTCGCTGCAGCCTGACACAGTGTAGTGTGACCAGCGTATGCTATAACTCACGTTTGCACTATAGACACAGCACGACACTTATGAACCCTTCCCTCCATTACAGCAGGAGGATTATTACACAAGATTATTATTTTATGATCACGACAGCCATAAAGGCGATTGAATTTAAACGTTCTATGTGAAACACTCTCTAGTAATGACCTCACTGTCTGCTGTGTTGCGCTGTAATAGAGTGAGCACATTGTATGCTATGGATTTTATATGATAGTTAACATAATTATGGTCCACTCCGATAACCTTAAGTTTGACACAGCAATTACATCAGTCTTTTCTGTTAAAGTTGGGTGAATGTATATATTATATTATAAATATATATACTTTATTTATCCATAATTCCAAACTCCAAGCTGTATAAACTTGAATCCTTCTTGGATTTAATGTATATCAGGTGATGTGTATTTGTGTAACGAGGGAGGGTGTGGCCTAAGGAAATCAACACCCTGTATCAAGGTGTGCATAGTTATTAGGCAGATTCTTCTCCTTAAGAAAAATGGGCCAAAATAGAGATTTAACTGACTCTGAAAAGTCAAAAATAGTAAAAAGTCTTTTACAGGGATGCAGCACTCTAAGATATTGTCCAGTCCAGTTTGTTGTGAAAAAAAAAATCTCACAATCTCCTCCATTCTTTTAGTTACCTCCTGGATCAGTGGCGTTATATGCTCACTTTCTAGCACCATCGGTCTGAATAGCTTTGGTGCTAACAGGCACCTTTCGAGTAATAATTTTTGTCTGTTTAGACATCCTTTGTCCTCCAGAACAGCTTTACTAGATCTACTACAAAATCATAAGGTTAATAACATATATCTATAAGTGGGCAGTAATGCAGATACAATATTCTAAAAAGTGGGGGAAAAGCAAGAGTTTTAACAAGCCACTTCCTTCAGCCAGTCATCATCACGTACTCTCCTATTTGGACATTTTGATATTGGAGTGAAACTCTCAATTTTCAAAGAAACTGCAAATTCCCTAGTAGTTATACTGCTATCTAGAGATTAATTTATTGTGGTTTTTGGAGCTACTTCATCACCTGCTTTGTTTTTAAATAAATCATATTTATCTACAAACCTAAAAACACACACGCAAAATAAATAAATGCAAAAGTAAATGCAAAAGTAAATGTCAATTTGGTCTACAGATAAACTGATGAATAAACAATCTTTTAGTAAAATCACATTATTGGACTATGCCATGTTTTGGTGGTCTTTGTGGCATTCACATTCCAACCAGTCATGTCCCAGAGTTAATTCGGAGGTTGACCATGACCCACTATTTCAAGGGTCAGTTGCACCACAAGGATTGCATGGCAGCATTTACACTTTCCCAAGATATCCTTTAACCACATCAATCTTTTCTGCATTCAGATATGTTGTCTTTTAGATAGATAAAATATAAAACAAAGCATGCTTTGGAATAACACAATAGTTTACGGAGACATAAATCTGGCTTATTAACACCTCGATGTCAAATGTCATATACAATACTGTGTGGAGCGCGAGGCTGGCGTTGCAGACTAGTTGACTTGCTGAGTCTTTCACTTTGTGTTGTGGTTTTCTTCTGAATCATCGGGGATTTGCATATTTTCACATTATCACTGCTTTTGTTGGAAATCTCTGAGGAATTTGCATAGCACCATTGCTGTGACTCATCTCTGCATAATATTTCATTCCTAAACAGGACTTGCTGGCTGAAGCCTCTGAGAGGAAAATATAGGGAAAGTAGGTTGAACACGAGCAGCCCATGATAAGCTCTATCAACTTCTGATGAAATTGAATTCACTGAGTCTTATATTAAAAAGGAAAGGCTAAGATTCTCGTCCGCTGTCTTAGGATACATGTGTTGGCTGAATCTAGTCTAGGCTTGGATAATAGCAACTCATTCACTCAGACATTTTGACCGAATAGCTAAAAGTCACTGCAGATTAGTTCCGCCCACTAAGCCTCATTCCTGATTCTGATCTGGGCTTAGCACTTGGCATACCGCTTGAGCAAATCGTGCTGTTCTCAAGGTGCCTGATAAGGACAAAGCGAGGGGATCGAGGTTATAATGTTGGAAAATGATTTGTGTGACAGACTGTATATTGTTCACACAAAAAGATTCTCAGCAACAAGTCCCTTGCCTGAGACTTGCATGGAATCACAAGTTAGTTAAAGCAAAATATCTGGAAAACAGGCATAATAAATTAAATACTGCCATTAGTGTTGTAAAAATGATAACTTTGGTGACATAAATGATGGGGTCATAAAAATAGGTTTTAAGAAGTGGTTTAAAGGATGATAGTCATTTTGCATGGCAGGTTACTTGAAAGTTGGATGCTATGATGCTATGAGTCTTCAGCCTCAACTTTGGATTAGCTAACATGCACCTGTCTAAGTCAGAGATGTGTTTTATCATTTCTTTTAAAAACCAAGCCAGTGGAATGAGGTAAAACTGTTAAAACCATTTGCAGTATCCAGTCTGAGGAAAATAACATGACTTTTAAAAATAGGTACTTAAAAAATGTTAAGGACAGATGTTGTTTAGTGTTGGCGATGGTATAAAGATGGAGGAAATGGGACTGAATGTCATGTGCACAGAATTTACAGATATTCTTTAAACAAGTGATTACACTTAATATTAAATTAGTACAACTATACACACATAGTTGTGCTATATGCACAATTATACAGCACTAATCCCACTACCCAAATCTTTTTTTATATTATCTTTTTAATTTCTATTCAGCAACCACAGGCACAAATCTCAGTGGGGGACATAATGGTTGTCATATAATGTAGTTATTAACTATAATGTAGGACAATTGGGAAGCTTTTATTATTACCAATTATTATTACCAATATTATTATTATTATTATTAATAATTCAGTATGCCTGAAAACACATTTCTTCCATCAACACCTAAATGACAAACAGTGAATTCTATTCATTTCTATCAATTCCTTTGCTTCCAAAAAAAATTAAAAAACTTCCTATTCTTAGCTTTGTGTACTGTGCTGGCTTCTAACTGACTAGTTGTTGGTGCACTTATGCTTTTTGCTACCTTGTGTTAAAAATGCTTTCATTGTTTACCTCACTTTTAAGTCACTCTGGATAAAAGCGTCTGCTAAATGACTAAATGTAAAATGTAAATGTACTAAATATGTTTTTGTTATTTATGTTATTTGCAGCTCCAGAATACAGCACAAGAGAACTAATACACAACTAATACATCACCTTAAACAGGAACAGTATTAACAGAAACACCTAAACATTTTAACATTCCCTGTGTTCTGGTGTATTTTAGATGACATCATGACATTTTTAGCGGCTCTTGAGTGAGTCAGCGTATGGAACAAAACCATGGAATTGCCCCAGTTTTTCATCAACCACATCTGAAGCACAATTAAGTGCTGTTAATATGTGTTTAATACAATTAAGCACAACCCTCTTGTTGAGGATTATTCATTTCTGTTTATTAATCTAATTCTTTTAAATGACAATACATTGCAAGTATTGCAAGTAATACAAGTACTGCTGAAAACTACACTATACTATATTCCATACTAAAATTATTTCAGATTTATTAAAAACTTGGTCCAACAGTAATTAAATCTTATTTAGCCTTTACTGTTTAACCTGCTGTGTATCAGCTGCTGTTGAAGCAGTGTATATTAGGAGCTATGATAAAAGAAATGCTTTAAACGTGCAGATATGTTTCTGGTCCGGGACAGAACAGCGCTGAAAGAGAGCGTGGGGTTCACAGAGACTGGTGGCTTTATCTGAGTCTGACTCAGACTCCTCCGTGTCAGCACTGCCCATGTTTATGCCCCCTTAGTGTCGGTCCAGGGCTATGCTCAAAACATTCGGGGCTTAAGCCATGGAAAAAATTCCTGCCAAAGCCACTCTCACTCATTTCATTATTGATCCATAACCACCAGCAATGTCTAATGTTTCACATCTAAGCTGTATAACCTCCTTCTTACTGTAGACTTTATTTCATTGTATTAATCCTCTCTCATCTTGGATGTATGCTCCAATAAATCACAAACAAGAGTTATCAAACTCATCTGAAACTCTTCTCTTTTTTGCTGCCCCTCATCTGCTTTCCTCATTATTTCTCCTTTTTATCATCCTTTGCACAAAAATATGTTGTTTTACTGTCATTTCTAAAAAAATATATGTTTATTAAGATTCTAGAGCTACACTAAAGGCTTAAACAGTTAAAAGGTGGAAGCTTATCCATTGGATAACTACAGACTGCTGACCTGTTGGGTGACAAAGGTTATAAAATACCTTTGAGAGGGACTCTTATGACAAGAATATATGAGCTGGAGGAAACTACCTTTATCACACTTAATAAAGACCACTGGACATTAATAACTAGTTGTGATTAGTTCATCACAGCTAAGTGTGATGAAGACTTTGGTGTTTGGTGTGTTGTATGTGTGAATTAAATGATATATAATGGGGTCAGCACAAAAAGCAAGGTCTTTAACAATATCTTTTTGGTCTAGTAATGTTTTTTTCTGTTTGTATAAATTAAAAAAAATTTTGAATAATGAATTGAAGGCTTGAAAAATGAAAAAAAAAAACAATAAAACTATTATATTAACACAATAAATAATGTATCAATTGACAGCAGTAGTAAAATAAAAAAAAAATGTAAACTTGATGCAGCAATAGAGCGGTGGTTCAGCCCAAGGTAGTGTTTACAGCCGTTTGTGAGGCCTCAGAAAATGTAATTTTCAAATCCAAAACTTTTTATTAGAGTTAACATTATTAAATTCTGCCAAATGGTTCATTCTAAAGACTCTCTTCTGCCAAAATCGCTGCCAAATGGGAAGAAATTCTCCCTAGTTGTTGCTGGGATACTGCTCATGCGTAAGTGACCAAACTGGACAACAGAGAACCACAGTATCTAAGGCCTGTTATCAGCACACAGTCATACAAATGTACTGAAGATGTGGTCACAGTAAGACCAGTACAGAGTGATGGTGGAGGCCCTGAGCCTACATCAGGATTATAACACCTGTATCGTTCATTAGTTTCCTTTAAGGCTGTCATAAATAATAACTTAGACATTTATGTTGTATTATTGGCTTATGTAATGTTAATTATTTATTTATTATTTTTAAACTTAGCACATTAAAATTTCTTTAACAGAAGTAGCATAATTAAAGCAACACTTACCCCCAATTTATGCTGCACGTGTCTGCAAAGCGCCGCACACTAGACCTGGCTTGTACCATCAGCTACACCTCAAAAGTGTTCATTTGCTTTGGAAGTGTCTCTGAAGCAGTGTGCATTCATTGCAAGTCCTGACTTTGACAATTTGTATGTATTCCTGTCAAAAAAAATTGCAGCAACTAATTACAGCATTGTTTAGACAATATTTTAAAATGTTGGTGAAAAGAAAGGTTTTGGAGGTGGTACAGACTGTAGATATGTTTTAAATTATTACAGCTGCCCACCTTGAAAAATAAAAAACAAGATCTTGAACTAAGAAAAAGTGTTTTACTTATAAATACCCTGGGTGACTGAGATAAAAATACTATTGTAAAACATGTGTAAATGGGCTTGTCCTGTTGCAGCATCCATCCTCTTTTTAGCTTCGACTGTCTGACAGACGAGCTCAGCTTTTCCTGCAAAACATCCTGATAAACTTTTGAATTCATTTTTCCATGATTGCAAGTTGTCCAGGCCCTGAGGCAGAACAGCCCCAAACCATGATGCTCCCTCCACCAGGCTTCATGGAGGGGATGAGGTGTTGATGTTGGTGAGCTGTTCCATTTTTCCTCCACACATGATGTTGTGTGTTCCTCCCAAACAGTTCAACTTTCCTTTCATCAGTCCACAAAATATTTTGCCAGAAGTTTTGTGGACTGTCCAAGTGCCTTTTTGCGAACATTAAACGTGCAGCAATGTTTTTTTAGACAGCAGTGGCTTCCTCCGTGGAGTCCTCCCATGAACACCATTCTTGGCCAGTGTTTTACAGATAGTCGATGTTTGCACAGACATATTGGACTGTAAGTCTTTAGCTGACACTCTAGGGTTCTTTTTTACCTCTCTGAGTATTCTGCACTCAACTCTTGTTGTCATGTTTGGTGGACGGCCACTTCTTGGGAGAGAAGCAACAGTGCCAAACTCTCTCCATTTATTTCTCATTTTCTCTAACTGTGGATTGATGAACATCCAGACTTTTAGATATGGTTTTGTAACCTTTATACGGCTTTATACAAATCAACAATTCTTGATCGCAGATCATCAGATTTTGAGCGAGCCATGGTGCACATGAGACAATGTTTCTCATCAAGACACTGTTCTCACCAGGTGTGTGTTTTATAGTGAGCAGGGCAGCTTTAAGCCACTCCTCAGTGACTGGACACACACCTGACTTAAACTGGTTTGGTAAACATTTGTAATAAATGCTCTCAAAGTCTCCTTAGGCAGAAGGTTCAGTTACTTATTCCTCCCCCTTCTGTCATTGTTTGCATGTTATCCTCATTAAAAAAATGAAAACCTATAAATGTTTGGCTGGTTTTAGTTAAAGCAGACACTGTTTTTTCATTTGTGTCATTTTGACAAAGACCAGATCACATTTGATGGTGATTTTATGCAGAAATGTGAGAAATTCCAAAGGCTTCAGATACTTTTTTATTCCACTGTATATATTTAATGTAAAATGATATTAAACATCAATTTAATATGTTTGTATAATTTAATGACCTATTCAAGCTTATGTTTTAAATGCAGTATTACACATATAGCATGAAACAAGAGTTATTATAAGCTGTCATATTATCTTTTTTGGGGTTCTAGGTTTACCTCAAAGTTTTTCAGTCAAAGCATTTAAATTTTCACAGTTAAAAAATCCACAAAACCGTGGCAGTGGCAAGTATTGTTCCACTGCCAGAGGCCATTAAAAGCCCACATCAGTCAAAACCTGCTAATTGCATTTCTCCCGCATCAAACTTGGCACGCACAAATGAAAAACTGCTGAAGCCCAAACTCTGACTGTGACCTCTTCTGTCTGGTCCGTGCAGATACTCACCGCTTTATGTTCCCCTGTTCTTTCTCGTTTTGCAGTGCCGTCCTTCTGGGGTCTGGTCAACTCGGCCTGGAACCTGTGCTCCGTGGGGAAGCGGCAGTCCCCCGTCAACATCGAGACCAGTCACATGATCTTTGACCCCTTCCTCAAGCCCATCAAGCTCAACACTGGTGGACGCAAGGTAGGCACATGCACAAATGTGTTTTGTAAACCGTTTTGACGGTTGTGGTTAAATTGCTCTTTATGGAGCAATACTGATTAAGTGCAATGCCACTATTGGTTGTGGCTTAAGCTGTTGGAGTTTGATAAGGTGTTGTTTTTGATCAATGCTCTTGACAAGTGTTGATTGTTGGCCGACAATGTGAAGTGTGGGCCTTAAATGGAGAGATATTTGAAATTGTTCCAATGCTACTGTCGCTGTTTAATTCATGTTCCAGAGACATAGTACTTTTTGTATTGTGGTTCTGAATTGAACGCTTTTGGCATCTTGGAACTTCTTTTTTCCCCATACATTATAGACTTTAAATCCATTTTCTACAATATGATATAAGACAGATTTAATTGGCCAGTCCATGAGTTTTTGACACAACTAAACGCTCAATGTGATCTGTTTCTGTATGCCAAACAGGAATTTAGAAACAAAACTGTATTTTTTGGCACAGTGGCCATTAAAAGGGAGTTCACTATGGGACAGATAAATGTTTAAGAAATGTGCTAGTAGTTTATAAATAAGGCTAGGGCTTACAGTGTAGTTAGAACATCCTTCATCTCTAATGCGTCCTCTGCCCAGAACACAAGTGCTAAAGCAGCTGTGACTTGTGCAATAATATGGGTTTATTAAATCTGGGGAAAGTTATCGATACCATAGCACAGCATCAGCCACAGTCTGAGGAATGAGAGAGACTGCACTTAAAATAACCTTCAGTACCATGCGTCTGATACACTCTTCAGAGACAACTGCACTGCACTTTAAATGAAATAGTACGGAGGCGTTCCTGGGCCAACCGAGAGTCATAGCAAAGCAGTGGAGGGAGGAACATTTGAAAACAGCAATAAAATAGCCTCATAAACGACATTACGACACTTTGTCTTCTGCTTCCACTGCACTGTGACCACTCCAGGACCACTCTGCTCTGGCGTGACAGCGCAGCTTCTCATGAACGTTTTTTTAACTCAGAGACACAGACTGTTTTAATGTAGTCTAGTACAAGTAAAGAGTAAAGTTGTGTGGAAACCCCGCAATTAACGCTCAGCTTATAAACTCCCACCGGCCAAGGTGGCTAGGGGAAGTGAATGTGTTACCCACCACAGCTGAAATCCGCCCGCAGTTGGTGGGTTGGCAGGTGTTAATGTCAAGTCCAGCAAACGCACCCCTCTGCAATGAAAAGCATACATTATTATTAGGAGTTATTACATTTGATGTTGAGCAGTTCTTTCTACGGCATGGGTGCTTTTCATGGCACTACGTTCTGAGCCACTTGAACAATTTTCACTTCTGCTGATGAAATATTAATGTATGTCACTTAATGTAACTGCTATTGGCCTTCAAAGCCCAGTGTCGCCATTTACAGTTTACCAACCTTAGCTTTGCAAGTTGAAACGCCCTGTACTACTTAAAATGAATGTTAAGAGCATGTTCTCTCTAGATACTATATAAACTAACTCTATTATCCCATGGGGACATTCCTTGTTGGCAGCCACCATCAGGGGGGGCAGCATGTTTTATAATGTTTTACCAGTGTTTGTCGGGAGATCAAGCCAGAAGTTCTAGATGTTGGGGAAAGTATTAAATTCAATACTTATTGTTATTACTGTCATTGTTGTAGATAACAACACGATTTATATGGAGCATTAACAACAAGAAGATATTAAGTGCAATCCCACAGAGTGTAAGAGTGCATGTTTTTGCTGTATTCTGTATATGTCTTTTTTCATATTAGCTATTAAAACTTGAAAAAGCAGTTTAAAAAATGCCTGGGTCTTAGTGAATGCTAACGTCTTTGTCAATCTTAAAGAACATATGGTACAGACCCTGAAAAAGAGGCCACTAAGAGCTCTCATAAAAATGCACCAAACATCCTTGGTTTGCAGAAATAAACAGAAGTGCTTTGTCCTCAGATCTCTGAAGCATCCTCACTCTCATCACTTCCGGAGCCCCTTTTCTATACAGTAGTGAACCAAGGACAGTGTGTATCAGTAAAATGATTTTCATCAGCTGCCATATGACAGCAACTAATTGGAAAGCCTTCACAGATGGGCTGCTTTCAAATGTGCACAGTAGCATGCAGAGATTAATGTTATGATTAGTTTATGTTTACGTGCCAGCAGTGAGCACGGGCCCAGCCTTGGGCATTGATAGCATATAGGAGGCACTGTGGAGGAGCATTTGCAGTATAATAGCCCTCTGATGTCCTAATCAAACATGCACAAAATGGCCTCATGTGAAGTCCCTGAACTACACTTCAGTCTTTTTTTATTTGGTCATTTTTTTAATTTTAACAAATTTTAATAAAGATACTGTGATTATATTATATAACCCAGTTCTTTCAAACTTTTTTTCTGACAATAGATATATTAACTGAAACCTTTTATTGAATTTTGTCTTTGTCTCTCAAGGACTTTGCTGTGACAGTCCATCCTTTTTTTCTTTTAATCTTTTTTTTTTGCTTTTATTTGATAGTATATATATATATATATATATATATATATATATATATATATATATATATATATATATATATATATGGTTTTGTAGCTGTATTCCGATATAATAATATTAATAATCTTTATTTAGCGCTTTTCCACCTACTGTAGTAGGCGCTCAAAGCGCTTTACATACATTAAACTATTACCAGTGTTACAGAACTTCACTAGAGGCAATGTAGGTTAAGTGTCTTGCCCAAGGACACAACGACAGTATGCGGGGGAGAGCGGGATGTTATGATGTTTTGGGATGTTTCGAGCAGGGATCGAGCTGCCCACCCGCCGGACGAAGGACGGCCGCTCTACCCACTGAGCTATACTGCCGCCCCATATAAAAACAGACCAATCCATTATGAAGCACTACACTCTATTGTTTTTCCTGATCCATTAATTTTTTGTTCCATTGGCACATTTTGGGCAGCACAACCTTGGATTATTTATCAGTCGGAAAAGTCCACAGAGTTCAGAACTGCTGTTGTTCCCGTTGGCTGCCTCTCTCATGCTATCTGCTCCCTGTCTGCAGCAGTGGCCTAAATGTAATGTGTTGTGTCTCCATCTCTGGGAGCACCTGAGCTGTCAGCTGGGTGAACACGGGCCCGGCTTTACCTTGTCAGTGCTCATTCATCCCCACTCTGTCTCTGGCCGTTTGGCAGCCACTCAGCCTTGGCCAAACACGCAACCGTGATCGGCTGCTCCTGACGGGCTCGCTAAAAAGTTGTGGAACGCTTAAGCCCACTTTGTGCTCCGGAGGAATGCAAAGAAATAGATTAACCTTCCAACATTCACACAGTGTAGGAGGCTGAACCCCTCTTTAATAGATTTTGTGAGGCGGCATTGCTGCTAATGAATAGTTAAAGGCAATTTAATTGACCTCTAAAGGGGAATTTTAATTAATGATGATGAGACAAGGCTGAGCACCATGGATCGGAGAAATCACAGTTATTAAAAAGCACTTTTAATTGAATATTTACTCTGCCATAGATGAGCTGCAATCTCACGAAGAGATTTTTAATGAATTGAATGAGTTTGGAGGTGCAAAAAAAAAAAAAAAAAAAGCTCTCGCTGTGAAGAGCTCATTCAAAAATGGTGTTTGTCAAGCAGGATTAGAAGTCTTTTGTCCCCTTTATGTGGATTATGTTTTGGGGAATCTATTAGCACAGTGGAAAGTGTAGCACAGTTCACTTTCAGGACTCAGAGCTCGGTTCAGCTTTGTTGGCTGGTTTTAAAGTCAAACATGTGGAGTGAGCGGCGCCAGGTGGAGGATTCCATATAAAAGGAAATTTAATAATGGAGTCAGCAAAAACGTGTGCTTTTAAACTTTTTATTGTGTCCTTTAACCATCTTCTAGTGTTCATGTGTGATATTCAATGACAAATTAAGTGCTCATTTTAACTTTGTCAAGTATATTTTGTTTTGTGCAGTTTTCTAACTTTGAACTAAGCTGCAAAAGTAGGTAGAAAAAATGTGTTTCTCATTAGAATGTCCGTCCATGTAAGGCAATAACGGATTTGCATTCAGTCACTACATAAACACATCACCAGATCTTACAGTAATATTTATGTTTTTGGCACACATATCTGTGCTATTTACATACCACTGTCAACTCGTAACATTATCTTTTCTCTTTTTAACTTAATGCTGTCAAATGCTAAAGTCACATGAGTGCAGCACTAGCGTGTGTGGACACAGTACTATGGTTGTTTAAACTCAGACAAGATGTGAAATCCAGCTGTGAAGACTTAATTGAGCTACATGCAAACATACTGATAGACTAATTTGGCCTTGTATCCGCTGCATTAATCACATCTTGTCGTCCAGTGTCACCCTAGACTTTTGGTGATATGGATATAATATTTTCTCATGCAGTTTATTCATTACATGTAACGGCAAAAAAAAATCAACATTCCAAAAATAACATTGAACAGTCAGGGTTTGTCCGAGCGCTAGCTGTATATAAATATTTAAATTGTGTTAAAATAAGTTGTAAATACCATTAAAAAAACAAAGATGACTAGAAATATATTAAACTGAATGTAAAGTGAGAACAAGTCTTTTTTATCATTAGAAGCGCTGCAGCATGTCCCATTATTTCACAGTTTCAACACACCTAATTCCCAGGGTCACATTCCTGTCATGTTCCAATATCTGCTGCTGTACACAAAACAGTCAATAGCCTGACAAGTGTGGGTCTAAAGCTGATGCTAGTAAACGCATTACAATAATGTTAATATTCAACTATGCAAATTGCAGGCTGAAATTAATTAGACACGATTTCGGAGTTGGCTGAACCTGAGAGGATGCTGCAGGATTACAATAGGGAGCGGAACCCTCTGCATCAAAACTGCAATTACCATTTAGTGACTGGGGTTTGGGCACTTCTCAAGGCGTGCTCTAATTGCCTGTACCATGTGGGAGCCGTGGAGCTGAGCAATGTGTCTCATGCACATACTGTAGATTGACATGTAAGAGCAGAGTCCAAGCCAGCGTCCATGTCACATCCATCTGTGAGAATGAATTCTAATCAGAGACTGAGAAAAACAAGGACAGGAGACATGGGCTAAAACTGCAAACATCCAGATGGCTGAGGACTTTGCATTTGTATGACACATGTAGACACCAGTGTTCCAAAACCCATTCAAAAAGTGACATTATTCTTGTACAGTGCACTGTTTTAGTAACATCTGGCGGTGAAATTTAGTTTGGAGATTCTACACCTCATATCCCTCCTCACTGCAGCCTCTGAACACTTATGGTAGCCCTGTGGGGACATACCTTTGTCTATGAACAAACACAGCAGGAATAGGCAAAAGTTATCTAGAAATTTAGAAACTAAATTAATTTAGCTCAAATGTTCTATTCCTTTGTATATATATTCTGCAAATTTAATAAATAAAAGTGTGCTTCATTGCTCAGAGTGTTCTCTTTGGCCACTTGTAGGTACAGGAAGTAAAACTTTCACTGGGTTCTATTGAGATTAAATGTCTATTTTTCCAAGATTTAAAAAAGCTATATGCACTATTTTGAGGCGATTATAAACTGTGACATATTTGTGTTTTAAAAAAAATAATGGACTAGGAGCTTTAAGTGGTACAGTCTCTTAATAGGGACATAGGGATTTAAACCCTATGGTAAATTTGCAGTAGAAAAACATTTGGATTGAACAATTTCAAAGTATCAAAAATCCTCCGTAAAAAGGTTACTCCTGGAAACATGAAGAAACATGTTTTAATACTAAACTAATGCAATGTCTTAATGTGAGAAAATTTCAAATTTATATCAAAATAGTTCCACTTATTGTTTGGTTTATTATTTTATTGCTCTCCACTAACACTGTCTGTACCTGTACTTCCAGTACTTTCCAATTTGTTTGTGTATCATCAGTTTAGAACAGAGCTGGACCTCGGGGAGGACAGGATTATCTTCTGTCCAGACACAAAAGTTTAAACAAGATCAAACTCTGATTTACATTTATCTTCTGGCCTCAACAAGCGGCGCCCAGGTTGTGTGTGTACTAGCATGTGTTTAGCACGTGTTGGACTTGTTAGATGATGTATGATTGCTGAAAAAAAAAGCAAAAAAAAAAAAAGGAAACAAAAGTCAAAAGTTGACTAAAAAGACTTTGTGTGTTTTATGCAGTTTTGTTGTTCTGGGCCAGTAGTTGGGTATACTGTTGTAGTGGCATTTTTTTGTCCCATTAGAATCAAAAGGTTCTATCTGTCTGTGAAGGTCCTCAGTCATCCCGGTCTTCTTGAAAAACAAAAATTGAATTAAAAGCATGTGGACTCAGTTTTCAAGTCCTAGAATTAATACAGTTGGAATTAGAGACAAAACGTCTTCACCTTGAAAACTGAGTCCAGATGCTTTTGCGTTAACCTTTTTTTTAAAGGTTCCTTCCTTATTCAAGGCAGTTTGCTTTGAGAAATTGAAGTTTGACTAATTACTCAATATTTTTTTTTTCCCAAGGGATATTATGGTTTGTACCCTTTGCTTCAGTTAAGACTATAACAGTTAATCCAATTATGTGAAAATTTTGTTCTATTGGAATAAATGCTATTTTTGATTGTTTGTCCTTACTTGTTTGTTTTTAGTTAGAAAGACGGAATTAAATGTTCCATTGAGTAATGGGAAGTCTTTACACAGAAAGATCCTCTTTGCCATTTATGAGAAATTATATTCTGATTAGGAGGCTAAATATTATTTATTTTTTAAGTCATGGGTCATAAAATAAACCTTTAGCATATACTCTGGACTTATGCTGGCCTTAAACTTAATTAAAAGGTTTTATTTCTGAACTTAATCACTTTCTTTTCCTTCGCTTAGTAAAAATGTTTATAATGCCTGACTCACAATTCGCAAACTGTTGTCTGAAATGGTAAAGTGCGAAGGTTTACAACCCATTCCTCTGTAGCAAATGAGAAAGACTTTTAAGGTCAGAATAAGGTCTTTATTTTAAGTTCTTCTACCGTGCTAAAGAAATAAGCAAACAGAATCTACATTAGAAAAGTCAGGTGTAATATCTCCAGGCATTTTTTTTTCTTTCTTAAAGCTAAAGGATGTGTGATTTTTTCCAAACTCTGGAGGTCTCCTGTGAACTTGACTAGACTCTGTCCCGTCTTGCCGCTCTTTGAAAAGTTTTTGAATGCATGGCTCCGGCCTCAAAGAGTCAGTAATGACATCTCGGGGGAAGGGGGCTCAGTAGTCCTCCTGAGTCTTACGAGACTCAGCGCCCTGGCCGTTGGAGATTTGTCCGACTCAAGTTCTTTAAAAGGAGTGGTCATTACAAAATGTGTAGTTGTTAAGTTGTTTGATGACTTGGTTTGATTAGACCAAGTCATTCCAGTTATTCACTTCCTTTGAGATGGGATTGATTGAAGCTATTGGGGGTTTGGGGTTAGCTGAGGGCTTGAAGGGAAAGAAGTGGAAGGCTGAGCAAAGTCTTTGATTTTTAAGGTTTGGGAACACAAAGAAAGCACAATCACTATTCTGTTTATTCAGCTGGAAACTTTTCAAATGCTGCCATTGATTTTGGAACGTAGTACATCTAATTTTCCAGCTAAACCTCCTGTTCCGAGGCTTATGTTTCCCAAGGTTCCAAAAGTACCACAAACTTTTTTAGAATAGTGTGAATGCTATCAGTCAAAAAGAAGATAGATAACATTAAAGGTAATAGGACATAAGAGGAAATCGGAAATGCTTGACTAGCTGTAGTTATAGGAAGTTAGTGACACGCACATACCTGCCAGTGCCGAGAGATAAATCAGAGCAAAGAAGATGGATTTATGTATAATATATATATATATGACTTTATGATGTTATCACAATATGAAAACTGATCATTAACAGAGACGTTTATTTAACGCTCCGAGCTCTCCAGAGCAAAATTCTTTTTAATCTCAAAGTCAGCATGACTGTACAGCAAACTATGGACACTGGGTAGAGTGATATCATATTAGGGTCCACTAATAGAGTCGGTGATAATGATTTTATTGCAACAATTAATAGTCTCCGCACTTGTGTCTGGTAGATTGTCTTTAGCTTCCGGGTGTCTGTGCCGTTGATTCAGTTGATTGTACGATTAATTCTGCACAAGTTTAGTGTAGTTTTTTGTTAACCTTTGTCGTAACTCTCTTCGACCTGTCATTCTTATTGGTCATTTAGTCACTAAAATGCTAACGATCTTCATGATCCAGACCGTGATTGTTAGGGTTTGGAAATACATATGTAGGGTGGGTTCAACTAGCAAGCAGAAGGAAATATACAGAATATTATATATAAGGAAATGAAAGAGTTTGAGACTAACACAGCTAAAGTTACTGTGGACATATGAGCTGCCACTTTATATGTAGATCCCGATCATCAACATCATATCAACTTTTGTCTCTCCATATTGATTTACTACCGCAGCCGAAATCAAAGTCAATTCAATTACAACGCATTTCAAGTTCACATAAGGTCGAACTTTATCATTTTCTTTGGAATCAGATATGGAAGATCTAGAAGATAATGTGTCTTTCATAAAAGCTAAGGCCTTATTTCTAAATCTCTTTAATACTTATTGAATACCGTCAGCAATGACTTCTTCTCTTAGAACACATTTAAGCAGTAAAGCAATTATGGCCGCTGAGGAGCACCCTACCATTTTTAACTGGGTCATAGGACAGGATAATGATTCCAAATTCTACCTATGAGAGATAGATGCTCTAATCTAACCTAATGTAATTGATGAAATCAAGCTAGGAGCCCAATGGGAATCACTGGGAGTTGTCTTTGTTGCTGATGAAGGGAAATTATTGAAGCTAACATTACTAGACCTTCCAGAACAAATTAATCATTGTGCTGTGACTGGAAGACCTGTCACACCGTCTACAGAGTGGGAATTGTGGAAGTATTATTTCAGGGCTTGAGGGTGGGACACAATTGATACAGTGTGGCATTCTGACAGACAGGTTTCAATCTATGTGGTCAAGTGAATTTAATAATATCAATGCAAGAGGTGGGGTGATGGGAACAATCCAACCTGGTAATGGTAAATGGCAAAGCAAGGTTTTATTTATATAGCACAATTCATACATATAATTCAGCAATTCAAAGTGCACAATATACAAGTATCAAGAAAATAAATTAAAAATAAAACAAAATGATTCACTTAAAACAAAACAAAAAAAAGAGTGCAGATAAAATACTTTGTGTTGTCATATGCACAGTTACAGAACTGTTTTCAGCTTGGACTTGAAAAATGTCAGAGTAGAGGCCTGTCTCACCTCCTCTGGAAGACTGTTCCAGATTTTATCTGCATAGAACTGAAACACTCCCTCACCGTGATTAGTCCTGACCCTTTCTCATAGAACCTCTGTGGTCTGTGACTAAGGGCGCCGCCATACGGCGATATACAGAAAATCTCGGATGTAACCGCCATTTTATTGCCCTTTCTTAACTACCATATCAGTAAATAGGGGACCAATGGGTGGTTTACATCCATTTTATTGACAGTCTATAGATGGTTCAAATGGAACTAACATGTCAGAGATGTGCTGAGCCATGGAGAGCCTTATACACCAGCGGAGCTGCTGCAAACTCTATCTTCTAAGAGACAGGAAGCTAGTGTAGAGGCCTGAGGACAGGACTAATATGGTTGTACATTCTGGTCCTAGTCAGGACTCGAGCAGCAACGTTCTGTTTGTACTGCAGCTGTCTTACTGCTCGTTCAGTGAGTCCAGTGAGCAGACCAACAGTAGACTAATCTGCTAGAGCTAATAATATTGGATTCATTTTATATTCAGCTTTTCTCCCAAAGTGCTTACAGGCTGTCCATTATCTATTCACTCCACAGTCACACACTGGTGGTGATGTTATTGCTTCAAGTTCAATTCTGAGTCTTTTATTACCTCAATATTTCTAATCTGATTTTGAGGGTTTAGAGAAAGTGACTTGAGGTGACTGCAGACGCTTTTCCTTTGTGTGTTTGAGATAGTGACTTCTGTCTGAGTTAGGTTGTAGACAGTTGTTTTGCATCCACTCAGTATCTGTTGGAGGCAGTGATAGAGTGAGTCCACAGGCCCATAGTCGCCTGCTGTAAATCTGAGTGTCATCTGCAGAGGAGTGGGGACAGGACACATAGTTACTGTGAATTCACTGGCCCAGAGGAGGCATGTAAAGACTAAACAAAAGGGGTCCCAGGATGAACCCCTGTGGGATGCTGCACTCAGATCCAGCAGGACTAAGGCTGAAACTCTGCCTGCATCAGTGTTCATACGAATGTCATCTGTCATCCTAATAGGTGTCGTCTCAGTCTGTGATGAGGCCTAAAACCTGACTGAAAAGCATCAAATCAGTTGTTTATAAGGAGAGAGTCATTAAATTTTTGTATACAACATGTTAAAGGACATTTCCTAAAAACAAGTTTCGTATGGGCCGATAGTTGTTTAGTACTGTTTCATCTAGACTGCTCTTCTTAAGGAGAGGCTTAATGACAGCAGTTTACAAGACCTGAGGAAATGTTCCAGACTGTAGTGAGCTGTTAACTAAATGAGTGAGCTGTGGTGACAAACTGTTCAGCACAGATGTTAGAAATCTAGCGGGTAACTCATCGAGGCATCACTTATGAAAAATAAATATCTTTTACCTTTAAAAAATATGTCTAGATGGTAATAACTGTTTAAAAGTTTTTTGTGTTGCTGCGATAAAAGAGACTTTTCTAATCTATTGCTAATTGCTCAGCTGAGCAGTTTTGCCTTGCCGTCTTTTGTGCTTGTATCCACAGCTTGTTGCTCACATAGCTGCTCCTTGTAAGTTTTGGACTCTAACATGTCCATAGTACAGAGTAATCATTTTGGATCTCCAATATCTGCTGGATTTGTAGACTGGTCTCCATTCCACCATTGTCATTTGAATGTCCACGCCTCTTGCCACTTACCAGCCATCCATCAGTCGCTGTGACACAAGCTCCAGGCCAGGAATCATAAATCGGCCGGCAGGCCCCAGATGGATGGTGTTCCACCTGCTCCATCACAGCCTCGCTCCTCGACGCTTTTTCTTCCATAATCTCATATTCTCATCAGTCATTTCACCGTGGCCTGTGGAGCGCTGGGGCCGGTGTGCTGCAGTAATGACAGTCCTCTCTGTGCGGACAGATACATAATAGACCGCCATTTTCCCCGTGTTGTTCCAAGCCGGCACTAGGATTTGTAAAATAGCAGACATTACATGGCACAGTAAGCCGCCAGTTAGTCCTGGATCCAATAGTAGTTTTTAACACAAGGTGAAACCATTTGTAAAAAGACAGTAAGATCCTTTTATACCTCCAGGCTTTCTACACATTTTTGTCAGCAGTTCATACACAAGATAATTTGGTGCCATTTTAAGTCATTCTATGTGAATGTTGCTAATTTACCTTTTGTCAGTCAAAACAATCCTTTTTCAGGTACAAACAGCTCTTGTATCTATGGCAAATTGAGGACAAAACAATGCTGGCCTTGACCAGTTTGCCGTGTTTCTTTCATCTGTCTGTAACTTAACCTGCTATAGAGCAGGTTAGCCACTCATCTATCTAAATAATAACCCAGAATGAATCCCTTAGTTGCCTTTAAACATCCCAATCCAGCTTCAGAATGGAGGGCCACATGCACTTTTCCCTGTAAATAAAAGTCCCTTTGTAGAATATCAACTCTCTCAATATCTTTTTGATTTTATTCAGTAAGGAAGTCAGTACAGGCTAATACCAATAAAACATGTGACAATATTATCTGAATGTACTCCTTTCTGCAATTATTTTTTGTATCATAATTGTTAATAGACATAGCTTTTCTTCTAACATTGTTATGCCAGGAAGGCTTTTGCCAAGTCTCCAGAATGTGCGTATGGGAGGGTCAGAGCTGGTCTAGGACTAAGCACAGTTTCACCTCTATAGCCTCTCTTCGGCCTGCCCACCCCACTGTCCTGCAGGCATTCAGGTCTTGCAGGGATAAAAGGCTGCAGCTGATCAGTCTTCCAGCTACAACAAGCTGCAGCCTTTTATTGTCCTGGTGATGGAGGATGGACTTGACAATGGCAGCGTAGAAATATACCATCATCTATATCAGCAGATTGAATTTCCTCAGCTTATGCAGGAAGAACATCCTCTGCTGGCCCTTCTGTATGATGGGGCTGATGGCCGGGTCCTTCCTGTATTCTAAATAAAATAATACAGTGGGATTTACTCATATCAATTATCTCTTTTTTTAGAAAAGTTGGAAGAAAAAAAAATCATGTATTAAAATGTGTTAACATTTGATACTCCAGAGTGTGATTTTTTGACACAGTTGGATTAGACAACAACTAGACAATTATGTATTGTGAAGTTAAAATTAATCAATCTGTGTAAATACAGAATAGTGGGCTGGATAGAGGAGGAATAATTGTCCCAAGAAATACAGTTGTGGATGGTCAGGTCCTTGCCAAACTAGGGCAGAACCAGACAGGACTATGGATCTGAAGTCGAGGGGTCATTAGCAGTGAGCTCACGTCCCCCTGAGGCCCTATGCTCCTTCCTCAGCTCCGTCCTTCACCTTTCCGGCCCCGAGATGGAGAGCTGACATGCACCTTTACACACATATAGCCACTACGCACACTCCAGGCAATATTAAATTCAGCTGTGAAGGTCCTAATAATGGAGGACATCTACTGTATCCTCAGTTATAGATTAGAATCCACTCACAGCTGAATAAAACCACGAGTGTTCTGCTACAAAATGACTTTCAGTGTCATACATGCATTGAAGAAAATTTAAATCCATTGGAAATTAGAATGAGTAGTAGCTTTTTTGTATGACAATATTGTTGGTTATCTAAAAAAAGTTTTTACCATAATATTTGTGCCGGACACAAATATGCATACTACTAGATCAATTGCTTACGGGGGCAGTTAAAATAAATTGTTGTTTAGTAATACTATAAAAGCAAAAAGTAGAATAATATAATATAATCAGCTAATTTTGTTGTACATGTCTCAGAAGAGCTGATGTTTTTTTAAGGCTTGTAAGTGTATAAAAGGAAAAATGGGTACAAACAAAATGGAATGTATTTTGTAACGTTTGGTTCTTTGCTGTCCTTATTTAACACCGGCCTGTGTGATTATTACTTAAACGTTCTCATTCTAACTATATTTTAGAATGACATTCTGGAAAGTCTTGGAACCTTAGTGCACTCAGGTGATATGAGGAAAAAGGTTAGCGCCTGATGAAAAAAGCCACCTAATATCCGCAGCCGGGGAGATGATTAATACAATTCTCCTCTCCCATTTGCTCTTCATTAACTCACTGTCTGCCGTAATGGCCTCACCTCAAATGAAAGGGGCGGGAAGTGGAGAAGTTCAGGTTTTGGCATCATTAAAAGGAACAGAGATGGAGTGAGATAATGGGAGGCGGCGGAACGGTGGGAGTGCTGATTAGTGCTGCACTTAGCTACATCTTAATCAAGATCACTATTGCTCTCTGGCCCCGGAAAGGCCACATAACGACAAAAAAAGAAATGTTTTGTCTACAACTATGAGTGTCTGCAAAGCTGGAGTTTGAATTCAATGTACGTGCCATTGCCAGGAAAAAATATCAGTAATTTTTCCTCAAAAGATTCAAAATGTCAGAGAGTAGCACCACAATTTTAAAACATATTCGGGAGCAGCCAGTCAATTGGATAAAGAGAAAAAGGTAAACTAGATAAGACCGGAGAGGATGTGTGCTTAAAGAGTCGAAGCAAAACCATACAGAAGATAAAATTAGGAAGCTGCTTTTTGGACCTGTGCATAAGGTCTGAAAATGATGGACACGGGTGGTTGGATTTGAAGAGGTGCCGCAATGTATTTCAATATAATCTGAACTTCTAAAATGGAAAACTTGAACCGATACAGGAAGAAAAGTGACAAAGTGACTTAGAAAAAACTCAGAGATATGAAAAATAAATGGTCACAATGGAGATAACAGTACATATTATATATCTATAAATCCATATATATATATATATATATATATATATTCCTAGATGCTAGACATGAGTGGAGCTGCCCACTTACAGTAGATCTACAGCAGTCAATACTTTGCAAATGGGAATGTCATTATTTTTAGCAATACAGCAGTGTTCATATTTAATAGCTCTCCGGTACTGTGTCAGTCCCTTAAGTGCATTGCTAGCTCCGATGGTGTTGCCAAATGCATCATTGTGTCATCGTATGCTAAATGTAAGTCTGAGGCAAAAAGGCAACCCCTCAACAAGGTCATTTACAACTCTGTGTTTCACAATGTATGTGTTCAGAGAGTTAGTGTCATACAGCTGCCTGTACATCCATACTTTTCCCTGTACATAGTCTGATTATACCGTAGGCAGGCTTTCACTGAACTAATGCAAGACTTTCTGTTCCTATTTCATGATGACCCCTGTTCCCAAGGACAGAGATGTATGGCATATAAATGATTTATTGTATTGTCTGTGGAGGTTCTCAGTCATCCAGGGCATCTTGAAGAAAAGGTTTGAGTAAAAGCATCTGGACTTCGTTTCATTGTATTGTATTTTAATTTGGTGAATATAATTTGTCAATGTTATAAATAAATATTAAGGAAGACACACAAGTGGAATCATGGATTGTTACTGGAATGAGTGAAGCGTTAATGTGCATACAGGACAAGGTGACGTAGGATGTTTGTTTTCACAAAGTAGGTAGATGTGTTATTGTTGTATTTACTGTCAGTGTGCTATGATGGATTGATTTGTCAGTGCTGAAAGTAAGTAAAACACTTTTATAATCATTTGCACATCATTATATATTCATTATGTGCAGGACTCGAGTCCTTATTAAAAAAATAACCCTTTTGCACCATCCAGACTTCTTATGCTGCGCACCATTAAACTCAAGTTACATTTTTTCAGTCTGGTTTATTTGTGTGAATGCACAATTGAACTCTGGTGTGGACAAACATAAATCATAGAGGTCTTGGTCCAGTGAGAATGCAACGCTGACCAAACAACAAACCAAAGGCAGTGAGTGAAACAAAGTATTGTTTACCAATAAAAAAATAAAGTAAAAAAAAAAACACCAAAGTAAATGTGCACCTATTGTGAAAAAAGAGAGAAACTAGAAAACATTTGAAAAAAAACATTGTCAAGCTCTTCCTTAAAATTCCACCAGAGCAATATTTTTCTCTTTGTCTTTTGAGACTTATTGTTTGTATTAGTGTTAGTTTCTTTGTGTCTCCCAAAGGAAACCACTATCATGATTGTTGAAGAATCACCCATTAAAAATTGCCTAAGGAGAAAACTTAGGAGAAAACATTTTGATTAATTGATGAAAAAGACTTGCAGCTTTGATGGTTGATCAATAATGTGCTACGACTCCACGTTCTTTAATCATATCGGCTCGGCTTCCCCATAGTCTTTTACAGGTGTTGGGTTGCTACTTTAATTTATTCCGTATCTGTGAAGCGGACATTTTGTATGCAGGTCATAGTGAGCCGCCCTAGATCATCCTGCCCTGTATTTTAAAATAATGATATGGTTGTATGGCAAAGTGATTGTTTGGCTTGAGTACCGAGAAACTCAAGACCTGCGGTTGGAGAACTAACGTGTAAAGCCCATGTGGAATAAAAAAAGTCTGGCTGTTATTTCAGGGTTAGGGTTAGAAGTGTGTGACAAATGAAGGGCAAGAAAGACTCAGTCCTGCTTCTGCTATTCTGCTGTGAGATTATATGTTGTAAAAACTAAAAACATTTAAAGGCTGTATAAACATGTAATATACTGGTTGAATATTCTGATAATCAAACTGTGAAAGATATTGTTTTAAAGACTTATTGAAATTTAGTATATATGAGAAACAATTTTTTCCCCAGATACAGTTATTTCTAACTTAGCATCGTAATAAATGCTTAAAAATTATGTATGCATGGAATATGATTGGTGCTTAAGGGCGGGACATACTGATGGCGTGTTTCCATCAAAAATCAAGATCAAAATATATCTGGCAGGGACATGTGGTCACGGTGACATATGAGGCAAATGACTCGTGCCTGGTACTGTTTTAATGTTTCAGATGCTTTTATGTCTTGACCGTGCATATTATAGATAATATATTTCATGTTTATGTCTCACTGATGTGGCATAAAAACCACACTAAAAAAACACAAGGTGAAGCAGACACTTCTTCCTTAAAAGTGCCTTTCATGAAAAACAGGTGTCAAATGCACTGCAGCAGTCCATATACTTTAAGGGACAAAGAATGTTTGAAAACTTTTACAACAAGACCATGTAGGCCATGCTCTACACCAGGACTGTTTTAAGTTGCTGCTGAATATACACTTCGGTAGATCACCTAAGCAGACGTTCTTGGTTCAAACATGCCATCTGCCTATTGTGTCATTCTGTCCGAGAGGTCGCAAAGTCAAGTAGTTCCCTTGAAAGTTAAACATTTTAAAAATGCATAAAGCCACATCCAGCCTGTACACAGACGACCATTGTCAGTCTGTGACTCACACTGGGTTAGGTTTTATTACAAAGAACAATGGAACGATAAAACAGGGCAATTCAAACATTCTGGAAGTAAATGTCTGTAAAACCTAGAAAAGGAAACCCTTGTTAATCAATAGCAAGTGCTATAGGTTTCTGGGTTTTACATGTATCAGCAAATGACAAAAAAGTAAACTATTTCTGGCCAAGGGTTATTGCATATGTATAGTTTTTAAACCGTTGGTTTGGAGTCTGTGGTCTGTGGAGGAGAAAAAGCAGCTGAATGAAGTGATACAAACAGCATTATGAGACAGAAGGTGTCATGTCTGTCTGAAATCTACGAGGCCTGTCTGGATAAGAAAAGCTATAAGATTTTTGAAGACCAGTCTCACCCGGTATACTGCCTTTTTAACTTGTCTTTCCAGAAGAGGTAGGCTGACGCCCCCTGTAGTCTAACTTACTTAGGACAGTGTCCCAGGTGAGATACACCCCCTTGTTCTAATTTTTTACCAAACCAATTGTTTCTAATAGACTGGTAAAAAAAAAACAATGGTGGTGAACAATCTCCGCCGATGGATTAATTAGGTAATCAAAATCTGGAAACAACACCCAATAACATTGGTTTGATTATAAGAAAAAGTACATTTTTGAGAAAGACCAATGAATATTTTAGGATTTTTTTTATGTATTCCAATTTGAAATTTTATTGTTTTTATTGTGGTTTTACTTAATGGTTCAATTGATTTGTTTTATTGATATTTATTCTGCTCTTGATCATAACAAGAAGGTTATTTGATCAAACCCTTTCTGGGTTCTCTCCCGGTCCAAACTGCTCCAAACTCCATAGTGAATATAATAATAATAAATTGGATTTAATTTGCGCTTTTCTCCCGAGGGACCAAGGAACTCAAAGCGCTTACAGGTCGTCCATTATTCATTCATACACAGTCACACTGGTGATGGTAAGCTACAACTGTAGCCACAGATGCCCTGGGGCAGACTGACAGAGACGTGGCAGCCATTTTGCGCCTACGGCCTCTCCGACCATCACCAAATACATTCACTGAACATTCTTACACATTCATACTCCTACATTCATACTCCTACAATCATACTCCTACAATCATACTCCATACAATTCTATAGTTGTGAACTATAAAAACACTTACTTTAAGAGAGTTTCCATTTACAGAAGAGCTTTGCGATGTGAGGCTGCTTCCAGAGCCTCACGTGCACTGCTCGTGCACATGGAGTGTCAGCAGTTTGCCGAATGCACAGTCCCCTCCTATAAAGCCCAGCTTGAAGATCACAGGGACGTTGGCCGCTCCTTGATGTTTGCGTAGTTCTAGTTTTTCCACAGCACTGAAGTGGGATCAGCTCAGCTTTCCCACAGTCTTATCCTTCTTAGAGATAGAGGACTTAACTCTGAAACATGAGCTACACTCTGGTTCACTTCTATCATAAAACGTGGTTCTTAACACGTACATAAAAATAAAAATAAAAACTAAATCTTTGAACCACATTGGCTGTTACTGCTCTCGAATTACTTAAAGTGCACTGTCCTTTCTCCTGTCAGATCAGGTAATATGGCTGAATAATAATAGGCTTTTAATGTGTGATTTAAGTGTTTCCCAGAATAAACTAACCCACAAATTAAAGGTCTACTGTATAAAATCATCAGTCAAACTTTAAATAGTGTATTATCTGCAAAAAAATATCTTTGCATTTATTGATCTTCGAAAAATAGCTTCAAAGAATCAAGTGGAAGGAGCCATTCTAGTTCCATTATCTTCCAGTACCTGCTCCCACAGCTGCCCAGAGAGGACAAACAGAATTATGTTCTTGAGTCCATTCAATTAAGAAGTTATTATAGCATTTTCAGTTAGACTTTAGAAGCCCCCTGTTAAATAAACTTAAACTTAACTTAAGTTTAAATATAAACTTAACTTAGGGACCTGACCCTGTCTATGATGTAGACTTGTATTTATGCGATTAAACTGATCAACTCATCCTCTGTCAGTGCCTGCCACCAGTTAATTTAGTTTAAGGTTGACCGCACGGCCCACATCTTAAAGCTAAACTATGCAGGGTACAACTATGTACCCTGCAGTCAGTCCACTGTGTCAGATGTAAGTCTGCCAAGGTCCGTCTTCTTCATATGTTCTAATCCTGCCCTCTACTGGGGGGGCTGCTGGTGGGGAGGGTCTTTGAGCCACTTTCCCATGTGTATGGCGTAAGGCTGAAGAACCCTAGTGGTTCTGTTTGGTGTTCTGGACGGGCAAACTCATTTAAGTGCCATGACTGAACGTTTGGTAGCCTTTGCCTCTCCCCTTGGCACATCGGGACTATTGCAATAATAAAGATTTCCAGTATTTTGTTAATGCTTATATTAGGTCATCAAAATAGTTGACTTGCTTTCATTGGTGATCCTCAGAATACCACAGCCTGGATGTCAGACACAGGAGCCATATGTTGTTTTGGAACACTGCGTGAACGACAGCCTGACTATGTTTAGCCGTGCACTAAACTCATTCTCCGATACATTAAGCATGAAGTTAGCAGAGGCTAAATGGTGGCACAGCAATCTGTTTCGCCTCAGCAGCACTGTTTTTATTTACCCACTTCCTTTCATTCATCCTGATCCATTATTTAGCAGTACATCCTTCTTCCAGGAACTGACAGCGTAACATGTCAAGTAGCTGTTAGCCATGAATTGTGGCTACTTCAGAGTTTTGAATTCCATTCTTCCATTCAAAAACATTTTTGTCTACAGCCTCTAAAATTCACTACCCTCTTTTTGTTTACAGCTGACCTCTGGATAGTACAGTATTTAAAATATAGCACCACAAACAGACGAATAGGCCTATATTATATATAAATGAAACACAGGCTTATTTTTATTGACAGTAATGCTTTTAACACGTCTTTTTTTTTTACTCAGCCAAAGCCACAGTGATGTCATTGTTCATATAAGAAAGGCTACAGAAGTTTAAATAGAACCAAATGTTATATTGTTTGAACATTTAGCTGAAGGATTATCAAAGCCTGCAGTACCCCACCAGCAGACCTGAATGTAACACAGTGTACTCCCAGCACTGACTAAAGGCACAGAAGGAGCAGTGCACGTGGGCAGGTGGATCTGGAATGGTGTGTATTGGAACTGTCAAGCTCCGCGGCTCACCCTGTCAGCTGTGACACTCCGCTCGGGCCTAATTAGATCAAAGTGGAGCCGTGAAGTGCATAAATCTGGAGTTTGCACACAGGCGGCTTTAGCTTTGAAACCACACCTGGCGCTGCTCGGGATGTGTCACTGTACACGAGGCGTTTTATTCTTAACCTTCAGGCGTTCTACTCGGCTCAGTGTTGACTTCACTGGATAGCAAAGTGGCTAAACTCCGCTTTGGGAACGTCTTGTAACTGCTGCTGTTTGTGGATGAAGGCGGTTTACAGATTACTGGGTTTCTGGGTTTAATAGTTGTAAAGGAAGAAGTACCAGTGGTAGAAGTAGCAGCCCTGGATCTACAAGCCATATCCTCAGCTTTTTTTATGTTTTATCAGAATCATTATAGTCAGGCATTTTGAGGATTTATCGACAATATCTTGGCAGAAAATAAGCTTAAGCTTATAATTATATTGAGACCATAGTTGTGCAGGCCAAAGGAACACAAAGGTGTGGTCGAATGAGGAGTGTCACCTTGGGGGGCCTTTCCCCCATTTACCTAACATTTACCCCCATGTTAGGTAAATGGGGGAAATATGGAAAGAAATACTGGAAAGAATGTTTCCTTAATTGAAAGAAGCAGAAAAAAAATTAAAATCACAGCATAAAAATTGGGTAGTTTTCATCCTCTTTAGGCGAGCTTTGATTTGTCATTGGGCTGGAATAAATGTTTTCTCTAGGCTGTTAAATGACACCATCAGCATTGGTAGAGGCTGAGATGGGCCTGTGACCACACATAAAACTTCAAATCACTTCAATTCAATACACATGGCCTTGTTTAAAGCAACATTGTCCCAGCCTTTTGGCACATTCAGACATTGCAGTATCATAAACCGGCAACGTAGCAGACTGTAACCGCCATTAAAATTCACCAGATTGTACTAATTTCTCCTGTAAACATATGCTGCTGTCAGAACGGTGACGTGTTTGCTGAGAGTGTATTCTTTTACGGCGACATGTTTACCTTCCCCTCCCAGTGCTCTGCGGCATGCACTACTAATGAGGAAGACAGGCAGGGGTTGGAGGGTGAGACAGCGGGAAGCCGGGCCAATGCAACCTTTAACAGCGCCCCTCCCTCACTATTGGGGTTTGGTTCCATCCGTCTTTGTAAATCTCGGCGTAGCCTCCCCTGGCAGGATGAGCGCCTCGGGGGAGGGGCTACAGGTGGGGGGTTAAAGACATGGACGGGCAGAGGGGAGAGGGGCGGAAATGGAGTGAAGGCTGCACAAAAGGTCACACAACTCCAAGAGCAGCGCTGACAGGAGAAATCACACAGTGCACAGGTCTCTGTCTGATTATTAATGTATGCACTGTAGCTAAAATAAACGAGCTTCACTGCTGACACTATTTTCTTAGTAGACGTTAACATTAACGTTTTCTGAGGAGAGCAGAGCGATTGTGACAGGGTTAAACTGTTGACATACTGTAGGGCTTGAATAGTAAAAGTTAAAAAATTGTCATGGAACAAAGTAAGTTGTTTCAAATACATCTGTCATTATATATATATATATATATATAATATAATATAATATTAATAATATTATAATAATATAATAAATATATAATAATAATAATAATAAATAATATTTTATTATTATAAAAAAAAGATGCTCAATTATAAATACATACACTTGTGCTTTGGCATATATAAAACCTTTAAGTAAGTTTTATCTTTCTCTGGTGATGTTATGTCAGCCCTGCAATTAACTGCCTGTTGTCCAGGGTGATCCTGCCTCAGGACCAAAGTTGTGGGGATAGGGTCCAGTCACTCGTGACCCTTAACGGGACCAAGCAGAAGAATATGTATGAGTGAATGCTGGTGTTATTTGCCTCTAGATTTGACATATTAACTTAACATCATGTAATGACCCACAGTAAGTTTTATAAACCTGGGATAACAATAACAGCGTCCTATCAGTTTTAGACTTTGTTCTTCGACCATAATGAAAGAAATATGTTATTTTAGTTAAAGGAACAGCAAATACAGTAGAAGAATTTTTGATGAAGGTGGGTCATTTTATAAATTGTTCAATAAAGTCATAATATATACAATGTTTAACCTGTCAACCTAAATGTTATATTTAACAAATTACTTCTGAAATATTATTTTTTTCAATTTATTATTTTGCCGTCTAATTTACTGTACGTTTTATTGTCATTACCATTGAGTAGCCTTGGCCTTGTGAAATCTTGCGTTTGGTCTAAAAGTGAAGCCAGTCACTAAGCAGACACCATGTTAATAATATTTGGGGTATTTAGTATGATATTGAAACTATTGTTTGAACTGCCATTGTTTTACATAAAGCCAATAAATGAAACAACGCCATGACTGAGGATGAAATAAAGTGTATGCCCTTTTGATATGATCTTAGCGAGATCATTCACTAATTATACTGCTTGAGGTTGCTATGTGTATATTAAATTACCGCAAAGTAATTTGTCACTCTTCGAGTTGGTGGCAGCTTGTCTCAGATGCACCAGAGGGGGATAGTGCTTCAAACACACTGCTACAACTCAAATAACCATTGTAATGACTTACAAAATAGTTTATATTCATAGATTATAATAGAATTCATAGAAGTTTATACTTGGTTGTGTTTGGAGGAAACAGTCTGCTTCTTGAAGGCAGCCCATATGTAACTGTTGTCTATGGTTCTGACCAAAAGTAGCAATGTGACCAAATGCAGAGTGGCAGTAATGAGGAACTTTTGAAATCCGGCCCTGAAGCTAACCACAGCTAATAAACCACATTGAGGCTGGCCAAAAATCCTCTGGCTTCAGTGACTAAAGTGCTGATACCTTAATGTTGATTAAGTGCCCAATTTCACAGTACCCTACTTTAGATGTACTTAACAGCAAAATACATTAAGGCTGCCGTTCTCTTCTTACTTTTCTTTTGTTCATTAGAGTGTGTCCCCATTGTTTAAAGCACATTGCCACCACCTGCTATGAGTGTGGGCTGGAACTAAATACAGTACTTTAGGGGCTTAGGATGTATGGTAGGTTTCGGGAATGTCTGCTAAAACAGAAATGTTAGTTGGTAAGAAACAACAAAATATGACACACTTGCGCTTAGGTGGACCCAGTTGGCTACTGCAGAATCAGGAGTTTCAAATCTTCTCATGCTTTTTTCTGCTGTTAGTTATTTTTAAATACATTATTTTAGATATGAGCCTGTTCAAAGCTGGGTCTGTTTTCTGTTTAATGCGGTTGTTACAAATTGTAAAAAAATATATATTAATTACAATTATTTTGTTTACCACAATACATCTCCAACTAATGTAGCTTTCAATGGCTGGACAACAGTGGTGTAAAGTTATAACTGAAAAAAATGTTGTGCAGTGGTTTCAAATGTAAATTGTAATTTATGGAATTGATAATCAACTAGCCATTATTTATTTGGACAGTATGTTTGAATACAAGGAGACCCACAGGAGACCCCCATAGAGCAACCACATGTGTGAGTCCAAGTTTGTTTGTAGGACTCTACCACAAATAGCCTCCCATTAGAGTCCAGACCTCAAGGCTTGACCCAATCTTTTGACCTCTGGGGCCTTTCTGTCCATTTCCGTTTTGCTTTTAACCCCTAGCTACTGACCTTGGTGCTAACAAGCTCAATGAGTGGGCAGTAATGACAATTTTGACATGTGCTCTTCAGCAGAGGGCAGGTGGAGTACCCACGGGCAATTCAGATCAACAGTGCAGCTCTTCACTTTTTAATTACTCCAGCCGCACAAGTTTAGTGGAACCCAGTAAACTTCAAATACAAATTTACTAAAAGTACAAGTTTCCATTTCTTGCGGACCTTTAGTCTTGGGAGCGAAGAAAGGTTTTGGAAAATTCACTTAGACTATCCATCACCCGGAGTCTGCAGTGAAAACCAATTTTTAACCTGCTCCTCACAGGCTTCAGATGACCCCTATAGCTATGAGGTAAACATTGTACACTATACTCATTTGACATTTTAGATTAATGGATGTTCTGCTGATGAAATATAACACATCTCAAACCTGAGGTCCATAAGGCAATTTCAACCTTTTTTTTGGACCAGTTTTTATGAGCTACAAGCCCTTTTTAATTTTTTTCTCTGTACAACCAATGAACTACTATTTTTATGCAAATTAGCCATGTGCTAAAAAGTAAGTAAGCGCCTTTTGTCTAATACCCATCTACAGAGACACCCAGACTTCCCTCTCCCTAGACACTTCCTCCAGCTCTTTCGGGGTAATACCAATGCTATCTCAGGCCAGCTGAGGCCAGGTCATTCCCCGGGGGGCCACCTTTTGGTTGAACCTGCCCGAAACATCTCCCGTCCAGGAGGCATCCAGAACAGATGCCCAAGCCACCTCAGCTGGCTCCTCTCGATGTGGAGGAGCAGCGGCTCTACTCTGAGCTCCTCCTGAGTGACCGAGCTCCTCACCCTATCTCTAAGGGAGCACCCAGCCACCCTGCGGATAAAGCTCATTTCGGCCGCCTCTATCCGGGATCTTGTCCTTTTGGCCATGACACACAGTTTATTACCAGTTTTCTATTCCATTTAATGCCATTTCCCACTGTTTAGTTACTTTTTTGGTGTCCTTTTAGCGTCGCATTTAGCATAGCATTCTTAGCATAGTGTAATTCCTGACCAATTTCCAAAAGCATTATTTTTTTGTTATTATTAAATGCCATTATTCATTTTTTTTGTTACTGACTTTGAATTTTTCTGAGGACCGAAATAAAAAAAAAACAAAACAACTTTTTAGTCCCAACCCAATGTTTGGTTAATAATTTAGCATACTTAACATAGGTCTTTTTAACATAAACATTTAATATAGTGTATTCAAATATGAAAAACCTGACACCCTTTCCCCTCATTTGTCTGGATCTCATAACTCAATTCATACATTTTTCTCAGTAATCCTTGGAAGAAATCATTTTACAATCAGTCAGGAAACTCATTAAGCCAACTGTACCTAGTTATTTTATCACAAGTGCCCCTAGTCGAAATGGGTTTGCAAGACCTTGTCCCAGTCATTCATTTGTCACACTTAGGACTAAAACCTTGAGTGTGCACTGAGCTTTATAGCTGGCTCGACGGAGCACACCCCCCACCGCACTCATTGCAGATTAAAAGATTGATGACCGCTGTCGGGTGAAAATGAGCAAAACATAAGAATTCCATTTGACTTTGGCACAAGGCCTGGTACAATTATACAGTTACAACGACAGGAACAGGAAAACCAATCAGAAGCTTCCCTTTAAGTTTGACTAAAACCCTGAAGTGTGCAGAAAAAGTAATGAGCAATTTACATGGCATTTGGACCTCAAGCAGTGACCGCAGGCTAAAGGCCTTAGAGCACTGATAGCTTCCACAATGGGGAGTCCAAATCTAACTGCTGCATCTCATCTGAACTTTTCAGTGTGAAAGCACATTATGTCAAGAATTCATTTTAAATACACAAATTTTATATTTTTAGCAACTTTGTCTAAATGTTGCCATTTCATCAGGTTGTTGGTGTTCACTTATTTGAATACATAATCTTGAATGAAGACATGGGCCTTTGATTTTATATATTTTTTTTTATAGCGGTGTCATCATCAGAACAATTGCCAGTATAAAGTAAAATAAACATTAATTCAAAAAGGGAATATCAGTGTTATGTTTCAGTTGTCGACACAATATAAAGAATAACTAGAAAGCTAAACTATACTTACAGTTTATTGTTAATTGAAATTATATGTCTTTTGCTGTAAAAATGAGGCAAAAATGTAACACAAAACAATTCTCAGTACATATTTTGACTAAGCTACTGATAAACTGAAACACTGAACTACTAAAGGGTTGCCTGGTGCAAAATTTACAAATGGGCCGCAGCCTGGTTAGGTTCAAGAAAGACATTGATACAAGTGGCCTTATTTCCCAATTTCCATTTAACGTTAAAACTGGGCAGTGCAGTATTTAAATGAGTCACCCAATCACAATAATCAGGGTTTGTAACTTGTGAAAGCCTTACATTACACCAAAAAGACTGACGCATGACTTCACACATGAGCACCACACACAGCTTTAAGTCCATCACTGCAGACTTTTATAAATTTGCCACAAAATGGTTTTATTGTTCACATATCCAAAACTGAAAGATGTTATGGATAACAAACCTTGCCAATGAAAAGGAAAAGCTACAAAATAAACTCCTATATTTATGGAGTAAATTATACTTTTGACTTTTTTGAGTGAGTTTCTCATGTCACCAGCGCAGACACAGCGTGTGGTCCATTATTCTAGCCAAAGTTACATTCCCTTAGTTTGTGTAAAAGTACAAAGTTGGACCCAACTCAATCTAACACTCCAGATTTAAGGCTTTGTTTCTTCCTTTGAAAAGTTTGTTCTCTACAAACATCCAATAATAATATGCATTTGGACTTGATTTTCCATAAGAGCATTTTTTAAAGTGAAATAGCAAATTTGCAAGACATAGCGGTATGGAAATTAACAGGCTCAGCCCAATACACTGTGCACTTTCAGTAACAATGCCACTAGCTTTTCCTTGCCACATGTGTCACAGGCCAGCTCATAGCCTGTGGCAAAGAATGAGGGGACACAAACAACGAGGGTAGGCCAATCAAAAGTATTTCTTAATTAAACTCAAATCAAGAACTTTAACAAAGAAAAGGAATGGAGTGTGAGTATGTCTGAATCAGTGGTGTATGTAGGGTGCCTGGATGTGTGAATCTGTATGTGTGACATGCCTAAAGTGCAAACCTAAAGAGAACCACAAACCACCATGACTAACCAAACCGTACCTGGTGTTGCACAGAGAGAGACCAAAGAAGGGTTAGCTGGTGGTTTAAATACCTGAGCCCAGGTGGCTCCAATTACTCACGACCCTCCTCTGCCAGGAGGAACCGCCCCTGCCAGGCAGAGGAGGGGTCGTGACACATGGTATCAAATCAGCACATCAGGCAAAAGTGCGTAGCTTATAGATCTTTCCAATAAACTTTTGAGAATTTACAGATTTTCACTTGTTGATGTGCCCCACGTCGACCAAAACTACTGTATTAGTAGCCTACAATAGCACACATATTAGACAACTTTGCTCTTATTGAACTTGGCCTAAATGGGGCTATTGCTGTAGCATATGAAGCCATCTTTGTGTTAAAAGGTCTGATCACTTTGTTGAAATGGCTTAGATAAATATTTAAAGTCTGTCTGTGAGGCCTTAGAAGTCAAGTTATGAATGTAAGGTGTAAACCCATCTTCTCAAAAGGTTACTTCTGCTTTGATTTGAAAATCCACTTGAAGTGCACTCAGTCAAGATTTCAGTGAACCTTTTTTTGCAAAACATTGCCCTTTCCATCCACATTTTCCAAACCGTATGTGATTGAACGTTGATAGCGTGCCATTTTGGGGCGTGTGCGTAAACAAGGTGACTTTCCTTTGACAGAACCAAACAGCACTAATCCTCTTTTCCGACAGCTCTAAACACTTTCCCAAAATTTAAATCCCATCATTTCTACTGTGTGCATTCAGCCTTAAATCAATACTTGGAATATGCAATCTAATAATAAAATCTCCATTTCCCAGCACTGTCACTGTTAATTGCTCCTCTTTGAAGGGCTCAGGCTGAGTTTGATTTCCACCTGTCGTATCGTGCGGTGTGATTAAAATGTATAGTGCTCCCGAGGTGGGCCGCTCCTTCATCGCTTATTGTGTTGGGAATGGGTGGTTTGCAGTCTGCATTGGGGAAGATTGAACAGTTGTGAGGCTCAGCTCGCAATTTGCTCTAATGCACAGCGGATGTGAAGGCTATTCTGAAGATTAATACCGCTTTGAGTTGTTTGTAACATGGACATTTATTCTCTCCAAAGTCCTGCCCACTGGAGGGCACTTCGTCAGTCGGACCGGTGCAAGGCCTATTTAGTCTATCAGCTATAAACACTTTCTCTATGTCGGGCTCAATTCTTCCACCTATATGTCCTTTAAATTTCTTGTTCTTGCTAGTTTTCACCAAGCAGTATGGTAGAGTTAAATTTAATTTGGAATGGCAGCCTGTGATCTGGCCTGACTTTCCAGAGTTTATCTTGACCCTGTACTACAAAGCTAGTTCAACCAACCACGGATATGTCTCTTCTACCCAGCAAGACAAACCCTAACAATCTTGTTCTGGATCAGTGATATTACAAAGCTCTTTTAGTTAACCCTGAGTTTGTGTGCCGAGCTGTGAGCACATTCATGTTATACGAGGAGTAAATGACCGTGACAGGTCGGACAGAGTTACCATGCAGAAAAATAAACACCACTATAGACAAAAAAATAAATTCTTTCACATTCTGCCCGTCCTACCAAAATGATTTGATCAATCCTCAAACCTTTCTGGAATAAACTATAGGGAAATTATTGCCATTTCGACAGCCAGTGGGTCATTTTTACTTCATAAAACAATGTGGAAGGGTGTGCTTACCTAGCAACAAAGATTCCATGCTACTGATTGTTACTAGCTCAGTCACCACGTCATCAAATGCTAGTCTTTATGTCAGGGTAAAAATAACTCCCTGGTGGTTCTATGCATGAATGAGACAATTGTGGTCCTAGTACTTATAGTAATATTGTCATGTGACCTTTCAGTACATCCATTGTTGTGACTGGCCCACAGCAGAGCCTCTAGGCCATGACAACACCTCTAAAATGAAGCTGTACCAAACCAGCCTGTGCCATCCTGCTTTAAGGAAATACTTTTTGTGAGCCCTGGTTCATGTTTGCAATTCTTAAATGTGATCTTCCCTCACTTTTATCATATTCACTCCAAATAGTGTTATCTGCCTGTGCCTGTAGCCCTACTGTGCGGCCTCAAAGGTGGAAGAATGCATGGAATAAGTGCAGAGAATCAAATAAGTATGAAATAATGTAGTCTGGCACCTGATAAACACCAGAAAATTGGAAATATGGGATGACTATCTAACTTTCAGCTCCCCAAGTTCAGAGAAAGAAAGAGAATTCTACAGAGCTCTGCAGGAAGAATCTGAAATGAAGTAATCCTCAGGTAACCACTCATTGATGACGTGGATAATTCCAGCATTAAAAAGTAATTTCTGCTACTCATTTACTCATTTACATAAAAAGTAGAGTGTATTACTGAACTATATCCAGAGCTGCTTAACTTGCTTTATTTTAATGTAACACCCACACCTTTTCAATTCTGCAGCAATTTGGTTGGGTTAGGTAAACAAAAACAGTTGCTTGTTTTTGGCTTGTTCATACCTATATGCCTACCTATATACAGACAGTTAACTTTTTCTTATTTTTTTTTTAATACTTAATTTAGCTCCAGGACCAAAGTTGTATTGGACTTTGAGGTTCACCCCTGTTCGTAACTCGGGGTTGAGCGAGCTAGAAAAGACAAGACGGGCAAGTTTCGTGAGGTGTCGTAGCATTTATTTATCACACTGGAACAATCACACATGCTACTGTTAACTTATCGTCCAGCTAGAAATAGCAACTAAGCATTAACGAGGGCGGCCATGAACATCCACTCCCACACTCTCACTCAACCACTCACACAGCATGTGCGCCCTCAGCAGGAGTAGACACACAGAACAGATGCTCCTGGTGCAATACATCGATACATAGGCCTTAAACTGGTCTTGGACTTTTCTCTTGATCTTATCTCTATTTCATGTATGATTCAGTGGTCTTAAGTCAGTCTTGCCCTGCCATGGTCTCATCTCAGTCTCAGGTTTTGTTCTTGTCTTGGCCTTGATACGCTACGCAAAACTGACCACTATGTTTAAGAAGAACAAATGGGGGCATATAAGCATCTATAATGCTTACTTAGAAGCTTTCATAGAATGTAGGCTAAGGTGTAGTGTGACCTTGCGCTGCAGTTGGATTCTCAGAAAATCTGGCTGTTCACAAAACACACAAAACTGCTCCAAGCTAAGTATTTGTGACCAAACCATGGCCTAATCAGTTGGCGTGACCACTTTTCAAGTGTAGAGTGCTAACACACAAAAATCCAGCCATATTTTGCCTTTATAAAGAAGGCATCTTCAAAAAGCAGTGCAGTGTTTTAATTTGATTTGTGAGAAACTAAATAAACTAATGCAACTGTATCAATCCCATCAAATGCCACTGTGGACCATACAAACCACACCTCACCTCACTAGTCTTCCTTCTTCCAACAATCATTTCTTTTTTGCAGCACAAGCATCCTGCAAATTGTGTTTCCTGCAAATACATTTTGAGAAAGTTCAAGGGTATATTTTATATAAATTTCTATATATTCCTTCCCTGTGGTTTCAATTTGCGGTCATATTCCTGAGCGCCGGTGCATGGACTCGTTCTGGTATCAGGGTCTAGAAGAGGCATTAAATCCCCTGCCGTTTTCTCATCAATCAAGTATTTGGGCTCTGCCACGGAGGCCCGTTAACAGATTTCACAGTAAACCTCTCTCGATATTGCCCCCAGCCCAGAGGGGTGCACTCAGACGCACTGTGGAATTTTAAAAAGCATTGTGTTTTACATCGGAGAGGATTGCGAAGGATCTGCGAGCGCTGCACATATGCTCGTACATATGGGCTGTCAGAGAGTGAAAGATGTGTTTGATGCTTTTGAAACATCAAACAGAACGTGGCAAAGGTGTTTTTCATTTTATACAGTACAAAAGTCGAGTGTCTGTGGATAATATGGCTACAAAATCCGAGCAACAAAGATACAATGCAGATACATAAAACCCAACACCAGCAAACATTTTTGTCATGCAAGCAGGCCAGTTAAAAATCACACTATTGTAATTGTTGCTGAAAAAATAATCACAATTATTTCAGCTAAAATTTATATCACAGTTATTTAAATTATTAATTATACTGCTAACTTAGTTCTTAGATCCTCCTTTACTAATTCTATTTAAAGCTAAAATCACTCTCTGGTGACAATATGTAGTCAACAATTAACAAAAAAAAAAACACTGCATGTCTGGGCTTTTTCATTTCTTGTGTAATTGTTTTGTGTCAATTATGTCAGAAGCCAAATGTGTATTTTTTTGTAATTGTAAAGTTTGGTAATGTAGCCATGATGCATACCTTCTACTTTTTCTGACGTACAACTCTTTTAACTTTTTCACCCTTGTTCCTACAGATCTATTCAAGGTGAATTAGAGTGGTCCCTAAGAAATTATCTTAAAGTTTGGCGATAGATAGCCCTCCCTGTCCTACTTCTTTTACTGTTTGGTGCTGTAAAGCAGGGGTTCCCAAAATTTTCAGATTGCAACCCCCATTATTAGACTGCTGACGATGTTTTTCTATACAATAGGCCATGTTCTGTTTGCATGGGTGTGGCGGGCTGCCCTACCAGAGGTGGGGGGTAGTTCTGGCAGCTCATCCTCTTCTCTGCCCTCTGCATTCTCCGCTGATCCCGCTCTCTTATAGGCTGGCATCTCTGCTTCCTTCTCTTTTTCTTTTGATGATAACCGTTAAATATTTTTTTATCAAGTTTAGATCTCAAAATAGACCGATCGCTGTTTAGCAAAACACTAAATGTGCATATATCTAGCACATGTTGTTGTGCTGTAAATTGCAGGGGTGCCAGGTTTTCACAACAAAACCCGCCCAATTGCAACTCAAAACTAGCCCAAAACAAGCCCATTCGCGTTTTTAGGGGTTCCCTGGTCAAAACCATGCATTCTGGAGGGTAAACTATATGTTTTTTTGCCAGGGTTTCCTCCTAAAATTTGTATTTCCGGCACTAAATATAACATAATTGAATAGTCACTTCAACCCAAGTACATGAAAAACAGCCCGCGGCAACTGTGTTAAAGTACCTGCGAATTTGGCAACACGCCGTCACTTAACATATAATTAATCATAATAAGTCATAATTAATCGGAGCAAACGAAGTTCTACAAAGTTTTACTTTCAGTTTATTTTAATTATCCTAAATGTATACTTGCATCATTACATCCTTTTAAATATATATATATATATATATATATATATATATATATATATATATATATATATATATATAAATTATAAAAACAAAATAAATTAATAAATAAAAATTCTGGAAATCATCTTGCGACCCCTCCCCCACCACTTTGGGAACTGTTGCTGTAAAGGGCTGGGGCCTATCCTACAGGCAGCACTTAGAGACAAATACTGATTGACAAAGATTGACATTCATTTACTATTTCAAATCAGCTTATTTAGGTCTCATTTAAGGTGGTGTTAGTAGTAGTAGTTCATCAGAGTTACACCATAAAGTGTAAATTTAAAGATGTTTGGAGACTCAAAAGAAAACAGGTCTGCGGTGAAAGCCACTGTGACAAGAGAAATTAGGACGTGAAGTTTCCGGCTGCTTCAAAGCCCAAGGTGAAGCGAGTGGTTTTGAAGTGGGAGTAAGACAGGAGCAGGCCAGGCTCTGGGAGACTGTGTCCTTCACCCAGTCGTAGGGGCCCATCTTGGCGCCAGGGGCCATCACTACCGCTGCCTTTGATCTCACCCTTCTCTTCAGTGACAGTGATAATGATGCTGAGTGAAAATAGGACTTTTTTTTTTCTTTTTCCCAAATACCTTTACTTTCATGTTTTGAGGCTGTGGTGGGAAGTGCAATACATACAGATGTATTGCAGCCAGGCAGAATAAACAGAGCACATCTCACTGTAGCCAAAGGAGGCAATACACTGTCTAAAGAATTATATCATGAATTCTGGAAGTCCCTGTATTTGTGGGATATGACAATCCCATTAGAAATTGATTAAGCAGACTTGACATTTGAATATACATCCAAATATGGCATTCACTCTTTTGGTTTGAGCTTGGCTCCACTTGACTCAAAAAACACCACCCACCTTGATCTCACAAGGTTAGTGTTAACGGCGCAGGGGTAACGTCAGAGCAAGTTGTCGAGGAGTCGGACATGAAAATAACAGACAGGCACTGTGTACCAATCAACAGCACTAAAATCTGTGCAGGCCAGGCTCATCCTGAACGCACCTTTTGGGAACTTGGTGGTCCTAGTCTTTAAGATTTGGACGTCTTCATTAGAATACTGACCTTTCTGGAACTTTATGGAAGATTGTGTATATATCTTGAGACAACGGAAACTTTACCCCATGTGGACTAACAATATGACAACTTGGCCCCTGCAATACAGCACAGGCATTAGCTTTGCACTATTGTAACTGTAGCTCAAATATTTGGATATCTGCCCATTAGCATTACCAGCAGGCAGAGATTATGTTTAAGACTGTCGTGTTTTTAAAAACCTTCTCCTTGACAGATTTGGAAATGCAGGAATCCAACAAGGCCTCAAAAATTTGACTAAAACTAGAAAAAAAAAAAAATAGTTTAAGTCACAATTAGTCAGCTGCAATTTTCCAAATTTCATTTTGCATTTATAAGAACTATAAGAACCATGAGTCATTAATAACTTTACTGCTATGAACTTCAAAAAGCACTGTTGTGAGCCTCTCCATTGGATTAGTTTGTTACCTGCCATCTGCCGCTTGGTTTGAGTGATTGCACTGTACGCTCCGCAGCGATAAGTCGAGGTGGGACAGGCCCAAGGTAGAGCAGCACTTAACGCCACGCTGAAAATGGAAATGTCAGACCGGTGTATGAAATGCTGCCTGGCTTGATATTCAGCACACGGTGACTGGAAACACACTAACTTTTCATGTCATGGAATAAACTCTGAGTGTATGGTTCAATAAGAGGGGAGTTGCCCGTGTCGGCTTTACTTATGGTTTGTTTTCTCCAGCACAGAATGAGCAATGATATTTTATATGTAGAGCATATGCACTCGAAATTTACCAAAAAGAAGAGAATCAGTTTGTGCTATTCCTGTAGATGCAGAGATGGTTAGTAACTCACAGCAAGAAGGTGAACTGATGAATGGCTAAACCTAAATGACAGTGTTGCACAAAAACGCATTTGTGAATGTGAAAAATTGGGTGTTTCCACCAAGAATGAAAATTACAGGGCAGAGTAAATGCAAATGACACGGAATTCAGGAGCTAAAATTCCATCTATATCTAGCATGTGGAAAAGACACATGGAAACAATTTGTGCAAAAAACATACAACATGTCACAAAAGCACACACAAACTTTTAAAAATGCACACACTATTGGGCACCTGCTATTGTAGATTTTAAATAAATGAACAAAAAATAAAAACGGACAAATAATAAAATAATTATAATTAACTGTTAACCCTCATACATGCATAATCTTTTTTAATTGCACAAGTATCTAGGTTCAGGTTAGGTATCAAAATCACCAAAGAGAAAGGAAGCCAGAACCAGAGATTAAGTACAACATTTTGTATATATACTTGTAAAACAATAATATAAATTAATAAAGTCAAGATATTATCTTAGGGCGGGGGTGGGCAAACTTTTTGATTCGTGGGCCACATTGAGTTCTAACATTTGACAAAGGGGCCTGAACAGGAGCAGATAGATGGCATGCTTTGGTAAAATCACCTCATTGGGGGAAAAATACACATCTTGGGATATGGAGAAAACATGTGCTTTAATTTCCAATGAAAATGAAGAAAAGCATTACAATAAAATCTCTGACTTCGAAATGTCTTCAAAGCCTTCAAATTAGCTGCCAACTTCTCAGCAGCAGCTTCCCGTTCTTTTGTTGGGAGCTTACTAGCATATTTAGCGTGCTTTGTGGCTAATATTATACTCTTTAAAAACCGCGGGCCGAATCAAAGCGTTTAACGGGCCGCATGTGGCCCCCGGGCCGTAGTTTGCCCATGCCTGTCTTAGGGAGATGATGAAAACCTGCAGTTCAATAGAGTAAGTTTAAACATTAATCATTAAACATTAAACATTGCATATTTGTATTTTTATTGCTCACTGTTTACCACATATTGGTTGGCAACAAAACAAAATCCTATTGCCTCAATATGGAACACTATAAATAGCCCTTGCCTTCCAAAACAAGTGGATGGTATTTCACACACAATACAGTTGCTGCAGAAACATGTTTGAATGTGAAATTAAGCAGCACATTGCCCGTGCATTCTTGCAGATCCTCAAATCAATGAGCCGAGCTAGGTGTAAAGAATGAACTTGCTAACAATGCACCAAGGTCAACATGTGTGTGTTTTTTTTTCTTTTTACTGTTGTTTCCCTGACCTTGCTTTGTTAGAAGACAAAAGAACAACACTTCTTCCTCGAGTGCATCAAATCTCGCTGTACAAGATCTGATATGACTAACAGATCGAAGGTAACAGATATTACACAGACCTAGGACAATCCGCAAGCCACTTCCCTTGCCGATTTTGGAACCGGGCTTTGAAATGTGAGAGCAGCCTGCCGTTGGTCCACAGCACTACTCTCTGTCTTTGGGCATAGATTGTATTTGCTATTTATCGCTCCTTGTAAAGTGGCTTCCTCCAGAGTGTGGTAGGTAGGAAACACAAGCTAAGACAGTTCTCTCAGCGTCCGACAATGATAGATTGTGGTAATACAAGCATCTGAAAACCTCCTGGGCAAGACTCGATAATTAAGGACATGATGAGAATATGTCTTGCCACAGAAGATACTTGGTGCCTTTAACACTTGGTTAAAAAAAAGAAACAGGTGCAAAAGACTTTTTAAGCATTAGCCACCTAATAAAAAATTAGCGAGACACATGATAATTAGCTGCTCTTTTTAAATAAACATTTAGGTTACACCAGTAAAGGGCTGAAATGTCACTGGGATTAGGAGTATGTTTGTGTGGCTTGTAAAGAAAAATAACCCCTCATGAAGTTATGAAGTTTTTCCCCAACAAAAACTTTTCAACTGAGTTCTGCCTTATAATGGTAGCATATACATTGCTTAAGCCACAAAACCTACATAAAGTGGATGTTGACATTTGCAGTGGCACAGGTGGTAGAGCAAGACGTCCAATTACAGGAAGGTGGAGGGTTAAATTCCTGCTCTCCCCAGTTCATACTGTTGCTGTGTCCTTGGACAAGACCCTTCTTCTGCAGCACTGGTGTATGAATGTGTGTGGTTGTAGAGGTGAGTTTGGTGGTGGTCGGAGAAGTCTGTGAGTGCTGTGTGTAAGGCAGCCTCCCTCTCTGTCTGCCCCAGGTATGAAGCACGATGTAAAGCGCTTTGGGTGCCCGAGAAGGGTACAAAAAATTGCTGTATAAATGCATGAATCCTTTTGATAGCATTGCTTGTGAAATGGGTTAACAGTATGATACTTGTGTTTTTTTTTAAGACAACATTGACTGAAACAAAGTCAAGTCCAAAATAAGAGCATATCAGAAACACAAGAAGTTTATGATACAACAGATATTTCAGGGATCTCAGGGAACAATCAGTCCAAGTCTTATCTTTGGTTGGTGTTAGGGGAATAGAAACAGAGTCAGCCAAAGATTTTTGGTATATATTTTTGGCATATTAGCTAATTGGTATGATCAAATATACTACAAACGCAAGGACTAATCAGCACCATTTCATATTATTTATATAATTTAATGGCATTGGGAGAAAAATGGTGCCAATGTTAGACCAGTTGAGAACCACAGTTTGGTTAGATTGCTCCTGATTGTCTTCAAGGAACCTCAACAAAATAAAAAATGGTAACCAATGTAAAGTTAGCATATAGACATCATTGAAAATACCCTATAGACATACCAGTATAATAATACCTTGTAATAAAACCTTGTTTGGTGCACAGTGAGGTTATCATGGGGCATTCACACACAGCCAAGTGAACAGCACTAAGAGAGCAACCATACCTATGTTTCACCAAACACAGCATGAACACACCCTCAAGCCAATAAATGGTAAATAGGGGGTTCATTTATAATGTGTTAATCAATAATAAGCATTTGTAACATGTTAGAAAAAATGGAGTTGCACAAGCTTATTAATAATCCATTACTCACTGAATAATGTGACTAATTTTTACCATCCTTGCTTTAAATAAATGCATACTGTCAACAATGATGAACTGTCCCTATATGTGTTTCTAGCAATTTTGCACGCAGTGGCCTTTTAAATGTCGCAAACCCAGAAAACTGTACAGTGCTGCATTTAATACAAACAGGTTCATTCAGTTTCCACATAGATATTAGGAAACAGAGCGTTGATGTTTGAAAGAAAGTTCCTGTAAGTGGGTTGTACCAAAGGTCCAGGGGGGTGTCAAGGGGTAGAGGCCACATAAATAAGCCTGGCTTGGCCCGGACGGCACAGTCTGGGGATGACATTTGGAGTGGTGATTGCTGGCAGGTCGGCTGACACGGGAATGGCTGCGGTCCCACGAGGTTTGTGACAGAAATGGAGCATCGTGTGGCGGGGGGTGACCTGGGGGCTCTGTGACTAATCTGGAGTGTGATTGAGTGGGATCCAGCCAGCCAATGTGTCTGGGCTGCTCTGATCCCTTCTACCTTACCACCTGGCTAACCTTGTGAACCTGCAATCCCACCACGGTCCCCTGGGAATTAGTCCCAAATCTAACAAATACAATATACTCCACACACTGCTGCACAGAGGGGAGCATGGAATATGAGTTTAGGCATTGGCCAAACATCAATATGTGTTTTCAATTCTCTGGCATTTAATCCACAAGGGTTCTGTTATTTTTATTTTTATTTTTTTTAAGAAAAACATAACATGAATTTGAACTACTGCTCATTATTTATTTTTCTTTCTTTAAGACTTACAACACTATAAACCCCAGGAAGTCCTTTTTACCTCATAACATAACACTGTAGTTTGTCTAGTGCACATTTTCAGTCTATTTAAGAAAACAAATAGTATATTGTCCATCTACTTTTTTATTCAACATATACAAGTTTCTGCTATAACTTATAACTTATAACTTTTTTTTGCTTTGGATTGCATTGGACGTCACTGAAAAAACAATTTCTATTGTGTTTCCAACGTAGTAAAAAAAGAAGTTTGTCAAAGGTCACTCATCTTTTGTTTCTCAATTTGAATATTTTTAATGCCGGCTGCCACTGTTGTACACCTATATACAATACTTGTTTTCTATATTTTTCAAGTGGAAAAAAAAAAAACATCTTAGAAGTGTACTATTTTACAAAAAAAGCAAATACTTCTCCATAATTTCAAAGCTCGAATCAGCATCGAAGGAAAATCCACTTTGCTTTCATCACAGAACCTTTCAGAGTGATGTGCATAAACAGAGCAGGCATAAACAGATGGAGTGATGGTTTAGTGCTGGTTTGGGAGCCGCTGAAGTCGGAGCAGCCAAGGCCTTGGGCAGATTTAGCTACGACAACTTCCATTGACTTTCCATCACATTGTTTTTTGTTTGTTTTTTTCCCTTTTATTGGCGCTAAATTAGCCGTCTGGTTGAGGGCTAATGGATGAGCCGCACACAGAAAATAACTAAATGGAAGTCAAACAGATTTGAGCGTCTTTACTTACTAATTATAGCCTTCTCTGTAGAGAGTTGAGTTAATTTTGACTCAAAGTAATTTCCTAAATGCTTTAGATAAAAAATGTTTGGCCCTTGCACAGTGGTTAATCTCCATTTACTTAAGACAGTAATATCTATACACTGTAAAATCAACACTACCGGGTTTCTTTATGAGTCCACTCTTTATCCCATGTTAAGATAGTGGTCAAGTGATTGTGCAAATTTTTAATAAAGAAAGTTTAGAAGCCAATACCATCGCCTTGTATAGTATATAGTAGATAACACTGTAGCTAATGTTAATGTTTTATGTTGACACCAGATTACTGTGTTGACCAGTCTTACATTTTAAAACAAAGTCTGTGTACAACAGCCATGGATGCCTATATTTATGTCTATTATGGAACAGACTTCTGCATGCAAATGCATCAAACCTTGAGAATAAAGCCTTGGCTTCATTTGTTTAGTTGTGACTCATATAAAAGTTGTATTGTCACGGTCAGATTCAGCAGTGGAGTCATAAAACTCGAGAAGTGGTACTAACTGTCCATAAACATCCCATTAGAGAGTAGGATGTGGGCTGTGCTGCCATGCGGAAAGAAAAGCTAGAATGCATAATGTACAGTGGCTCAAATTTGGAGTCATTTGGGACGAGGATGAGGAACACGCTGCTCTGACGGGGAAAACACATGTGCAGTAAAGAGAATAGGTCATGCAGCTGTGAGTGGGATTCTACAATACAGGAATTTCGCTCTATTTCCATTACACTATTCAAATCAGATCTCAAACATTGCAATTGAAGTTTCAGCTGTTGCACTACTCCAGTCTAACATTTTACCTTTTCTTGTTAAATATTGTTGTTATGCCTGGCTCTCCTATTCAGCAGAGGGATAGTTTAGATGTTTTCTCAACATACATAAATATGCGTTCCTAGATATGAATTCTAGAAACAGGAAAAAATTAGTAGGCATGAGTTTTATGTTTACCGTACAGCTACTACACACAAAACGTTGTGATTGAGAAAAACTGTAAGCCATAAGTGCCAGAATTTAATTAGTACAAATACTTTATGTGAAGACCAGATAGCATTTCTAAAGGACCAGACTTGACCAACAGACATCCCTTTGTTTTACAGAAAGATTGCACTTTTTAAGTCTATCTCAGACTCAAACAGAATCAAATGACAATGCATTACTGTGGATGTAGCCTCAACCCAAATGTCTGTGTTAGCTTAAAATACCAGTGTTTTTCATGTCTGGATGCCCCAACACTGAGGTTTATCCACGGCTGATGTCTAATGCAAATGAATGTAAATTAATAATCATATTCACATCCGCAGCAGCTTTTATGCAGCAGTCTTTTCCGTGTGATGCCACAGTATATCTGCCCTCATATGTGGACTCTCGGCCCTGGAAATAAACCCCGCCACACACCTGCTTCTCAATAAAACTTTTATTCTCGAGTGTAAGCGGTTTTATGGCGGCGGATAAACACAGGCCTCTTGTCGGCAGTTTGTTCAGAAGTATTTCTTTTTTTTAATGGCGGCAGAGTGATGATGTTTACTGAGTGCAATAACAGACAAAGCAGAGACATGGGCCTTTAGGGATAAAATATATACATACTGACATTGAATGCTTTTATGTAGAAGCATTTTTCTTAAAAATGCATTGTCTGACTTCATAGAAATCCATCCATATGTTTAGGCTTCAGATATGTGCATATTTAAAAATTGTTGCAGTTTTGTTGCATTTTGTAATATTTTGCAAACAATATTAAATTATTTAGATTCTTAGCAGTTCTAATAGGGTGGAATAACACTTAGAAACAAACAATGGCTCAATCCAATTAAATTAAATAGATAGCCAGTCTGTTTTCTTGTTGTATTGCATAAACCCAGAAATTGGTCCGGGATTACAGGATTTGAACTGGATTTCAAGGCGGGACCTATTGGATGGATCTAACGTTTGCTGCGTAAACCAATCAGAATAAACCACAGATGTGACATAAGAAAACCGTCCAATTCCAATTGTCAAAAATCCTTAGCATATACCAGCATGGCTAGGAGATAAAAGGAGATTAAAAAAAAGTTGGAGACGTCTTGAGACGATACAAAATTCAGCTTCTCAGATCTACACTAATCTACACTACAAAACAAAACTTTCTTTTTTTACTCCTTATGCAACATAAACTTTTTTGGTTGTATTAAGCTCTTGACTAATGGAACAACAAAGAGCACTTTCATTTTCTCTGGTATCAAAAAATACAAAACCCCTAAAATAAATTTTGGTCTGCCTTCTCCATCAGTGTTCTATGTTGTTCTATGTTTTTTTTTTTATATATATTATCTTTTTCTTTTTGTTGTTACATTCAGGGGTCATCACAGCAAATAATCTGCCTCCATCTAGCCATATCACCTGCATCCTCTTCTCTAAAGCCGACTACCTTCATGTCCTCCTTCACAACATCCATAAACCTTCCTCCCGGCCTCCTGTCTGGCAATAATCTACCTTTGCTTTCGAACTACTCTTTCTGTTAATTTGAGTGAAGGTCACAATTAGGTTGTCTGTGAATTTCTCTAATTATTTCTTTATGTATACATTTGTTCCCACAGAAATAGTGGGCTGTGTTAATGAGTTGTGCCCTAAAAAATATGAATACATATTCATCAGAGCCACAGGAGCCTCCTTCTGCGCTTTCACCGGACTCAAGGTAACGTAAACATGGGAACCACTCGTGTGTGTGCCTGCGTTGCGTTATTGCACAAGCTTTGAAAGGAGCCTTGTGGTATTAGATAGAAACAGGAAAGTAATTAGCAGAGCATATGCACTTGGACTTGCGAGTGGAGAATGAGGTCTTTGTGTGCACATGTGGGTGGGAGTGCATGTGTTAGTGGTTGTTGAGGTGTGTGTTGGTGCTCCAAGGCCGTCCAAGAGCAGCAAACAAGCTCCATCACGACTCAATCCCCCAACTTTACAATATATCTGCTTCAACTAAATAGAAATAACGTAGGAGTCTGTGGGTGGACTCATGCTTTATCACTTGGATCACTGATTACCTGACAGGTAGACCACAATATGTCGGGCGGAGGAACTTTGTCTTAGAGACTGTCATTAGTAGCACAGGGGCTCCTCGAGGTACTGTTCTTGCTCCATTCCTCTTCAAATTATACACTACATATTTTAATTATAACTCTGAAACCTGCCTCATTCAAAAATACTCTGATGACACAGCATTAATGGCGTGTATTAAAGAGGAACAGGAACCTTATTGAGAACTTTTAGAGATGGAGCGAAGTAACTGTTTCAGTTCACCTCCAAAACTAAAAAGATGTTCCCAACTTTAGGCGCAATACACCCCCAACACAAACTGTGACCATTAGTGGAGACGACATTGACCTATAAGTTCCTGGAAGCCTAAGTCCAAAGCCAGCTATATTTTCGAAGATTTCAAAATTAAAGCGTCAGTCCTTGGCTGTTAGACAAGAACAAGCACAGAAAACATGTACAATTATCTGTTTTGGCTCCATTTAAAGCAAAGAATTCCAAACATTTTGGGCCCTTTGTTACACTATATAATGGCAATAATCATGTTAAATCCAATTATATGAAAAAAGAGCAGTTTCAGCAGCATGCATCCATGATGCCTTGAGTCACCTGCACTGGAAGGTTGCCACCTTTACCACACTCCCAAAGTTCTTTCTGCTGCTTTGAGGAGCAGGAGAGACACGCGGGTGGACAAGGCACAGTGTCAACTTCAACAGAGACTTGAGTTGCTGTAAATGTTATATTTGATAGATTAGTTGTCAGGTTGTCATGTTGTCAAGGATGCAGGATAAGAGCTTTGAGACTCAGTAATTATGTACATGTTTTTAAAGGTTGATGAGGTAATCCAGAGCAACTGGAGAAAACCCACCCAGACACTGGGAGAAAATGCTGAGGATCAAATTCAGGACCTTCTTGCTGTTAGTCAACAGTGCTAACCACTTTGCCAAGAGGACCATTTACCAAAGCTAATGGAGATCCAAACATGCAATCAATCAGAGAAGCAAAGCATTGTTTAAAGCCTGCCCTGTTTTAGACAAAATATTATGATTGTTGGACAGGATCTTTAACAAATGGAAATGGCTGTAAAGGGTTTAGCCAGACTAGCTACTATAAAATCTTAATTGTATGTTTATTTACGCTATGTTTAAATGTACTTTAATTTTAGACTCAAATCTTCTCTAAAAAGGTTTGATTCTGACTGTTCCCTATCACACCAGCTGCTTTTGTGCTTAGTTATAAGCCTTATGCATTCCAGACAGCATCCCCGCAGCATGATGCAACGTTAAGCTGCTACATCGGGGCTAAAGGTTACACAGTAAACAGCATTGCCTTCAAACGCCTCTGGAAAGAAAACGCTCTCTAAAGCGCTGGTTTTAAACTTTGATCTTAGAACTCTGTGGTTGGCTTACTTCATTGCTATGTAGCTATATGAGAGACTCTAAATGTATTAAAAGAATTATGTGTGATGAATTTTAAATATGGCTTTGTGAGTGGACAGATTATTGACTGTATACAGTTGTGCTCATAAGTTTACATATCCTGGCAGATTTTGTAAATATGAATGATAACACAAAAACTTTTTTTCACTCATAGTTGGTGGTTGAATGAAGCCATTTATTGTCAAACAATTGTGTTTGCTCTTTTTTATTCAAAATAACAAAAGACACTACCCAAATGACCCTGATCAACAGTTTAAATACCCCCGTGGCTAATACCGTGTATTGCCGCCTTTAACATCGATGACAACTTGAAGTCTTTTGTGGTAGTTGTGGATGAGGCTCTTTATTTTCTCTTATGATAAAGCTGCCCATTCTTCTTGGCAAAAAGTTCCTGTAAATTCTTGGGCTGTCTTATATGAACTGCACATTTGAGATCTCCCCAGAGTGGCTCAATGATACTGAGGTCAGGAGACTGAGGCCAGTCCAGAACCTTTACTTTATGCTGCTGTAGCCAATGACAGGTCGACTTGGTCTTGTTCTTTGGATTGTTGTCATGTTGGAACGTCCAAGGTCCCACGCACAGTGTGATTAAAAAGGATAAACTCAGTTATTTGACAATTAATGGCTTCACCTAACCACTAACTATGAGTGAAAGTTTTTGTGTTGTCCTAAAAAAATTGCCAAAATTCATCACAAATTCTGCCAGGATCTGTAAACTTATGGGCACAACTGTATATGAAAACAATTGTTACAGCTGTATTTTAGGAAGGTTGAAAAATAGCTTCAACAAACTTGGTTGGTTGCAGCCCAAAGAAGAGAGAAAATACCTCTTGTACAATTTCATATTCCACCATGTACATACAAATATCTGTCTTAATTACCTAAAATGAGTACCTCTAGATGTCCTTATATATTAACCTTGCGAGGAAGATTCCAAACTGGGGTAAATTCTACTTGTATCACACCATGGGCCGATCAGGCTCTTGTGACCAATGTCGTGGCAGCACAAACAGGAAAAGGCGGGTTTTTAATTTGACAAACGCAACAAGCGTCCTCTTTTTCTCTCTGGAAGGAAAATAGGTTTGTGCTCTTCTCATCCTACACGCTCTTTTTATTGGCCTGCATCCTTGGTTTCTTTACCAATTTAGTGTTAGTTAACGCTCCTTTTGTTCAAGTACACTGCACCAAATGTTTAAATAATTGTTAGTTCAGATCAAGGCAAGACATGATGGAGGCAGCGTACAATTTAGAATGAATGGTCAGGTTTTAATTCTTGCAAGAATGAGGTAAATCACACACATGTAGACAATGGTACACAATATTTTTGCTTGCAAACTATACATGAGATTTTATATCATGCCGTACATACAGTGGTAGGAGGCATACATTGTCCACAACACCCATGACAAGTTCCCAGGTGCAGAATGTAGTCCGTAGCTGGTTAGGTCTATGTTTATATTTGGATTAGCATGAAGGACATGACATGAGCAGAACTGACATGACCTGAAAGATTAATTTTCAACTTTGCCGCTAGCATTGCTTTGTTTACTTATGGCGGCAAACAAGGAAGTGAGAACCTGGTAAACGAGCATGCACGCATTATGTCACATCCACTGAAACAATGCGGGAGATTCAATCCCAAAATCTTCTCATTTAATTGACTGTACAGGCTTACAGAGGCAACCGCTCATTTTGCACATCAGGCTGTTGCTGATGCGTGGGTTAGAAAAAATGTTATTTGAATCATGAAAACGTCCGTAATGTGCCATTAAAGGTGCAATACGGAGGTTTGTTTCTAACCCTGATCTAAGAAACTTGCAAAAAATGTAATGTAATTGCTGATTAACTGATGGCTCAGATACATTACAATGTCATGACCTGTGCCAAGAGCTTCTATGCCAATGTCTTTTACTTGATGCCACAGCGCTGGTGTGAGGGGGTGCTGCAGCACCCTCAGCACTCCTTTTTCTCGAGGTACTGAATGGGTGGTCATTTTTCTGTGCTTTGCAAACATTGCTTGTGATAGCTCTTAAATGCAGCATAGCAGCAGCTATTACAGAAATACTTCCCTCTTCTAGACTCAGTAGATCAAAAAAAAGTGTTTGTCATCTGGCATTGCAGTGCTCCGTTTTGTTCTTTGGAGTTTTTTTCCCCCCATTTGGCCCTGTCTCACTGTTGCCATCCGTCACCGGCAGTGCTTCTACGGTAGATTGTATAAAGTGGCAAAGCTGGCGTGGTGTTATTGCATGCCACTGGGACCTTTCACTGTTGACTGATGGCTGATGGCCACTCATACATCTCCGCTTCCATCTGCGACGGGACGCCAAAGGGCAGCACAGTGTCACAGGCAGAGACGGGGAACTCCAAAGACAGGACAGAGACATCCAGTGAGATAAGAGGAGGATATAAACAAAATTCAGGTGCACTGTCAGAAATGGGCCTTAGTCTGTCTGCAGACTTAACTCCAAACAGCCGTTCCACCTTGCCAATGTTCGATAATGAATCCATTTATCACCGCTGGGTAGAGAAAGTCTTTTAATGCATGTGTTTTTACTTTCTATAATAAAGATGTTCTCCAATAAAATTGCTTTTTGCGTTCCAATAGCGTTAATCCCCCAGAGAGTCGTCTTGGTGAAAACTTCCCGCCTCAGTCTGCCGTCACAGAGTGCAAAAGCCATTAAAAGTTGTGAGTCTGGCTATAATGGCATTATGAGTGAAGAGTGCGGCCTCCCCTAGGTCTCTCTCTGAATTACTGCTGTTTACTGCCAAAGATGTTCTCATGGATACACACAAATCTTAGTTAAAAGCACTGGTTTAATCATACATTTGATCACATCTCGTCACCCGGAGATGGTATTTAACAGAGTTTATAGTCAATATTCTACTGATGGACTTTAGTTCTGCTCACGTACAGAATGTTGACTGCTGTGTTTTTTAACATTAGCAGAAGAATTCAAATATTAATATATAATTCAAATATTTTTGCAAAGCCTACAAGCCTTTTGTGTGTGTTACAACCTAATATACATTTGTAAGATGATGTGCATGTTACCATAATTTACTTGGTAGGTTTTACAGCTCAAACAATAATTTTTTTCATCTCAGATTGCAGTTTAACATTCTTTGATGAGGAAGCACAGGTCCAGAAAGCATCCGTATAACTCTGACCTCTCTATGTGGTGTTTCTTGTTTGAAGGTTGGAGAGTTTGTAAGTGCAAAATGGCTGCCACGTCCATAGCCACGTGTGTGGACGTGGAAAATGGACTCTGTAAAGCACTTTGGGAGTCTTGAAAAGATGCCGCTGCATTCTGGATCATCTGCAGAGGTTTGGTTGGGCACACAGGGAATCCAGCCGGTAGAGCAATGCAATAATAAAGTTTGGACAAGACAAGACCCTGGACTAGGATTTGCATAGAGTGCTCTGATGAGAAAAGTCTAATGTCTTTCCTAATGTTGTAGAGAACCTGGTGGTGCTGGCAACATGACTTTACACAAAGTGTAATAAATTAACCAAAGACATTTTTAGGTAATTTCAGACACTGACTGAATTTTCAATGAGATTGTACTAAAGTACACCTTTGTCTTCTTTAGAAAACCACATGGGCTAATCTTTCCCATTCATAATGCTTATACCAGGATATACTGTATAACCATTTATAGCACTTACAGTTTTAGTCAGGTGCTGCTTATTATCCAGCCATGATTAACAGCACTTTTTTTGTAATGCAAAGGACGAAAAAAGATGAATGAATGAATGAATATTAGTGATGTAAATATGTTTAGTCAATGTAAACATTTAATTTTTTTATTTAACAATGACTAAGGCAAAACACATGGAGGTCTAAAGCAGGATGAAGGGATGGTTAAGCCTCGGCTTAAATTAGCTTAGCAGGACTAAGATGGAAAATCTTTGGCGTGTTCTGAGCAGATGCTGAATTCCAGTAGGATGGGAATGAGCAGATAGCAACACTCTACTATATTCTTTACCTTTCTGATGATTTAAAATGTCAGGATTACTCGGCGTGAGGCGGAACATTCCTGTAAGACATAAGTAGGCTGCTAATGGCTTTGGATGAACACGCTAATGCATTAGTCGGCACCAGGTGATCTTTTATGTGCCTACTCAAACCTCCCATTCAGAGTGCTCCGGTGCATTACAACACATTACATATTCTCATTTAGCCAGTGATTCTCAATATCTGTGAAAAGTCTGTTCTGCTAAAGACTTTGCTTTTCAAAGAAAGGCACAAAACCCACCAAGAGACCCAGTGATTTTATTAATAGTGAAAAATTATTATTATATGAAACTGTTCCCACCCACTCTCTTAGAGTTTTGGACAGAATGAATTTCTCATTGCGGCTCAGAATCTTACTGAATATTTTTAGAAGGGAGCAATGCTTTAAGACAATAGCTATTCATATTCACTGATTGTGTAGTATAGGAATTATAGTGTTAATTATAGTTATGTGGTGAATACATTTTTTCATTGAGGCCCAAATAGAAAGAAATATAAAGGGTTTGGCCACTCACTAGAGGTCTGGTACAGTATATCTTCTATATCTAGAGTAGTAAACCAACCAAGGCTGAATATACACTGCATTGAGTGCTGCAGGACCTAGGAGGTAACTCCGCTCTGGGACGTAGTTCATCTGCTTTATAGGCTTCATGGCCAAACACTGCATTGTCAAAGCTCATTCACTCTGAGTTAGTCGGGCTGCAGGAGTCCAGACTAGTCTTCATGGAAGCTCCTTAGCCCCTACTCCACTGGCTAACACGTTGGACTGTAAGCCACACTTTTTTTAAGCAACTTTGATGGAACACCCACTTATAATTATCTACATAAGCATAGCAGTAGTTGTTTTATAATGTGTATTAATGAGTGTATTGCACATAGACCTTTTGACTATGTTTAAATTATTTAATTACTTTTAGTAGTTGCCTATGTTATAGTAAATTAGACAGGACGGTATTCATATTTAAATATTTATTAACATTCCGATTTTAAAGCTGCACTATCTGATTTTTGAATTTGCCGTCCCTCCCTTCAGCCTCACCACTCTCCCCGAAACAGCAGCGTAGTTACCTTTTCTGCTTCTTTTATTTAAACAAAAGATCCAGTTATTATCTCGTTAATTATCCCGCCTCGTTAACATTGCTTTGGATTTCCATGATTTATCCACATTTAATTTCCAGCTGTTTCACCAAAAAATAAGACATAGTTTTGCAACAGAACAACCCATTTCCATGGTCCTTCAAAGTTGACATCAGTGTTGACCTACGTGATCGCTCGTTTTTACCGAAGCGTGCTGTGATTAGATAGATTTCCACTGTGGGGTGATTATTCTTATCTATCTCTACTTATAAAGCCTAGATGACGTCCCATTTTTTTCACAGATGATTCCTGTTACAATAAGCCATTAGGCGATTAAACTGTCAAACTAAGTGCAAGACTAAAAGAAAATAGTCAAAGAAAAGTAATATTGCCTATAAATAATTTTTACTAATTTAATTATATGCAGAAATACATTTTTTTTTTTCAAAATTTGAAAAGCAACATGTATGACCATATTAATGTATAATTGTACTGAAGCTGATGTACTGGAAATGTACAACACCATTATTGTCTTAAAATATGCTTCATCTTTGAAAATCCACTCTGGTTTTCCAACACAAACCCAAAGTGCTCACCCTCCACTAATGCCTTCTGAAACAAGAGACACCCACACAAAAGCCCTCTCCCGACAGCTGCAGGTCAACAGAGACGGCCAAGTTTCACAACTCACTTACGAGCCGACTGAGTGATGGCCGGGAGGGAGGAAATCGATAGAAAGAGGGGAGACACCATCAAAGCTGTCCGTGGACCAGCGTAGCGTTACTGTCGACAGGTTCTAATCCATAAAGCCAGTGTCTACCCCCGAACAAAGACCCAGGCGGGAGGCTCTCTTGCTTATCTCCAACACGGCTTTAAATTACAAAGGCCTATCAGCAGCAAGTCAGAGGGGAACCGGGTGGAATTAGACTGAGGATCAGTCTCTGGTGGGAAAAGGTTTCATGTTGTGCCGTTGTTGCATAATACATGAAACAATTTGTTGTAAAAAGAATGGCTGTTTCGAATACAAAAGGAATAAGAAGTTGGCCTACTGGTTGCATCGAAGTGGTTATTGTCAGAAAGGTTGGTTTAAAGACAACAAAGCTTTTGACAAATAAAGTAAGGAGTTTTGACGTAGACTGCAGAGACATTTCTATTATTCTGTATCAGGATTTTAAAAGTGTAACCTTTTCACATAGCTTTTAACTAAATGCTACAATTTTTGATGACTGGATTTATGGAAAATGCTGGTTTGAAAATGATACATTGGGTTTTAGACAATGCACAACAAACAATTGTGTGGTGAATTATTGTCCCCTCTTTAAAATGTATTTTCAAGTTCAAGTACATTCTTCTACTTAGAGCAACATTTCAAAGTCATCATTTTGAAGACTTCTCTTGGGGTTTGAATGATACAATATCTGCTTAAATTCTAAATATGTTAATCTGATTATTTAACTTACACCAAATCATACAGTACGATACAAGTCTGAGTCTTTGTAGAATGTACTGACAGCATCTCAAATATACACAATACCAGGTTGACCTTTTTAAAAAACAAAGTAAAAGTTGTAAAATAAATGTAAATGAGTCTTCTCAATGACAAATTTCCAAGATTTTTTTTTTAAAAATCCTGGTTTCACTTATCAGAGACCATCCACAAATATGCCCATGTCCAGTCCATCCAATAGATGTGGCCAATTAAACAACTGCATTCAAATGGAGCTGGATTTTTAAACATTTAGTAGAAATGACTAAAAAGATTTTTATTTGGTCTTAGTAGAAGGTAAAATGAGTCCAGGAGTTACCAAAAACATCTGAAAATTCTGCGTTAGAAAACTCAACAAATGCAGAGCTAAACTTTTTGTGACTTTTGACTTGTTGAACTTGAGATCCCGCCCACACAGTTTGAGTGACAGCTGATGTCTGACAGAAAAGACCAGAGGCAAACACTGCGCTGAGCTACAGACAGCTTAGGCTCTTCACGTTCAGCAAACAGTGATTAAAACAAAGTGAGTCTGACTGACGTCTGGAAACTTTATAACTGTACAGAGGCAAATGTGATCGTCACACTGGCTCTGAGCATTTCTAAGTACAAGTTCCACAAAACACCTGGAAATGAAGGCTAACTGACAGATTTTCATTTTGTTTGAAAGTTTAAACCATTGCAATGTGAAACTTCCCATGATGTGGTCCAGGTCAAAACTGATGCCCTGTATTGATTACCATGCCCCGATCAAAGCCTCTTTGCACTGTGCGCCAGACTATGAACTTTGGCCATTTTATGGCATTAAGTTGCTACTGAATTTCAAATATAAATTGTAAAACTAACATGACAGAAATTTTGTCCACTCAAACATGTCGACTTAGTCTGGCTTGGTGGCAGGAGCTTGGCGCAGACTGGATTTAGAAACATGTGGAACACACTGGTCATGCACGTGCATGTTTTATGAATGAATATGGAGTGCAGGCAGCGGTCGGGAAAGAGCATTGATCCAGCAAGATGTGAGCTGACACCCACCGCCCCTTGACCCGCCAGTCCCACCTCTCTGCTGCTCAGCTCAAGAGGATTTGAGTATCTTCTGATCTACTGACATATTGGCTTCATCCTACATGTTTGACCCAGTTTCAAATGGAACCCTGTCGCACAAATCAATCTATGCAGCGTTTTCAGAAAACAATACATCCAATACATCAGTTATAAAGGTCCTAAAGGGAAAATATAAAAGTCCAGCTCCACCTGTACCTTTTTGTACCTCTACTAAAGTAGTATGGTATCCTTGTTTGTTTGGTATCACATTTTTGAGAATGGGATAAATACTCTGGCAAATCCTTATTTCCCCTCACCAGCCAGTTTCAAAATCTGTTTTTTGCAATTTTTTTGTTATTTTAGAATTTGGTCACAGCTCCACTCTCCTCTTCTTTTAAAAATGGTAGTTTTTGAAAAAAAAAACGACAGCCAAACTACCCTCTGTCTTCACTGTTGGAGCTTTTTGTGCGCTGTTAATGAGCAGACTGTGATTTTGACAGGTGCAAAAAACCTGATAAAGATAAAATCACACAATAAAATAATCTGATTGACCAGGAACATATAAAAAGTGTATAATAGCTATGTCTTAAAAGTGCTTCTTCTGTAAGTTTCATTTCCGCTCTTCCCCTTTTGACACATACGGATCAGGCCTGTAAAATGACTTCATGCTTTGAACCAGCCTTTGGACACACACTTAACTTGAATGTGGAGTAGTTGTACGCTTTATTTCCCCAAAGTTAAAATGGTTTTCTGTGTGGGTTGAGCAGCAGGGGTTCGGATGACGGCAGAATACAAAAGACACGATAAGACCATAGAGACAGACCGTAGTGGTTATGGCTCCGATCCTTCCTGTGGCTGTCTCCAGGTGAGATAAGGCCAGATACCTCTATTCCAGCACGGGGCAAGAGAGGCACCCAGGGGCACAGTGGTCTGCTGAATATTACATGAGCCTGTCTGTCTGCCGCCGCACATACTACAGTGGTCCCTGTGCACCAACATCAAGCCTGCTTCTGAAGTATTACAACCCACTGTAAAGCTTACCCTGCTAAACCCACTGAGCAGGGCAGCTAAAAAAGTAGGTTTGTAGAGTTAGTATATTACCTCCCTTGCATGTCTGGAGAACAGGCCAGTTCTAGTCAAGCAGTGTACAGCTGTATACAAGCTGTGTTTAGTTTCAGCATGCATTTACAAAGTATATTATATCTGGATTATGTTATAATTTCCATGAACTGAGGCTCTGGACTGAAAGATAAAAGTATGTCCAGAGGAACTTTGATAGATTTCTGTATTACACTTTTTATTATTTAAACTTGAATCTAGTTTTATTTTGATTTGCATCAAAAGTATCTCAGGATTACATTCATTGTCTATATAACATTAAGCAGGAGTAGAACTTGTGACATTCAATAGTGAGTCCCTAAAATGTTGGGACGTGGTGCAGTTTTTTCAAGTTGTGGTTTAGAAAGCTCAGAAGAAGACAAGGAAAAAACTCCTGCACACTGTCAAACTCATTTATTTTCGCCACGTTTCGGTCAACTGAAGCCTGATGAAGGTCAGATGACCGAAACGTGGCTAAAATAAATGTCTGGAATTATGTCCTCAGTATGTGGGAGTTTTTTCTTCTGTAGTATCTCAACACACCTGACTTCTTAGGTGTGCAGAGATTCAAACACTTAGTTTACTCTGACGTCTGCTCCCGGTGATTTACTCTCTTCTTTACACTCTTCTTTACAAGTACGGGCCACGCATTCAAGATTAAAAAAATCTGCTTCAAACAAGAATTTTAAGCTCTCACTTGTCACTTGTATGACATCACCATTTATGTAGAAGGTCTTTAGCGGTTACTTTAGCCAAACTTTGTTGCACTTAGCCAACCTGTACCGTACCCCTCAGAAACAAAGCTTTATCTAACAGTCCATCTTGAGTCTGCTTGAGAGGTGTTTTTATTTCCTCCCATCTCTCTCTGTTCAAAGCCCCTTCTGCTTGTTTTTATGACTCTTATATATTTCAGACTTACATACCTTACATTACTTGCATATTCTTGCTTCATATTTATGTAACCTCTGTGTTCGGCTGTAGATTTCCTTGCGTCTGCAGCCTCCCAGTCTCAGGCTCTGCTCCCAGCTGCTCCTGTTTTCTCTTAGCATGCTAGAATTAGCTCGTCTCTCTCTCTTGCTCTCTCAATTCCTTCACTTGATCCTGCGGGAAATGACAATGTTTCAGTCTGTTGCCATTATTTTCACACATCAAAGCCTTGAAATTGAACCAGACTCGAATTGAAAAAAAAAAGAAAGAAAAAAAAGTCTCCTATCCTGTCATTCACCTTTGCATCAGTCTCTGGGTTTTGTCAGTGACTGCACACCATAAACTGCAGTCGCCTGGGCTTATCAGTCCCCACACTCCCCCTGGTGGACACATTTATAATTAACCAGACATACTGTATGCACCATGCAACAAGTACATTATATCATTTTGTGATAGCACATTTTAATGACCCAAACCTGTTACAGAGATGGACTATGCATACAAAACATCTGTGTTTATTTCATGCTTTTTATTGTTTGTTTGTTTTTTCAGTAAACTTGTTTGGTATGAATAGCGCTTTGCCAAGTCTTTAAGAGAGGTTTGTAAACCGTTGGAGTAAGCAAATGTTGTGGTGTCAGACAAAAGCTTTTAGTTTGCTTGTCAAATGGTTCCACAAAAGTGTTAGAGCATAAAAAGCACTCATAAAGAAGACACTAATGCATCCAGGGCCACTCCAAACTCCAAGTGTGAACTGTTCTTTGTGGAGTGTCAATACAACACACTTCTGATTGTAAAATTAAAGACAGGATTTTGAAAGCAAGTCAAAAATGTAAATGAGTCTTATGAGGCCAAGTTATGCTTCAGAACTGCAAGTTTAAAACCTCAGACCGAGTCAATTATATGTTTTGTAAAAGTGGACTGAATTAACACGATCAAAATGTCAAGTCAGAAAGTCTAAATTTTAACTTGAGTTTCCCTTTTTCCTGTGCCTTTTTAAATTTAATTAATATATATAAAAAAATAATGTTCTGGGTTTCCTGAGAACAAAAGAAATTAAGCAGTTTTTCTTTTACATACTACATTTCACTTTATGCCAATCTGAACCTTCCAACACAGTCCACAACAGAGTGATTCATTTGTATTTGTTTGTTCTATTATCATGCTTGCCAAAAAGGAAAGCATACACGTTCTGCAAGTGTCTGCTGACGATGGCACCATTTGGATGATACCACTATTATAGTCCAATCAAGTGAGCCATCTGGACGCCCGTTTAACTGCACATTAGAGCGACCTGCTGAGCGGCTCTGCCTCAGCTTTTACAATGACTTTAACAAAAAGGAAAAAAATAAATAACAGAACCCTTTTTTTTGACAGTGTAACACCAAAGAATCGAGCAAATGAGGTGTGATGGCACAACAGCTGTCAACGTGATATGGGAGCAGACAAGGATGGGCGGGACACGTCAAGTGCAATGGGAGCTGGGAGTCAAGTGTTCCCAGCAATCGGTGATGGCTGAGCATGTAGGTGTTGAGCTCTGCTGGGGGTTTGGGCTCAGACACTGCGCGTACGGCAAAGTGTCAAACATCTGGGCCTCTTTTTAAAGTACCCTGGTGTGAAGTGGAGCGACAGCTGCGCCGCTCCAGTCCCCGGCTCTTCGCATGTGAAGGGAGCCTGACAAGTTGAAAATCCCCCCTTGATCTACAACAATACCATCACACACACCCCACTCCTAAACCCTTCTCGGGTTGTTTGCTTGCTGTCAAACAAGGACTGGTGCGGAGCAGGGCAGATGTGCCGCTTCCAAAGGTAAATAAATGCCAACACTTTTTTCCAGAACTCCACCCTGAAACAAGCAGCAATTGAAAAGAAAACATTTAAAGGTTAGGTACACAAGGATGAGAAAGTCAGCAGTAAAATCTATAGAGAAAGAAATGGTGAGCTTGTATTTGTTCTATAGGATCTATTATTGGGCTCAGTTCAGTCGGAGAACTTATTAACGCACTGCTGGCACTTGACAGATTATATGCCAAATAGTTTGTTTTATAAAAGGGCATTAATTTTTACTGCATTATCTGACCTTTAGAAATAGTCACTTCAAAGTAAAATAAAATCTCAGTTGGAGGGAATCCTCTTAGAGCAGTTCCAGGTGATCTTAAGCTTCAGGTCAGGACCACCTGCTCTGAGGTCAAGACAGCGCTTTAACGCGTGCTTGAGCTTGTATTTGTTCTGTAGGATTTATTATTGGACCCACTGTTGGAGAACTTGTTAGGAGAAAGCCCCTTACTAAGTGATACAGGTCTGCTCAGTTCAGGATACAGTTTAGCACAGATGACTGCTAATGAGGGTCACATTACCACTGTGTAGTTTCCACATGTCACACAAGTGCAAGAACTGCATTTGAAAGAGACTTTCAATACTTTGATTTGTTGAAAATAATTAATACAAGCAAAAAAGTGTGTATCTATGAGTGGGGCTGGGGGTACAGCTGTATACTGGTGTGCCATTTTTAACATTTTAAGGACTTTCTGCTTGTGCTTAATGCATGGTAGTCAATCATTTTAAAATCAGTCATTTATGTGAGGGCAATATGATGCTGACACAGTCTGTTTTTCTCTATATTTTCTCACAAAATTTACAAGAACAATGCTTTCCAAAGTAGTATCCACTCATTCAACTGTTGCGTTTTTTTTTTTTTTTTTTTTTTGGATGCAATTCTGTGTTCTCTCTGTGCAAAACCTCCCATGTAACTTTCTTGTCATTGGGACACTGTCTCATCGCAAGACATTATGTGTGTGATGTGCTTTACGGCTATACAATAAAGAGTGTAAACAGACCAATCCACTGGACTTGGAGTTATATTTGTAGAAAATACATGTTTATATATGTATACATGTATATATGTATACTGTTCACTTGATATGATATGTATATATCATATCAAAAGTACAGCTCTACCAGCTGATAGTTTTGAGCTCATTCATTTTCTTCCGCTTATCCAGTCTAAGCCACTTCCTCCAGCTCTTCTGGGGGGATACCGAAAGGTTCCCAGGCCAGCCAGGGGCTGTTTCTGAGCCCATATAGTTTATTAAGAAGAGAAAAATTATAATAAAAATATAATAAAATGATTTTATTTGGGGGTTTTATTCTTGTTTAGTATAAGGTTTTGTAGGCAAGTTCTAATAGTGGTTAAGTCCCAGTTTATTGTTGGTTTTGTCGTTTATCCTTTAGACTTGCTTTTAGACTTTAGAGCTGCAAGTCCTTGTTCAGTCTTTAACATTTAAGTCCATTCCGACTCTGCTCTTCATCGCAGTGTTTTGTCCCTCGCCGCCTCCGCCTCCATGCTCTAATCTCATTTACCAATCAGCCGGCACAATTACGTCCTCAGATCTGCTTGGCCGGGCAAAATGTTTTCTGTCTTCTGCTCGAGTGGCGCAAATAAAACCACTGGCCTTCCACTGCTGATGAATGGAGAGGACGACGGAGAGCTACAAATGAAAGTCTTCACAGCTTAATCAGGAAGGCCCCGGTTGTGTGCTGTTGGTAATTAAGTGGGAGATTAATGGCAATGCTAATATGGACCAGAGAAATGAGCTTATGAAGTGCTGTAAATGCTGACGAGAGAGAGCATTTAGATTTCAGGAGTACATAACGAGATTTATAAAAACATTGACCAGGCTGTAGAATTTTTTTTTATAAGTTGTGTTTCCATAGAGAAGTTCCATTTGCCTTTTGCAATATCATATTAATTTGAAAGTCAAAGGGGGCTGGAGCCTATCCCAGCGGCTTTTGACATGAGGTGGGCTTCATTCTGATATCTGCCAGTTAGGGTTTTTCTGAAATGGGTTCCTGCTCCCTCATAGTACTTGAAACTTTATACTTGCAGCTGACATCGTGTGTACATAAAATTCCTCTGTACACCACAGTTGAAGTCATTTAACCTTTCCGTGCATAGGAGAAAGCGCAAAGAGGTCGCAAAACATTTCCTCTGTAGTATGAAGATATCTGTGGTTTATATGTTCTTTGATTTTTATTTTCAGTCATATACTCTTGGCTAACCATAACCTCTTTCTTAACCCTAAATGGCTTTAACCACCTTGATTTGCCTTGAATCGTACCACCTAATTCCTCATGTGTCATTGGTAGAAAGGTTGAATGGCATTGATTGAACTAACTGCGGTGGTGGTTAACTAAATGTGTTTGAGTGCCGGCGCATTATTAGCTGATATGTGGGCTCGTCCTTGGATATTAGTAATCCAAAGACCTTTTCATTCCATTTCAAAGCGCTCCACTCCAATGAAAGTGGCATTTTCATCGGTGTGTACTTAGCGATACCTAAGTGGGAGGAATATCTCTGCAAATGATTTCAGCATAAGGAGGATTTCAGGCCTAAAGGTCAGCGTCGGAACTGAGTCATGCTGCTCAAACAGACCATGAAATGAGATCAATTTGAGACTTTTTCTAAGTGATTTCCACCAATTTGTCTGGTGTTAGTGGCAGCTTTGCTTGTACGACCTCGCGGCATTCAGCTCTGACAGACCTGGCTAGAGTCCCATAGTCTTTGTGGGCTTTTTCTTTTTTTTTTGTTTCTTTTCATTCCATCTCTTATCTTTCACAGCTGTTCCGTCCCTTATCATCAGTCAGCCTTGCGCTGTCAAGTCCCAGACCTACAGATGCTTCATCATCGCTATTGCATCTGCCCCTGAACCAACAAATACTTTCGGTTGACAGTTCTGTTATGGCAAAAAGACCATAAATGTTTTCCTAAGGAGTTTAAAATGGGAGTGAAAGTATCTTGCCATTGAGTGAAGACAATCCAGTTACATTGTGTAGGCTCTACCAGTGTTTTTCAACCTTCTGTCAGCCAAGGCACAGTTCTTACTTAAAAAAATACAGTTCCAACGAGCCAAAGAGTCACTGTTGGATTATTGTAGTTGAATAAAAGTAAATCCAAATGAGGAATGGTTGTCATTATATATAATACTTGAATTTCCCAAATTTTGACAAAAAGGCGGTTTTGGGCACCAAAACAATTAGACAACATACAGCGTAACAAAGACGTCCATACATTTTTATTTGATGTATTTTTTGTCATAAACACCCACGCCGACTGTCAAAAAGGCGCTTGACATAGGTTCGCTATGAAGAAAATGACAGTGCGGCATTGATTCTAAAGAGGCCGGAGCTGCTGACGGCTGTGTTTGCATTTGTTGTTTGCCGTTGAGTGCAGTTTACTGAAGAGCTGCGCGGCTGACACTGACTGATGATGTCAAGTGAAATGTCCACAGAGCCGAGGACTGCTCTGTTGGTTTGACGGCACGCAATCACTGAGAGTGGATGTGCACCGCCTATGAAAATGTAAGGACTGTTCAAACCTTTCATTTCCACGCTTATGCTCGAGTTCGAGTGATTCTGATATGACAGTGTGTACTTGTTTACTTCCTTACTTCACGTCATATTGTTGCTTATTTTCAGCATTATATACAGTAGCAACAGTTAGGACAGACAGGACAACTGTCTGCATTTTCTTATTGCTGTTTTTAACACTGATTAGAAGTGAGTTACTAGAAACCAATGCAATGCACATCCCATAGAAAATTAAATTATACAGAATGGAAGTGAATTTAGTAAAAAAATATATTAAGGGTCAACCAGAGAGTTATTGTAATTAAGTTTTATATAGAAAGCATATTTATTTTGAGGTTATTATAGCATGAACATAACACTGAAGTTTACACAATGCATCTTTACTACTACTGTTTAACCCAAAAGGTCCGGGAATATAAACATACATTAGTTTTGCCTGTCATGTATTAATCTCACATTTGAAATCTTGTTGGAGATCATCCTGTAATCTGACTTATGTTTTAAAGCCATAAACATTTTGGCTTGTTAGTATGCAGCTGTTGGAATATAAAAAGTAAACTTCTACATTTTTGTGCATGGATGAGAGCAAACAACTATATGAGTAAAGCGCTTTTTTTTTAACATGAACATCTCAATAGTTTCATATTCCGTAGAGTGTTACATTAGCTGTTAAAATGTCCTTCAAGAGATCAATAACCAGGATACAAATAGATGCATAAAGGTGCATTTTTTCACTACCTGTCATATTAGCCTGTCATGGACATCTTGTCTTTCCATCAATGTACTTTATTCATCCAGTCTCACCTTACTCTGATGAGGCCTGGCAATCTCTGCCGCCGCAAACATCGCCGACACTGAGACTACACTACATCAGCTATCTCTACACGACTGCGCTTTAACTGTTAATACACATATCCGCACCATTCCCCCTAACACTTTATCCATTCTTGGGGATAAAAATCACATTATGGAAACACATTCCGTGACTCCGGGGCTTTTTGCGAAGTCGTGAAATGAGCCTCTGATAGGTGTACATCAATGACGTTCCCCCAGGTAAAGCTGTCGAAATCCGACACTAATGTAAGAAGCGGTGAGGGGATATTGGTAATGTCTCTGTCTTTCAAGCAGGCAGGCGTTACTCATGTTCGATCACAAGTCATCTCTTTGACACCAACATGGAATAACCTCCATTTTGTGTCAAAAAGCAGACATTTGATAGTCCTTGCTAACACCCTAATGTGCCATGTTTATCTCAAGGGCGTGAAGACTAAAAAGGGATAGTTTGCATAAGAAGAGGAGTAGATCATTTAGTGGAACATTTGGAGGAAATAATAGCCTTCTGTTGATTCTGATGTCGTAGTCAAGATCATGCTAACCAAAATGCCCTAGAAATAAACCATGGCAAATCTTTGTAAAGGCCTCATATTGTTAAAGTCCAATCAGTCTGAACGCCCACTTTATACAGGACTGTTTACTTTCATATCTCTCTGTCCTTACTGAAGACACAAGACATGACTACTATTTTTCATACTTCACATAAAAACATTATGAGGACAAACCACAATTGATGCAGCTGATCTCTAAACCACACAGACGATGTCTGAATCCAGGGCCGCAGAGCTGACATAGCACAGATATTATGTGAGGCCCAGACTGAGGCCAAACCAGAGACACAACGACGAGATTATCAAGACATTTTTTTATAGATTTGACTTCTTCAGGGAAAAGACAAACAGCTGAAAGTTTTATTCCCTCGCTATACAGTGGCAACTGGTTTGTAGAAAAAAGTAAGAATGGATAAAGTTGCATTGTGCAAAATTGATGTAGTGCTCATTTAAATAAAATGGAACATGTTTCCAGGTATAGTGCATTTCAGTGAATGTCAAATAAAATGAATATTATTTTAAAATTTGGAAAATAAACCCATCAGATCTATTATTGTTGGGTTTGTTTATAGATGTCAAAGAACATGACCAAGCAGGGCTACCATAGCTGTTGTAGCAATTGCTCCCTGCAATTTCACCAAAAAGGCCAAATACTACTCACCCCATTTTCAACATAAATTGAAGTAATTTCTTACATTATAATCCCAACATCAATTTATGTTTTGATTTTACACCAAACGTACACTTTTTATGTTTTTTTTATATTTACATTTTAGGGTCTAGCTTTTTTGTTTTTATTTTATGTCTAGAAATGCCAAGCAGCTCTGTAGTAATTAAACCTATCTTTATGTAAATACAAATCAAGCTCATTGTCTACCATTTGCCAATGAAAATGAGCTGCGTATGCCTAATGTCAGAGCGGCTGGCACTCTGTATGTGTGTGTGGTCATTACTGAAGGAACAGCCTCCTCATCCTCAATCACATCTGAACCGTTCTACAAGGTCTCGAAATGTCATGAGCGCTCACTGTGAAATTGCAATTAGGGACATAATAAATAAGCACAGGAGAAACAGGCTCTCCCAGGCCCGGACGGACAGAGGGACATCCAGCTAATTAAGATTTTATGATCAATTAGAAGGATCTGCTGCAAGTCGGAGGAATCGTTGGCGGAGTTGGCCAATTGGAGCGGGAGTTTGCTTTGTTTTGTTGCTGCAACACTCGGGACTTTCTTTTGTAGATGTGAGTCTACTTTCACAATATGAGGGCAAGGGGTAGGATCTTCACAGTGCAGTTTAGTTCAAGTAACCTGAAGAGAAGCGTGTTTCAACTGTTAGCTGACTCTACTATGCTAAGCTGACCGTCGATGTGATAACTGTATTTGAGGTGAACTTTCAAACCTTGTATGAGTTGTGTATGATTGTAATAAGGAAAAGAGAAAATTCTCCTATGTAGAGTTTGGAAGAATAACGTTGTAAGACTGTTTGTTTGTTTGTTCCCAGCTTTCTGAACTGGACATACCTCCCGCTTGTTTGCTACATTGGGCAATTTTGCACCATACTTAAGCCAAAAAAACTAAGCACTGGAGCATACTTATAAAAAAAACTATAAAGTATGAATCCACAGTTATTATGTAGAGATTTTACAGATCTAGCTAATTCACTGTTCCTGATTTAAAGGTCTGTTGCAAGTCATCTCAGTTTTTTTATTAGAGAATTTTGTTTTGGTGTTAAAGGTCATTTAGTTTGTGACCCACCCCATTCCTTTAATTGTGTCACACACATTAGAACCACTAGTGAAAACTCTTCCTCACTTTCTTTGTCCTGAACCATTTTGGTCTTGGTTTCCACCCCATATCGCTGTAGATTGAAGGTGTGTGACTTGGCATGCATTTTTCTCAAACTGCACCCCGCTGGCATTACCCCCCACCACCAATCCGCGTGGATCCGTTTGGCGTGGGAAAGGGTTGTGAGGTTCAATGGGCAGATTTAAAGTGGCTATAAAGTTCCCTGTAGTGTGTTCTCTCTGCCTTTCTCATGGATCCCTGCCAGAATCACGCAGTTTGCAGGGAATAACGAGATGGAAGCAGAGATAAGGATGGATAGGTGGAGCAGCGGTTTTGGCTGTTAGGGGGCCTGCGTTCCTCGGAGGCCACAGAATGTAATGTGTTTCAGGTTGAAACCAGATCATGGACAATTAGAGGAGAAATGGCTGACTTGGTAAATAGCAGTCCTCGGCAGGGCCCGTCTCAGATGTAGACTAATTCCCCGATGTGTCTGAGTGGAAGTGTAGTCAAGGAGTGTCATTAGTGGCGGCTGCTTGGATCGGCTCCTGTTCGCTCCAATCAAAAAACATGAACACAAGCAATCACTCTACCTTTGTCTGGTTCATCCTTTCTCAAGCTTTTCCACTCCGATTTCTGCAATGTCTGAGAAATTCTCCTAGTAATCAGAAACACCTTTCATGCTTGCTTTTTCTTACATCTCGCGTCATCCTAAAGGTGCAGTATTGACATGAGGTGTGAAGTGGTCATGTGATTATATAAAAATGGGAACGTGTAACAGAGTAAAACGGCTCATATAAAGGCTGGAGCTGACAAAAATTATTTGATAAAACAGGTTGTGGTAAAGTACATGTAAATTATAAACATATATTTCAATTAATAAACTGTGCCGGCAGGCTTTATTCCGGACAATTTCTCACATATGAACAATTCACAAATGCTGGTGTCTTCTCTAGGCCAACGGTCACACTTGTCCAAAAAGAATTTCAAATTTTGATTCATGAAGAGTCCATTTAAAATGAGATTTGGTCCAGAGAAGATGGTGGTGTTTCTGAAGTGTTCACATGTCTCTTCTTTTTTGCTTCATCCAGCTTTAACACTCATTTGTGGACGGCGTGTCTGTGTCACAGACAGAGACTTCTGGAAGCGTTCCAAGTGATTTCCAAGAATTTGTTTTTAATGCAGTGCCGCTTGAGCCCAAAGATCCTGAGCATACAACACTGATCTTTGACCTTTTCACCTTTCTGTAGATTCACAGAATCTTTTGAAATTATGTTTTGTAGATTGTGAGAAAATGCCATTTAGGTTTTTTTTTTGCAATTGTTCCAATTTTTTTTTGCAGATTGGTGAATTTCTGCCAATATTTACTTTCTAAAATGTTTCTTTCATACTCAGTGTATTACTGACCCTTGTCAATGAACCTAATAAGTTGCATAATGCTCACCTAGCTGTTTTTTTTAGTACCTGGCTGACTTACTTTTTCAGTCTGCCTCTGTCCAAACCTTTTTGAGATGTGTTGCAGCCATCAAATTCAAAATGAGCTTTTATTTTTTTATGAACTGTTCAAATATCTCAGTTTCAACAGCTGGTATGTTTATATTCTATTGTAAATATATTATTTAACAAAATTTGCAAATCATTACATTATCATTTTATTTTTATTTGTCTCAACGTTTTCAGAGTTGGGTTTGTTGTGTTATTGACTACACTTCAATAGTGTATGTTACATGGAGCAGGTATTTGGGCTTTGACAACAATCACTGAAATAGACAGATCCAAATTAGCAAATGAATGAGCCATAAATGTCTTCCGATATGTCAGCTAGCTGCTTGTGAATAAGTTATATGTTGAATAATCCCAGCAGCAGAGTGGAGGTAGAGAGGCAAACCAAACCAAAGTAATATTTTGCAGCGAGGGGCATTTCCCTGTAATGAGCGTGACAGATTGGCCTCTAAACAGACTAATTGTAATAAGGCATATTCCCTTTTAAAATAGATGAGGAGTAATGAGCCAGGGACACAGAGGACAATCCGGAGTGTAATGGAGTGTGGGAGCCTTCTGGAAGCCACAAAATGACAACACAGTGTCTTCTGGCACTGAACAATCTCTGGCCCACGGGCAAATCATCAGAGCAACTTGGAAGTCATGGTGGTGCTCAAAAAAAACCTCAAAAAGATAAGGAATTCTGATTCCACAGCATCCAAGAACAGTGCAAGATTGCATATTGCTTTGGTTAGTCTTTGGTTTTTGGTACTATCAGAGGGGTGGACAAGATAATAGATAGAGCCACTGATTTTTCTTTGGTCTGATCTGACAGACTAAAACTAAACCAAATTGTATTTTTTGATGATCATCCTTATCTTTTCACCTCTCTTACTTTTGAAATCTGTCATTTATTTTGGATTGATGCATTATGTCTGGCCCAAGCTCCAAGCAGAACAATAGCTACAGTTAGAGCTCTTTTCAGTGTGTGACTGGGCTTAATGAGGTGTCAGCCGGAAGCGAGCGGATGTCACTGCACATGTCATGTTGCGTCATCACGAGGGTCATTTGGCTGACATTTTTCATAAGGCCTGTCAGTGGAGCGTCACTCCACTGACTGCCAGTGCACGTTTAGTGTGAATTAGCTCTGGAGCAGACCCAGTGGACGTCCTGTGGACAACAGATGACATGTGGAACAACTACATTAGATCACATTCTACATTACATTCTACAATTACAGCTACTGAAGAGATATGGTGTACTTTACTTTACACCAGTCAATAACAATTTGTAGAGAGCCAGAGCTGGATTTGTAAGTTTTTCAATTCCAGAACATCACATTTGAACACAGTTACAAGGTATCCAAACAATATCTATTTAACTTCTTTGTCGAGGTGTCCGGAGGCTATTCCAGCTGCTTTAGGCCTGATGATTGCCAGGCCTTTGCACAGCCAACACTGAAGCCCCGTTCCCACATAGTTCAATGTAAATGACCAGGAACACATTCACACCGGTTTTCTCTTCACCCGGCAATGCAGAAAAAAAGGTATGGCTGACAGCTTGTTGGGGGCAAATTTATAAATATAATTGTCTTAACTGCCACAGTCATCATGATAAATGAGTAGTCAAAGCAAATCTAGATGCATGCTCTTGCTTACTAGGTCTTGATCTGGGAAATTTTCAAAACAGATTTTCTGGGAAATCAGTTCTGTCACTTTTTATACATAACCTTGTTCTGCTACAATGCAGAAACAGACCAAATCAAGTTCCTAAAGCATAAATGTTACAGATTACAGGTAACAGCTAATCATGTTGGCAGTGGGGCTGGGGTGACAGGTGACAGGTGGGGTACACCCTGCATGATCGCCATTCACTTTTTGTAATAATAACATTGCGATATTATTATTATTTGCATTAGCATTGCTGTACTGCGGCGCTTTGGGAACTGATGAAGCAAGTCAGGGATCACATGTTGCTTCGTAGTGCTTTGTGTAAATTCTGTGTATTCAATGGCTGTTGTGTGTGTGACTTCAGGACAAACGAGACTTCGTTTTGAAGCCATTTGCGCCTCCAAAGGGGATTTAAAATGGCTCTTCTCAGGTTTCGGGAGGAAAAGAAAAAGCAAAGAGGCTGGGTAGAGAAGCCAGAGAAAGTTGCTGAGTGCATTGAACAACTTGCTTTGATGGAGACGGGGTGTTGCACAATCCAAGGCCTAAATGTGTCTGTCACTGTTTCTATTGGCCAACCCCCACAATAGGACGTAAAGTGTATGTTTGAGCTGAGAAATGCACTGATTTAACAGAACAATTCAAGCTATCAACAGGGGGTCATAGAAAGTGACCAGTGGATTTAATTTATGACTCCATACTTCAGAGCTGATAAGAGGAGTCCATAAAACAGCCATAGAGACTTTTCTTCCCCTGTCTTTTACACATCCATCACACGGTGTCCGACCTTGAAAGCATGGCAGCCTGTGATTAGAATCAGAGGATCATAAAACGGGATGTAGCGCTGGACAACACTCTGCCGCCCTGAACTCAAAGCCAAAACAGCGCATGTAAATCCAAGCCAAGGCCAATTACTGAGGCCTGCATCCCGCCACCTAATTATCCCAAATTAGCTGACTCAGTGGATTAGGAGCTGTATTAGGTGTTATCAAAATCATACAGCAGTGCACAATATTAACTTTGTCATTCAGTGGAAGTAATTTGCTGGCTTGGTTTAATTTACATGGATGGACACAGTATAAACAAGAGCGTTCCGGCGAAAGGCAACATAATAAACATAGTGTATCTTTTCTAGCAGTTAATCAACATTGCCGGCACAAAGCAAAAATAAATCCACTAATATGCATGAGAACGATTCTTCATTTATTCAATTTATTTCCAAGATGCCTAAATTGACAAGATGTTTGGCAGACATGGCAAAGTTAAGGGTTTTAGCTTATGTCCTTTATCAGTAAAGAAAATATTCAAACTTTCTGACAATACCCCAAATTCTAGATGCAGACAATGCTTATCCTGTTTCATAAATATCCGGGATATTAGGAACAACGTTAATAAAAAGCACATGCTATGATATGTCATGCAGATATTGTCATATCTGGCATTCTCTACAAGTCCAGCATAAATTTGTCCTACACAGCCAGTGATTTATAACTTTTTAAAGCCGAAATGCATGTCAAAATAGTGCAGTTAAATATTGGCCACTCACTAATGTTCTCTGCTCACTCACTGACAGCACAAACGTAAGGTGCATTGACTGTTTGGTCCCTCCCCCCCAAAAAAGAGGTAGAGGACTTTGTGGAGAGGAAATGACAACGAGAGGCGTCGCTGTGTTTTTAAGTAGGTTTGGCTTCTTTGACAGAGTTCAGTGTGAAACAGACCCACACCATTTAAATCTGCAACAATGTCTAACAGACTATTGAAAAGGACCATAAAAAAAAAATTCAAAAATTTATTCCACCAAGCAGATGTACAGCTCAAAATAATTTGTAGATAATTTGGGAAAGATTTGGAATGTAAATATAAAATATTTTTTTGTCATTAGTAGCTTTGTTAATGCTGAGTTAATTACCTATTCAAATGAACTGCTCTGTCAAAAAGATCTTTGGCTTTGGAGTGCTTCACCCGCTGTACATTTTAGTGGAAAGCACTGGGAATTATAAGCTTGAAAGCTAATAAACTCTGGAGTTGCTGATACAGCCCTTCTACAGTAGTGCAGTTTTCCCGTCTCCCGGTGAATCCGTCATGTGACTGCCCGGGGCCTCAAGAAAGCACGGCTGTAATTATTACCATTCTGCATTAGACAGTGAACTCCACTGAGGATGAGGAGCAAGAGGCCACGTTGACTTGGCTCAAATCAATCTTGCTGTGGGGTTGAGCTGCCGCATACATGATGAGAATCCATTCTGAAATACCTATACAGATTTTGTGGCTCTTTTAGCCTCACCTGCACAAGAAAATTAAATTAATATCTGATTTACCGTAACCCCCAGCAGGAGACTGTGCATGTGAATAAGGTTTACATTTACAGATAATCTTAAATGCTATTAATATTTCCAGAGAGTATTTGACAAAATAGCTCCAGCCACTGGGTTGACTGAATACACCAGATTTCAGAGAACATTTATTTTGCTTTGACAGCGTGTGCCAGAAAAGCGAGGATAACATTTATTCACATTGGTGTGAAAAAAAATCAATGTTAAAACTTTTTTATAGTGTTGTTAAGTTTTTTGTACTTGTTTATAACTTATAGTAGATTCCTGTGTGTGTCTGTAGGCTGGAGAACTGCAGTACATTATTTTACCTGAAGATGAATGTAATCCTGGGTCCTAAAGTGCGCACGGCAGCAGTATTCTTCTGCAGTAGTTTTTGAATTGCTCACTTAAGAGTTTATTCTTGATCCTGAATGTGTCATGACCAGCATTGAAGATCAATCCAAGTTGCTCATTGGTGCATACGCCAAAAAGTACAGGATTTGGGCCAAGGAGAAGATGCACTACGACCAATGGGCTTAAAGACACTGCAGTTCATTCATATCTTTTCACTTAGTCCCGTTAGAGGACTGAAGCCTATCGCAGCGGCTTTGGGCCTATGACGGTGTACACCCTGGACATTCATTCATTCATTCATTTTCTACCGCTTTGTCCCATTAGGGGTCGCGGGTGACTGGAGCCTATCCCAGCAGCTTTGGGCCTGAGGCGGGGTACACCCTGGACAGTGGCAAGTTAATCACAGGGCTGACTTATAGACACAGACATTGACAGACAACCATGCACTCCCATTAATCACATTAGGCAATTTAGTTCACCTATAAATGTTGGTCTCTGGGCAGTGGGAGAGTCGGAAGCCGAAGTGCACATACAGACACCTCACAAAAGTGCCAACCGGCCTGGGGAGCTAACCCACAACCTTAGAAAGGACAGTGCTATGATTAAATAAAAATTCTTTATAAGCTGATTTTACAGAGCAGGGGGTAATTCCCCTGACTTTTCTAGGGACTGGGACTCATGTGGATGGCCGGACTAACATGGTGCACTTACTTATGTTTAATTAAAAGACAAACATATTGTGAAATATATATTGTTTATATCAGAGTTTAAGCTATACTTAGATACTTTGAAGTCCATGCCTTGTTCAAATGGTTAGCATTCTGCATCAATCTTTCACTTTTTAATCTGAAATGACATTGCTGTACCCTAACGACAAAGCCACAATCCATTTCCTGTGTCCGCCAACCAGTCACCAACAGTATATGATGCACAGATGTCAGTTCAAGTGCATCATGAAATAAAAGCAGCACGTTTGTAATATAATGCCCGGCTCTGGTCTAGAGAGTTAGTTACACAAAACCATCTAAGGGCTTCCACAAAAAGCATTTGGAAAGGGGAAGGTTATTTAGGTAAATACCTGGAGGTAATTGTGTTGATCCAATCAGAGCAAGGCCATGTTGTTAACAGTAAATGAAGTAAGGGTAAATCAGATGCTTCAGCTTCAATCCTAAAAAACTCTGATAACTTCCACTACTGCCACATCACTGTCTCAACATGCAGCGGGTCATTTGACAGATCTAGATAGATTTTAGTGAATCTGTGAACAAATTTTGCAATAATCCAGCTGCTATTCAAGGGAGTATAATATGTCCAACATTCATTGGAAACCCAGTGTACATGCTTATTAGTCAAAAGAACAATAAGAAAGATGTGAGTTTACTGTTGACCAAAAGCACAATTTATGCACATTTATATGGCTTTCGGCCTTTTGTGAAAATTTTTGTGACTCCTTAAGTCAAAAAAGAGGCAAACCTCTTACCTCCTTTTAAGATGGGCCTTCTCAACAGCTTCACACATCTCTCCTTCCCAAAAGAGATATCCAGCGTCGAAATTCATGTGACCTACATCTTACAATGTACATTTTGTTGATTTCTGGAATACCATACTATGAACATTTGTGATTCTGAGATATGATACAATTAACTGGTGGGTAAAATTATATACATCTGAATCACTTGTCCATGTTTAACGCAGCCTTTACCAGACATTAGCATTTTACTCTTACATTTGCATCTAAAACGTGGCACGTGGGACAGCATTATCACAAAGCTAACATTGTCAGCATCACATATGTACCTCTCATGTCATCGGAGATTTGAATAGCGCAAACAATGTGCGATAATATCTCCTTTTCCCTCTGGCAAGGCTTAGCATAATCCTCTTTTACCCAATTTACCATGCTCACTGCTACAGCGACTGTACAGCGGCCTACATACATCAGCGGGCATTGTCCCAGAACAACCTCATCACCAAACAGAGAAGACAAGATCCCAGAACATGCTGTTAATCCGTGTAGAGACTTCAAACCTTTTTTGGACAGAAATGAGTCAAAAACAGAACTGTCAGAGCGTCAAGATAACAATATGAATCAGCCCGGCGGTGATGTCGGGACAGTGTTTAGACATGATGGGCTGTATTTCAAATAGGACTATTCACTCAGAGACAAATGTACATCAAGCTCACAGAGATATCAGAGGTAGATGGTAGTTTGAACAAGATGTAGAATAGAGATATTGACAGTTCATGACAATAGGGCAATCACCAGTGAGGACCAAGTATATTGCATGTGTGACTGGTTCTTCTTTTAGAACGGATGTCTATGGGGAGCAGCAGTTGTTTCTCTTTGTCTCATGTTGTCATCGTCACAAGTTGTTTGTCAGTATAATGGATATCATTTAATATGAAGGAAAGCAAAGGTTTTTGTAAGGGCCGCGAAATACTGACTGTTTCTGGGTGATTGCTGGTTGTACTTTGTGAATTGCAATTTTTGCTTAAACTTTACAAGACTAAGTAGCGTTCTTGTTTATACCTGCAATAAACAAACCCACTTTCCAGGACAATTGTCAGTTTGCACATTTTACTTTGCTGTAGGTTGCTTGTTGGGTATCCTGAGTAGCTCAGAGCCAAAGCTCATCCATCACCCATTGCTGTTGATGCTACGCCTGATGCTATGCTACGCCTACTTTTTCCAGCAACATCAAAATTGTACACCCCTAATTGAATGTATTTGTAATTAATATGACCATAATTCTTTTTTATCTTTTACTGAAGTTCTGGATGTTGGGAAACGTTATGTTGACAAAATCTGTCTTTTATTTTTTTTTTGTTTATTTGTGCAGGGACCATATACAGGAGCATTACTCAAAAATAATTACCTTTGTATCAGACTGTAGGTCGCTGTAGATAATGTCCATCTACATTCATTACATTTATGTAGGTTTTGGCTCTTTCAGTTGTCAATGATTTTCTTATGGATCTGAAATTTTATTTTAACGTTTGACAAACCTTTTTAATATATTTTCTTTAATGTATATACTGCTGAGGTGTCTGAACTTATTGACATTTTTTATTGTTTCTCCCATAACAATAATTTGGGGTAAAGTTTTTTGACTTTTCTTTGATGAGTTAAACAGGACTTGTTCAGATACATTTAGCATGGCCAGTCTACTTATTTTTATTTTATTTGATACAAAAAAGGGGGCGCAGTGGTAGAGCAGTTGTCACTCAACGGGAAGGTTAGTGGTTCAATTCCCGCTCTACCCACAGTTCATACTGTTGTTGTGTCGTTTGGCAAGACACTTAAACCACTTTGCCTCGAATGTACAGCTGTAGCACTGGTCAATTGAAGCTTAATGTAAGTTGCTTTGAATAAAAGCATCAGCTAAATGAATAATATAAATGTAAATTAGTTTTGTCACAGCTTTAGTAAATATGATACTAAATAGGTTCCTCCCTGCTTTAATTAATCTTACCACTGATTTCTACTGTGATCTTTCAACATGCATATTACATCAGATTAAAATGTTTTACTGTGGATTAGAATGACACACAAACCGTCTTTTCCTAATCACTTCCTAATCTTTTCCCCTCATCCTTCCTCCTCCCTTAAACTATATTTCAAAACAACTGACACACTGAAAAGATGGGGTGTTAGTTTGCATAGGAACACACAACCTAATGTACCGGAGTGTTTGCAAAGTTACTACGGCAGCTGTCAGAGCCGAACACTTCAAGAACAGGCTTTTAGACAAACTGAACACACTGAAAAATGAGTGGAGTATTCTGCAGTGGTTACCTGATAGATTTAGACTTTGTCAAACTCGGACTGTAATGAAAAGAGAAAGAATAAAAATGTAGCAAATATGAAAAATAAAGAAAAAACTAAACAAAGAATGGCAAAAGAACAAAACCCAGAAATTGTTACTGAATAAGCAGAGTTTTATTTTAATTTTTTTGCTTATGTTTACACATTCCACATATCTGTAATGTTGTAACACAATATGCCTAAAATTACATTAGTTATTAATTTATACATTTGCTGTGTGTTTATGTTTTCTTCACTACACAAGCTGCACTTGTGTAGTGAAGCTGATAAAGTATGCATTGTTGTGAGCTTTATACATCATACAGGTTTCAACCAACATAATGTTTTAAGAAATAAAACTGAAGGCCGTCAACACGAGCCCCATATTCTACCTGTTGTACAATAGAAACAGTTCTCAATCAAAATGTGTTCTTTGCCCTGATTTATTCGCTCAAAGCCGCTGGCAGTGAACCAGACCACCAAGCAGTAACGGCAGAGAAATAGACCCAGTCTCTTTGTGCCCCCTCCTCACTGTTGTCCCCCAAAGGCTTGTATTGGAGGAGTCTTTAATCATCTTTACTGCCCACTCTGTAATCCCTGCTAAGAGACTAATCCATGATCTGCCACAATGGAACCGCATCACAGAGTCGCAGTCACAGCCTTTTCTCTATCCACCAGCATATGAACGAAATGTACAGTACTTTCTTATGCAATGCCTTGAGCGCTTGTCAGGGAACACAGTGGGTTGGCTGTTACAGTAAGATTAGAAATCGTTTGGAATTACAAAGGAAAACTGTATCAGAGAATACATTGTCTCTACAGTATTCTAATTTGTTTAAAGGTGAGGTAGGGTTTTATTGGGATTATATGGCATGAATTTTGTCACATCGTAGTTATATTGTACTGGGTTAGTTCTTCTGTAAAATTTGAACATTCCAGGGATGGATGTTTTTAAGAAATTTACTTTAAATTTCAGTAGCTCTGCAGTAGCGGCAGTAGCTCAGTGGGTAGAGCAGTCGTCTTTCAACCGGAAGGTAGGTGGTTCGATTCCCGCTCTCCCCACAGTTCATACTGTCGTTGTGTCCTTGGGCACGACACTTAACCCACCTTGCCTCCAGTGACTGTAACACTGGTAATGACTGTAGAACAATGTAAGTCGCTTTGGATAAATGCGTCAGCTAAATGAATAAATGTAAATGTAAAAATGTTCTAGTAAATAAGTATATAAACCTAGACCAGTCATGACCTGAGACCTGCCTCAAGAACTTCAATATTGTTTAGTATTTTTGTTTTAGTTTTTTGTAATTCTCTTTTTCCAAAAAGTTCATTCTCTTGGTATTAATAAAATATATAGCTTTGTGGTTATTAGCTTTGTGGTTATTTTGTTTTCTTGACCAAAAACAAAGGTTACAAAATTTGCAGTAATAAAGCACAGTTCCCTATCAAAAGCTACACTCGATGCTGCGTAGCATTACACTATGGGGAAACACTCTTTATGTGACCGGTTGTGAAGCAAGTGTGTCGAATACGCCAAGAAAGGGCTTATAATACCTTTGTTGGTGACGCAGCTCATCAGCGGCAGCTGTGTGATTGCGCGCACCTGAACAGAGGGTATAAGGTTTCTTTGTCTTCAGATCGCATTGTGTAAAGTGTGAGCAAACCTACTCTCTGTGCCAGTACGAAAAAAAATAAAATAAATAATAATACTAAGAAAAGAAAGAAGAGTGAACAAGTGAATCCCTTTCTGAAGCAAACGCAATACATTTAAATAAATAAATAAGTATCATGGATGGGTTCATGAAAAAATGTGTTCCTCCGTGCCAGAGGCACATTTCTGACGATGATCAGCATGAATTTTGTTTTGAGTGTATGGGGGAAGAACACGCGGCCCTCGGTCTTTCTGGGGAGTGTGAGCACTGTGATCTTTTGCCAGCTAAGGTCCTACATGCCCGGCTAGCTTTCTTTAAAGAGGAGCGATCCGCCTCCCCACTCCGGTCGTGGGGTTCACGTGTTGATCTGACTGAGGCGCAGGGATCAGTTAGTCCTATGTTCCTTGCGCTCTCACCAGATGAGGCAGACACCGGCTCTGTGCTCAGGCGGGCTTCGTTGACTGACGTGGCGTTGAGGCGCGCTGGTTACAAGAGCAGTGGCGCTGCTGAATAATAGGTGGCCGCAGGAGCAGGGGCCCCCTAAACACTATAAACATAAATAAAAAGAGGTCCTGAAATTGGCCCCCAGGGCTGCAGGAGTATGCCCCCCCTCCCCATCCCCACCTGGGTGGGGTGCAACAAAATACAACGGAGAATAAAGTCTCCATGTTGGTACCCTCAGGAGCCCGCTGTTTTTTTTTCTCCGCCGCCACTGACATTTTGGGGAGCAGATGTCTCCAGCACAATGTAAAGTGTCCGGCCATTTCCTGCATAGGTTCAGGACTGAGGCGGATGTCTAACATCCCCCCCGCAAAACAAAGTTTCAAAACTGGTGCCCCTTTCAGAGAAATTGGCGACGTGGCTGCTACTGCCAAATATCTCCCTGTGGGTAATGACTATGGGCAAAGGTTATAGAATTGATTTGCCTACCGTCATCTGCGTTATAACGGCGTGGTCTCCACTTCCGTAAAACTGGGACAAGCGCATGTATTGACACAAGAACTGCAGATTCTAATAAACAAAGGGGCCATAGAAGGTGTTCCCCTACTAGTCAGACAATCTGGTTTTTACAGCCGGTATTTTCTAGTTAAATTGCTACCTCAAAGCATTAAAATTCTAAATGCTCACAGTAAAAATTATTGTGTCCCAGATCCGATTAGGCAACTGGTTTGTCACCATCGATCTAAACGACACATATTTCAAACATTGAAATCATGTCACAGCACAGAAAGTTCCTGAGGGGCCTGGCATTGTCACCCTGTACATCTACAAAATGCATGGATGCTGCCTGGGCTCCTTTGCGACTCCAGGACATCCGCATTTTGAATTATATAGACGACTGGCTTATATTAGCTCAGTTTCAGGAGCTAGCACTTCGACATCAGGAAGTCATCCTAGCTCATTTCAAAGCTCTAGGGGTGAGACTCAACGCCAAGTAGAGTGTTCTCTCTACCGCGCAAAGTACAACATATCGAGGGATTGTTTGGGACTCAACCAAGGTGCAAGCACATCTGTCTCTTGCACGTGTCGAGTCCATTCTAACTACCCTGAAGCCTATGAGGCTAGGGCAGGGAGTGACTTTTCAAAGAATATTGAGTCTTATGGCATCTGCATCCATGGTGATACCTTTGGGGCTTCTGCACATGAGACCGTGATCAGATCCAGAGGGTTTCGTCCAAGAGTCAACCCCCTGCAAACAAGGGTTACGGGCCAAGAGCTTCGTACACTATCTATGTGGTTCAGACCCCTAGTTCTCACTTTGGGTCCCATGCTAGGTCCATGTTGTCGTCGCATGATGCTAACGACAGATGAATGCCTCAAGGGCTGGGGCGCGGTCTTAGATGGCCGTCCAGCCCAAGGGATATGGAGAGGCAATCTTCTTGCATTGCACATCAATTGCCTCGAGATGAAGGCTGTATTTCTGGCCCTGAAATACCTCCTCCAGCACCTAAGGGGCTACCATGTCCTTGTGCAAGTAAACAGCACGGCAGTGGTCTCTTACATAAATCGTCAGGGAGGACTGCATTTGTGCCACTTGAACAAGCTAGCGCAGCAGGTTCTGCTTTGGGCTCAGGACAAGTTCCTGGCCCTCTGGGCAATTCATATCCTATTCATATCATATTCATTGACTGTAACACTGGTAATTACTGTAGAACAATTTAAGTCGCTTTGGAAAAAGCGTCTGCCAAATGTAAAATGTAAATGTAAAATATTCCTGGGTACACGAAGGGGGAGCAGATTTATTGTCCAGACAGGCTGTGACCCACGGGAAGTGGAAACTCCACCCAGAGGTAGTGAGCCAAATCTGGGAAAGACAAAGTAGAGGTGAACCTCTTTGCTTCACAGCAGACAGCATAATGTCCCCTCTAATTCTCTCCGACTTCTCCAGCTCCCCTGGGTCTGGACGCAATGGCCCATACGTCGCCCAGACTGCACTGTCCCTGGGAAAGTCCAGGGGAAGGTCCGTCAACACTGTTTGCGCCTCTTTCTAGTAGCTCCACGTTGGCCGACCAGAGGTGGGTTCTCAAACCTATTATCTCTCCTCGACGGCTTGCCATGGGTGATTCCGACCAGGAGGGAACTTTCACGTTTGGCCCCTGAAGGGGACCAATTATAAGACATCGGGCTCCCAGCCCATGTTGGAGAGACTATTTGGAGTGCTAGGTCTCCTTCTACTAGGAGAGCCTATGCCTGCAAATGGCGTGTCTTGAAGCTTGGTGTGCTACACATTATGTAGATCCAGTTCACTGCCAGATTGTTTCAGTGTTGAAGTGTCTGCAGGACAACCTGTCCTCGGGCACTAATCCTAGAACACTCATGGTCTTTGTAGCCGCCATTCGGCTTGCCACACCATGAATGACGGGGTCTCGATACGGAGACAACTTCTTGCTGCCTAGCTACATTCAAGTGGCCAAGCGGTTAAGGTTGCTCACTAGAGCTACGGTTCCTCTCTGGGCCCTAGCTATAGTGTATGAAGGCTTAGTAAGCACTCCTTCTGAACCACAAGAGTCAGCATCTGTCAGGCTTCTGACTCTAAAGATGTTTTTCTGGCAGTCTTTACCTCTCTTAAGAGGATTGGGAATTTGCAGGCTGGTCAGTTTGCCATCCTCTAGATGTCTAGACTTTGCTACAGAGCTGGTCAAAGCCATTTTGCACCCTCACCCTATTTTATCTTCCAAAAGTTCCAATTTTGACCCTAAATCCTGTCATTCTTGAAGCCTTCTATCCTCCGCCATTTACAACACCGGAGCAGGAGAGACATCACTTACTGTGTCTAGTACGTGCCCTCCAGACCTATGTCCACCGCATTAGCCAGTGGCGTAAGTTTGAACAACTGTTCGTTTGCTAAAGGGGCTGCAAACTAAGGGCTGCAGCCACCAGACAGACTGTGGCTGTGTCCAAATTCAGGGTCTACATCCTCCTTAGGATCCTTCCTACCCGGTTGAAGGAGGAGGGGTCCTCCGACGACCGCAAAACCTGGAAGTCGGTGTTTGTGAATTTGGACAGCCTACCCTTCTTTCAGTTCCCTCCCTTACCCGTTGCTCATTTCCTGTCGCCTAGCAACCGTGACAGCTCTAAGCTTTTTTTTTTTTTGTTTGCTCCGGTGAAGAGCTCATCGTTCTCTCCCCGGAGCTTTATAAAAACTTCTGTCTGCTCTTTCATCCCTGGAAGCGTTAAAAACAGCTTCAATCACTAACAGATTAGCTGTGTGTAAGGGGATATTCACACAGGCTGTAAGGAAGAAGCTAGTTTACGAGTAATGTTTTTTGGTACATATATAAACGTACAAATGTAAAAAAAAAAATACTTAACTAAATGTATGACAACCACTGAAAAAAAAACACGTATTTTTTTAAAAGCCAGTTTTTAAAAAACGTACATCTAAAAGCATACTCCTCTCCCACTCCGCTACAGCTCGCTTCATTGGCCATTACGCTCTGCCGAAAAGAATTATGGGATAGGTAGGACGGGAAAGGATCCACCACACCCATCCTTCCAATTCGGGGAAAAGGAGGACGTATTTGTGGGCCGCATTTGAAGGATCCTACGAATTTGGACAGCCTTCGTCGCTGCGCTGTGACGTAACATCCTTCAAATGAGGAATTCGAAGGATGCAGACCCTGAATTTGGACACAGCCTATATCACGTTGGGTGAGGGATGCTATTGCCCTGGCCTATGAGGCGCATGGTCAGATTTCGCGTATAGGTGTGAGGGCTCATTCTACTAGAGGGTTTGCAGCTTCAACAGCTTTAGCAAAAGGTGCCCCTCTGCAGCAAATTTGTGATGCGGCAGGCTCGTCACCCCGCACACATTCATCAGTTCTATAGTTTGGATGTTCATGCTAGTCCGGGCTCACATGTCCTTGAGTCATCATCCCAAAATTTTGTTTGAGACCTCTTTTGTGTTGTGCACACTTCACAACCCGGGGGGTCCAGACACTTACAGTGCGGCGGCGTTGGTATTCTCGTTCCCCATAGCGTATGCTACGCAGCATCAAGTGTAGCTTTTGATAGGGAACGTCTCGGGTTACTTGACTATAACCCTGTTCCCTTAAAAAGCGGGAACGAGCTGCTGCGCTGCAGTGCCGCACTGGGCGTGTCCGCTCTTCAGACAAAGTTGACCTGAAGACGCTCCCGCGTCATGTGTTCTTATACCCTCTGTTCAGGTGCGCGCAATCACACAGCTGCCGCTGATGAGCTGCGTCACCAACAGAGGTATTATAAGCCAATTCTTGGCGTGTTTGACACACGTGCTTCACAACCGGTCACACAAAGAATGTTTCCCCATAGCGTAATGCTACGCAGCATCTCGTTCCCGCTTTTTAAGGGAACAGGGTTACAGTCAAGTAACCCGAGACGTTCCTCACATTAAGAGGACTGGGAGTTTGATCCAAGAACTGGCTGTCCACCATGTTTTTGGAAAGAATTGAATCTATATATTGATTTCAACTATATTTATTGCTTTCACTCATAACTGTATACAAAACCGATTCACAGTAATGACTGTAGACATATCATGCAAATGCTCTATATCAGTAATGTGCTACTGTAGATAAATATGTTTGTGGAAGTCTTTTGATATAATGATAGAGAAGTAGAAGTAAGGCTGGGCAAAAAGGCTAAAAAAATAAAATCTCATTTTTTTATTTATTTCTCAGAAAATGTACGTTTTTTCCCACTGACCTAAAAATGTAATTCAAATGTATTTATTATTATTTGTTGCCAATAATAACAACATGAGCAAAGCAGCAGAAGAAACCCTAAATAGAAGTTTAAAATTCAACTCTAAATGGAGGACTTACACTCCTACTTCCTAAATTAGATTATGTAATTAAATTTATAAAAAAATAAAAAAATAAAAAAAGATTACATTATACAAAACCTGAATAAATGTACTCCTTCATGTGTCATTTCTTTAAGTACGCAAAATGACTTTGGTGTTTGGTGTTTTGCCGTTGTGTGTTTGTTTATAAATGAAATGTAAAAAGGATCAAAGCAATAACCATAAGCTTCAGCTGGCCCCCTTTTGGACAAGGAACTTTTTTTTTATATTGTTTACACCATAATTTCATTTTTGTTCCTATGTTTGTTTGTAAATTGTTTATTTTTTTACTTACAACATTATCCTAATTACCAGGTTGACAAGTAAAAAGTTGTAACAGTGAAATAGTGGAACAAGAAAGGCCTTTCATCACAAATTGCTACCTTTTTAAACAACTCAGCATCATGCCTTCTTGAGTGTACTTTTAATCATAACCTTTATTTTCTTGAGCGTATGACACAATAGGCCACAATGCCTAAATCAAAAGTATTGTCCTCAAAAGGAAACTCCACATGGAGAAAAAAAGAGTCTACTTTGTGTGATCTGTGAAGTTCTCATAGACTTTGAACAGTGAGTTGTGAACAGATTGTACTGGCTCACTATTTACAAGATGGTCAAATAATAAATTACAAAAATCTTATTACAAAGAGAGGCTATTCAAAAGCCACGTTTCCACTGACTCATTTCTTTTTAGTTCTCATTATCTCCCGAATAAAGATTTTCTAAGTCCATTCAATTGTGTGTGTTTAGCTCTACATAAGCCTCACTATGGGTACGTCCGAGTCAGGTCAGTGTAGGACGGTTTGGTACAGGTAACCTTTTACAAGAGGCACACATTTCCATTGTGCTGGGTCCAGGAGAGCGGCGCAGCTACAGAAATGTCATTAAAGTGCAAGAAAATGGTGTTTTCTGTATGAGGCATAAAATGTATTTGAAGCAGACTTGGATGAATTGTTAAAAATCAATATAAAAAAGAATAAATCCTGGTGTGTGGCATCGAGAGGATGGAGATAGCGTTACAGCTGCTGAAGTAAACCTTACATTTCTGTTTATTCCCAGCTGTCTGAACATTACATTCATAGAGCTGCAGCAGTTTTCTATAATTTAGGGACTCAAAATTTAAGGCACCGGTTCTGCTCGTGTTAAATGCAGTGGATGCAATAAATACAATGTTTAAATTCATCAAGTTAACTGTACAACGTTGACCAGAAACATGCCCAAACATTGACCCAAGACCCTGTGGCAATTCACTGTTTCAGGACAACCTTTGAGCTTTTGTCTAGAGAGGCAGAATGTTAGGCAAAAACATTTTAATGTCTTCTACATTAATCAGCAATGCATTAAGAAATGGATGGACAGATGAAGGAATGAAAGGATAATGGTTGGATGGATCAATGGATGGTCAGAGTAAAGGATGAATGAAGACAGGTGAATGAATAATGTTTGGATGGAAAATACATGAGGGACCAGATTCAAGAAGGAACAAGTTAATTAATTAATAAAAAGTTGAATGTAATGAAAATAATGAATGAAGATGTGTGGATGATGATGATGATGATGATGATGATGATGATGATGATGATGATGATGATGATGATGATGATGATGATGATGATGACGATGAGGATGATCAGAGTCCAGATTATCAATAGTTAATGAGTGAATACATTTGTGGATTCTGTTCAGACTGAAGAATAAATGAATGAATAATGGAAAATGTGTGAATGGCTAGAAAGAAGGTAGATAAATGAAGGTAATAGTGGATGAATGAATAATGACTAGCTGGATACTAAAGTGGATGAATAAATGAATTTAAGCACAATAGTTTGATGGAATGATTATGAACAGATGTCATATTAATTAATGAATAAGGAGTGGATGGATAATGATCAAATGGCTGGGCAGATAAATCAATGGATGAATAAATTAATGTATGGACGATAGATTAAAAAAATTATGAATGAAAGGCTAATGCTTGGAAAAGATAAATGGATAAAAAAATGGCTGGAGAGAATGTAACTGAAAGAATGAGGTGAAAAAACTCCTGAAAGTTTTTCTTAGCATGAATTAGTTTAGTCCTTCTATAAAGTCCTGTTGTAATGAAATCCCGTCTACAGATGGTCTCAGATAATAGGATTACACCGCTGTCTGCTTCTGCACCACTGACGCTGTCTCCTTTTACAAATACAAGCTTGCTAGCACACTACCAGGCTGTGTGGACTGTGGTTAACATTTTTATCAAACACAAAAATCTGCTTATGGTGCAACCTTTTGCTAGAATTGCAAAAGGACTGCATTGAGCAGGATGGCTGGTTTGCATTATAAGTCTAGCTTCTTTCTGGCTCTAGCAGCACAAAGTATATTGCAGAATAAATGATCTGGCATCCACACAAACATATGCATAAGTACATATTTATATAAGTGCTTTCCATGATGCATGTAATGTGGACTGAGTGGTAATGTACAGCTGAGAATTATGGGATGAAGAAGAAGCCACAATGGCAGGTTTGAAAGCTAACATGGCAGCAATCACGGTAGACATCCTCACGTTCAAGTTGATGCTTAAATATTTAATAATCTATAATAGCACCGGAATGATAGGAAGCTGTTTTTTGCTGCATTTTTAATCTGATAACCGAAAATGATTCAACATTTGGGCTAAGCTTATTGATGGATGAAAATACAACTATTGGGATCTATTCATTTCCCTGTGTAAGTGAAGGCTAATAAGGACAGTGCTGAGAAAAAAAGCATTCCCATGTTTACAGCATTACTTATACAAAGTAACAACCGCACTTACTGTTGATCAAGAATTCTGTTAAACTGAAAACTGAACAATCTATCGGCCATGGCAAATATCCTGTAGACTGTCCAGCCACAAATTAATTCAGGGCACTATGACCTAAACCTTATTTATTTGTCTGATTCTGCTAGAATTATATATATATAGAAAAACAACAGAATAGTTTGATCATGTCATTAGTGCGTTGTAAGTATTTAAGGTGCACCAAGCTACAGCTCACTGAAAGTTTTGTCATGCTTTGCTTCCTCATCAGGACTTTAAAACTGCCTGACAAGTCTAGCATAATAGACATCTTTATAACCACTAAATACACATCATCATTGTTTGTAGCACAGATATAGAACTTGTGTTGTGCTGCCCACAAACTGAGTGTTTCCCAATCGCCATCATCCTTCTTTGAGATCATCACCCGCTGCAGAAGGACTGTTTCAATCCATTCCTCCTTCCTAATACTGAGTCCGCTGTCTGGCTTAAATACCAAGGATGTATCTGCAGCTGCTTTGTGGCCTTTCCCTACCCACAATGCACCATGAGTGTTTGAGAAAAAACAGAGCATGAGAAGGAACACCAACTTAGAGCAGTGAATATGTGTAAAAAGTGTATTTGTTATAACAATAGAATTTTTTTTTAATTTTAAATTTTATTTTACTGTTCAGTGTGGGTTACTGAGTTTTTAATACTACTTTTCATGTAACAGATCTTATTTTAAATAGATCATTTTTTTTAAAGTCTAAAATATCTGCTGAAACACTGATCTGAGCTTTCATAAATCACTTTCAAAACCACATAGCCCATATTATTTCCATACCATATTATGAGAAAAAGTAAAAAGAAGAGCCCGGCCAGGCTAAATTGCATCCAGTGGCTTGTCATTTACCATTATCATTGCCCTTTCATATTTTAGATTCACACTCTTGCCATTTACATACTGTAAACAACAACAGGCCAAACGCAGAACAAAAGATATTAACCTAATGCGGACCTGTTTACAAGTCTCTGACTCTTTGAGACAACTGTGTTTTTCATTCTGTTGGAGCTGCTAAAAGGGCTGACGCTCCGCTGTTATCGGTATTATTAGAGGAAGTAGATGTATGTTTGATCACAGCTAACACACATAAACTTTTGAACTCCCCACCGTCAGTGTAAGTGGGAGTGAGGGACTAAACAAATTGTTGGAAGCGGAAAGAACTTCGCCTCCAGGAATTCTTTTAAGTTCATTTCTCCAGTGAGTGCATCTTTGAGAATGGCTAATGCAGTCGGGAGTGAGGATACAATAATCAATGTTCAAATTCCTCAGATGCTTTCACTTTTTAAAGCCAACTGAAGAGACTCAGAGTGCACCACTTCAGACCCTCATTTTTTTTTTCTGCCGAGAATTCAATCAATAGAGCATATATGAGTAAATAAATCCTTCACTTGTCCGGACCTTGAATTTCAATGTGTTTTCATGATTTGTTTTGCTTTATTGGTCCTGTGCACATCCAGTCTTAAGATTTATTCCAAATTACTGTTTCTACCTTTCTACCTATTGCTGTAGTCGAACTGTATAACCATCTTGTTTATATGCAAGCCACTTGTGTCTGAAATAGGGCATTGCTTCACCAGAAAACCCCCAGAAGAATGAATCTACCCTATTTGTTTGTCACCAAAAAATGGAACCCACTAGATAATTTTGAAGTCACTGCCTTTGCTCAAGACGTAGTTAAAGTTCAAGACATGCAAATCTCAAGCAATGCCTTTGGCATGTCTCATGTCTGTGTATGTACTTTTTCATGTACATACATGAAAAACGTTTTCATGTATGTACATGCCAGAAGTTATTGGAAATATATATTTTTAGTAAAGATTCCCAGTTTGTTATTAAAAGACTTTTATGTCAAGCTAAATTTGTGAGCAGGACAATGTAATAACAGGTGCTTCATTCTGGATTTTAAGTTGATGGACTACATGAAAGAAATTTTGGTATTTGGCTGTCACATTAGGCAGCATGTACATTCGAACATGTACATTTAAAACCTTAAAAGTGTTCACATAATTATCGCTTACACACAGGCTTTAGAATTAGCTCTTATCATTAAATCAAATATGCATAGTTCATACTTAAAACAAAAACAAATCCCAATTATATGAAAACATTGTCCGTGCCTTGCAGAGGCGGTTCTTCCTGCAGGCAGAGGAGGGTCGTTAGTTATTGGCGCCACATGGGGCCAATATTTAAAGTCACTCATCCACGTCACCCCCACATACACTTTACATTATGACATACTCACACCTCATTACTTCTTTAAAGTTAACTGTTTTTGTTAAAATCAAACCTTTTCTTTGATTGACCTGTACATGTCTGTGTCTCCTCATTTTTTGCCACAGTTTCAGTGAATGCACTTACCAGGAGTTTTTTCCACTGGAAGGTTTTTAGGTTCAAAGCCCTGTGCTCTCCCTAAAGACAAGACATTGATGTTTTACTTTCAGCTAAGGAAGAAAAGCAGAGGTGGAGGTGCGCTAAAAAGGATGCTCCATCAGAATGTCAATGAGGCTGAGTTTTTGCTTAATGGAATTGAGAAGACCGAAACACAGCTCAGTTTGGAAGAATATCAAGGCGTGACTGTGTAGTGGGTTTGCTGTTAAGAGTTTAGCTTGATGCAATGATGTCAGCTGTATCTAAGAATGATTGAAAATGAATCTGCTGGAGCAGGAAGAAGAAGGTGCTATCACACAATGTACAGCAGAGTTTGAAAAAGTAAAATTGTTTCAGAGGTGTTACAACGGGGCATGCATATATGGCAAGAATGTCTGGAGCATTCAGTTAGAAGGGTGGAACGCTATAGGCTAATAAATCAAGATCAACCAAAAATAGGCTACAACGGAACACTGCAATGGTTAATTCTGTTTGTTGCACTGACCAGAGCATAAATCACTAACTACTGTAACTGCAGCACACCTCTACACTCATCTCTTTGAGAATTAGCTCAAACCTAAATTTCCACAAGAGGAGTGAGAGAGTTTGACACAAACCAAGTTAGTAGAATTTGCAGAAATTGTATTAAATGCTAACAGCCCAACATCTTGTCTTTAGATAAACACAAGAGTGTTGGTTACAAGACAACTCCTCTTTAACAGTGCACTACTTGCACCACATGCATGGCTAGTTTGTACAATACAGATCTAGTCGGGTAGCTACATTTTTAGACATATACTATATCAATGTTATTGGTTGGTAGCTACATTTTTGTTTGGTTTGTATATGTTTGGCAGGTAGCAATCTTTTATTGCTGGTATTAATGTTTCCAGTGTGCATCAGTGTTCATCAGTGTGGTGAGGCTGGACAAAGGACTATATGAAATCTGGGACTATCTGTGACTAGTTTGCAAAAATCCATGTGTAATTACCACAAAAATGGCAAATTGTATGTGTTAGACAGATTAGGCCATTGTATTTTGTCTTTAATAAATCTCTTGAATTTTAACAATTGACAACTTGTTATTGATTTTCAAAACAATATGGCTTGTACTGCATTTGTTTCCACATCGATTAAAACTCCTTTCAAACTGCAAATTCTTTTTTTTTTTTTGGACATTTAGGACCATTTTACGCTGAAATGTACTGCAGATTATCCATGACATGAACTGAGACCCACTAAAATCCAGCCGAGTGGCACTTCTGTCACATTGGTGGAGCCACATATTGCGAACATCCATCACCCTCTGTGCATTTGTGCTTAATGACGGCCATCTTTTCCACATTATACTTATCTAAGTATAAGTGATTACCTTTAGCCTCCTGCTCCCTGATATCCCCACTGACTGACATAAGCACTGCTGTAGTCAACCTCAGCTCAATTGCGACCATCGATTGGCACTGCCTTTAAAGGAATCCTGGATGGCTCTAGGTATTGATCTAGCATTAGCTCAAGTGCTAAGAGCTATTGACTATGGCCATCTTGGTGTGTCCCTTGGAGCAGTGGTCAGTGGCCTCAGGGTGCAGCATGACAGGCATCCTGATGTCTTTGTCACTTAACAACAGAAATTTTAGGAGTGTATTTGAAAGAGATTATTGTGGTCCATCTCTATATTAGATTTTGTTTATATAAAATCTCTGAAAAGTCCATAAGCAGCATTTGTTACTTTCCATTTATTCTTCTTCTTCCACTTATTCCTGTTAGGGGTCACATGTGACTGGAGCCTATCCCAGCAGCTTTAGGCCTTATGCGGGTTTCATCGTGGACAATGGCCAGATAGTTGCAGGGCACAGACAGTAGGGGCAATTTAGATTCATCAGTTCACCTACTCCACACTGACCATGGGCCAGAATTTCAAACATAATCCTACAGGAATAATCCTCGTGGATGGGATTTTTCTCTGATCTGATCCAAAATTGCGAATTTTAAACCAGAAGATTCAGATCTAGATTTGCAAATCCAATCCTGCCTTTGAGCTAGATTTTTGGCCAGTTTGGATATTTAAACACTTTAGACAGAAATGATGATGACTTTGATCCCAAAATACTGATTCCACCTCAGAGGTGTTTTTAAGGGAGATTAAATGTATTTGAATCTTAATTCTTCACAACTTTTATCATTCAAATTGTTGATTACACCAAAAAAATGAAAAGTAACCACTTTTGCTTATATGATATACTTCAACATGAGCCTGCAATATTCTACACAAATAAGACAAGTGTCTCTGTTTAAAAAGCATAAAATACTAAGATCAATCGTTTGCATAATTAGGATAATTATATTTCATTTATGTATAAAAGTCTACATGGGATACTGAACCCATAGTGAAAGCATATTTTAAATACTAAAGAGGTTAAAGTTAAAAATGGCTTTGAAAGTAAAACATCCTCTGGCCTTTTTGTAACAGAGTCTGCATGTAAACACATGCATGTATAGGTCCATTGGCAATTCAAAGAGAATAAAAGTGAGAGTGTCTGTCTCTAAATGTCAGCCCTGCGACTAAACACTGGCCACTGTCCAGGCTGGAAAAAGCGGAAGAAAATAAATGAATCATGTAGTCTAATATAATATTATAAAACAGCATTAATTTTAGGGCTGATGCGAAAAAAAAAGTTAATTAAGGGCTTAAGTAGAAATCTCTATGCAAGAAGCTTCTTGAACGAGGCCCATAGCTCTTACTAATGTGTTCAATAATACATTTTCATCAAGAGTGATATTTTGAATTCATTCTTTAATTTATGTGTGACAAGACTTTATGAACACAATTAAATATCACAAAATGGGAGACTTACACAATTATTAGCATACAATTGTTGTAATGTTAAGACTTCTATGTAGAAAGGTTTATGATAACAGCCCATTACTACAGATAATGCGGTATATATCTTTGACCTGTTGCTCTAATTGTACTGACTCAGATAACAATACAGCTTTGATTTGAGCTGCATCTCTATTCTCTGTGACAGCGCCTCTGATCATTCCACTGTGAATCAGAACGATGCATTCTCTTTTACAAAGCTTCCCAAAGATTCTATTGAACTATGATATACAACAATACTATGCCCGTGAATCCTTTTAAAAAACAAAAGGCTTCACGTTAACGGCCTGTTTCAGAGGTACACCGACACAACTCTAAATGCAGCCCAGTATTAGATCCTGGTGCAACTGCGGGGGCTTATGTGAGAAACAGAACTGCTTTTTTTTCCATCGAGGAAATCCACGGCTGATTATAGTTGTCTGTTGTTCTTGTGTGGCTTTGAGCATTGTCTGTGCTGTTATTGTTTGATTTTTTCTTTGGCAGAGCACAAGAGCCAAGGTAGGGAGGTAAGCAGATCTCTGGAACTTGAAAAGGAATAGCTAACTAGTGGAAGAGGTAGAATGGGTTTGAAGAAATCACTGTCAAAGGGCGCTCATTTATTGGTGTTTTTTTTTTTTTGCTACAGTCTTCCACAACTTGGTCACACAGCTACTGTTTGTAATTATTTGCACTATATCTATTGCACTACTGCTCACCATAGCCTTACCTATCATTGTATATATCCATTCATACAATTCTGTTTATAGTAATTGCATTGAATTTTATGTTCATAGTACATATCCACCTAAAAAAATACTTCTATAATATAATCTATTTATGACTTCAGTTTATAGCTCACCATGTCTATCATTGTATATACCCATTTTATCATTTCTGTTTATAGGAATAGCCATCTGTATATTATTGTATAGCATGTACATATCCATCTGCAAATTACTTTCCACACTAACTTATTTATTTAAGCAATACTGGATATCTTGCACTTGCTGCTATTGCACTTCTGGTTAGACCTAAACTGCATTTCGTTGCATTGTACTTGTACATGTGTAATGACAATAAAGTTGAATCTAATAAGCAGTTTTGGTTAACATTGTTGCTAAAGCTGTATGCAGTGTTATATTATGGTATCTGCTCAATGGATTAGGATTTTGGGGAAGCAATAAAATGCAAGGAACTTCCATCTAATTGCAAAACATTCAAACATTACTCTCATAATCACTCCGATAAGTATTTTACAGTTGCAGTTTATTTTGTGTGAACAAGTTATTGGAGCTGGAGAGAACACATACAGCACAGAAAGAACATCCACAAACAAACGGACAGAAAAGACATAGCCTAATAGTAATTAAAGAAACCCATCAGTGCTAACTTCTTGGCTACTGTGCTGCCAAACAACCAAACCCCACTAGTATCTGTATATCAAGATTACATACACAATACTTTGACCAGAAAAACAATTCCTGTGCCTATTTTTAAACAACTACTAATTTCAATGTGTTCCTCTGATAAAAATAGCCATACAGTTCAATGTTTAATGATGCAAATAACCAGAAAGAAGAAAGAATTAGGTAAAAACAAGAGTCTGTAACATCATCAAAGGAAGATAACAAGCTAGCACAATTTTCTTTGTTTCCTCCTAAAGGGACAATATGCAGTATTCACCTTTGGATAGTAGAATGGTCTTGTGGCTGGGCGATTGGTCATATTTTAACTATAATTATAATATACATCACTATACATCAGAGGAATTATGTTATTCACATGCGGTTTGACAACAAAGCCTTGAGGAAGTGAGAGAAGGTATGTTTAACCAGAAGAGAACCATCCTCGAGACCTCCCGTTCTCCAGCAGCTCTCCCTGTACTGCAGCTCTGCACTTCCCTGCAATAATGCTTTGAAAACACTCCATCCTCTCGACACTTTTCCACTTGGCACAGTGATAATGATGTGAAAAGACCTGGGTTTAAATTTAGCTTCCTCTGCTGCATCCAGAGTGCCTCGGGGCCAGGCACAGGGCTTTCCCCTCTCCAGTCCCGCAGGATGGCTCTTTACCACAATCTAAATAAATAAGTCAGAGGCAGTGGCTGGGAGCATAGTCTGTGTGGGTGGACCAACACTATTTTAAGGCACATTATGAACAACTTTTTTTTTTTTTCAAAGTGTTTGATTCACTTAGCAGCCCTCCCTTGCTATTTTCTTTTCCTGTGCTTTTCACTTGTGCTTTCTCACTAATTTGCAACTTTTAAAATATCTGTTGTTGTTAAGATAAACAGTAAGTTTTTGTAATGAGCGCATGCATAAAAACAGCCACTCTCCTTTACAGCTCATTTCGAGTGAACGCCTCGCAAATCTCATGCACGAGCATTTGAAACAAGAGTGTTTGATTACTACCGGAATTCGCTGTGTCTGAGACATAGATGAAGAAGTGTCAGTGAGTAAACGGTGGGTAGAGACGGGTGGCAATCCAACCTGGGAGTTTCAGATTAGTGATTAATCTTTAGGCTCCATGGTACAAAGTGTCGAGTGAGTGCAAATTAATTCTTATAAATAATGTCATTATTGTCAAGAATTAACAAGAGTTTAGATCCCACCAGCTCTTGTTGGCCTTAAAAAAACAACAAGACTTGATCCTGAAAAAGAACCCGTGTCAGAGTTATAGTTTTCTGACCAAGTCCTGAATGTGCAGTGTAAATGTAGTTAGTTAGAGTTATGCTTATAGATGGAATTATCTGGGATTTGGGGGATTTTGCAATACATAGCACAAAGCCTCTGTCATCGCTCCTTCAGATAATTTGTGAGTCATAACTACCCTGATTAATCAATCATCAAAACCTGCACCTCTTGAGTCTATGACGTTAGACAGCATGAGAAGAGTCTCAAGTGTGATGGTAATGCATTTTTGGTTTGAACCCTAATGTGGAAAGACTGGGCTCCAAAGCTCAACTGCCCTCTGCCGCACAGAGCATGACAGAGCAGAACAAACATTAGCCCAACAGTTGAAAAATGACTCGAGCGCTTTCCACCGCAGAGCGCAGTCAGAGCAGCTGTGAATCCAGATCAGGGCTGGACGATAAGATACAGTAGCTCACACATAGGGCTGTGCTTTTTCCCCGCCTCACTGTGATAAGTAGGCCGACTGCTGTTCTGCAGAGCCACACGGCGTCAGAATGCTAATGAAGACACTGCTACAATCAGAGCGGAGCACCGAGAAGGGGTGGACAAGGAGCTGGAGCTAATTAGATTGAATTCTGACCTGGTTTCTGGCTCTGTCCATTGAGCTGTTCAAAACCCCAATGGGAATGGTCTCACGGGTGCACACTGGTGTCGGAAAGTCTAGAGTTATCCGGCAAAGCAGATTTTATTTGTACTAAATTCTAAATATACTAAAAAGTCAGCAGTAGATCCTCCCGTAGATAACTATTCTTAGGTTCAGACAGCTTATGTAAGTGAACTACACCAACAGACCAACAAAACATGGCAATCATTCATTCTTTGACGTAAGCAAGTCTTTGGATGATGAGAGGAAGCCATATTTCACTTTGTCTTTGTATGTTAGTCTGGACAGCTATATACTCAACCACCACACATCCCATGTTTGGTCCAGTTAAAAACAAACTCTAGTGCTGTTGCTCAGTGACAAATGTGGCAAGACATTTCAAAAAGGTGTATATTAGGTCACTTCCAGCTCTCCTTTGGTGTGGTTTAACTTAAATTTAAATGCCACATAGTTCACGGACAAACCAGAAACAGCAAGAACATGACACAGTAGAATGACGTGAGAGTGCAAAAAGTAACCACAAGCTCTGACAGCTCTATCTAGTAGGGTTTTAGGAGAAAGACTTCGTCCAATCTGTTGTATTGTCTGAGCAACTGTGAAGGCAAAGTGGACCAGGACTTTTTGTTTGTACTATACGGATCATTTCCGGTCTTAGCAACCAAAAGAAGCAACATATGAACACATCCTGAAACCTAAACTTAAACAGACTAATCTTTTTTTTTTCTTCAGTGTTTTGGAGTTAAGATTTTTGTATTATTTTTTTTTTAATAATTCAGTTAACTTCCCACTAGTTACATGAGAATAAAGTTGGGTTGTGAGCTCTATCATTATCTTTTTTATGTCTGCAATGAATTAGCATAGATTAAAACTTTTTATTCATGTTTCATTTTTTTTCAAAGTGAGGTTTTTATGCAAATCACTTTTTTAGTATAAGTTTCCCCATGTTCCAATCTAATTGCATTCAAAAGCTAACTCTGCAGGTTTCTTTCCAAAGCATTCAACAAGCTTTTAGACCAATTCTAGCCAAATTAATGATGATGCTGTACACCGATGCAGAGTCCAACACTGGCAAAGTTCCTCCTTTTATTGTGTTCTAGGCTAGTACTATTATAACTCACTTTCTGAGCCCAACAACTCGTCGATAGCATCAAATATTTATCATCATACCTGTCTTCCATCAAAGCGTTTGGCAGCCAGTACCTGTCTTTGCCTTGAGGTAAGGGCTACAATGTCAGTAGTGGAGAGAAAAGTCTGTTATTTTAATCAAGCCTTTTTGAAACTCACACACTTTGTTTGTATGTATGACCTTGTTACTGTTAAGAGGGCTTTTCAATTCAGGAACAAGCCAGGGTACACAGGTTGAATTCCTAAACCAAGCATTCCTAACTAGAATAAAATCATTGTTTATGCAAGAATTGTCTGTAACACATTAAAATGACTACTCATAACACATTATTTTTTTAAATTTTGAGAACCATTTTTATTATTATTATTATTATTATTATTATTATTATTATTATTATTATTATTTATACATCAATTTTACACCAAGTAGGCATGTTATGATGTTTTGGGCAGGAATCGAACCGCCCACCCGTCGGTTAAAGGACGGCTACTCTACCCACTGAGCTACTGATCACTGAACCATGACAATACACATACAATCACAGTTACATTACAAAATAATGTACAAACACACAAATTTGGTGCAACATACATCCCCAATAGGAAATCAAAGGAAGAGGAAAGAAGAGTAGTGATAGATTTTTAAAATAAAGGGGGGAGCATGTTGCAACACATGGACGGCTTTGTACACAGATGCAAAGATTGAGCAGCTAACGGCTACAGTGGCTTAAAGGCCCCCTCAGGAAAGAAGCACTGTGACCCACCGCATCTAAAAAAATTGACATGAATATTTACAATAATCAAGGTGACACTTGTTGCACACTACACCCAACACAGTGCATCCACCTCCTTGCATAACAAAATGCAACAACATGAATCCACACAGCACACGCACAATGGAATTATGTAGGGTAGGGATATGATTCTGATAAGTATATATTATATGTTATCACATTCTGAAGCAACGCTGACTCGATTCTTGCTTGGGTGTTACCGTGGGTTTACTCTGGCTTCCTCCTATGAATGGTCTGTCACTGTCCAAAGTTGCTAAGAAAGGCTCCAGTCACCTGTGACCCCTAACAGGACCAAGTGGAAGAAAATGAATGAATGTAAATGACACCTTTAATTGAAGCTTGAATATGGTCAAGTGTTTCCAAAATTCCCTGTATTGACCTTCCCATGAACAAATCCTGAGAAGAAGTAAAACAGCTTCTATGCCCTCTGCAGCTCTAAAATAAACACTGTTTTCCAATATTATAGACCTAATATTACAACAACATATTAAATGAATGTACCTGCGTTCTGAGTGTACCGTGGAGCAGTTCTATCTTTGCAGAGTCACCTTCACTTCATTTTTATTTTGTGAGATATAATTTAACTGTGTGCTTTAGTGTTCAGTGCTACTTGCACTGTAGCAACCCTTTTTTGCTGCTTAGTTCCTACTGTTCGTATGCAATGTCTGGCTTTGCTGTGGTCTGTTAACTACCTCTAGTAAGGTCCAGCCATATGCCTATACAGTATATAAGCATCGGCAGGGAATTTGTAGTGTTTATGTTGTTGCTGTTATTGAGGAGCTAGAGAGACGTGCACTCTTTGGAATTACACACATCTGTGAAGAATCACACTGTTCAAGAACCTCATAGACTCGTTTTCAATGTTCTCTCAGGAGAAAAATCCAAGAAGCAATGCACAAAAATATAAAAGTGAAGGAGAGTTGTTGAATGTTCAGTGAAATTAGCAGCCTAATGGAACAGACAAAAATTCCTTTTAAATTTAGGTGTAAAAAAATAGCATTACATTTGCATAAATTATACACTTTTAACAGAATAATGATCACTTTAGTCTTTTAAATTATTGTCACTGTAGTCAATGGAATCTTCTCTACTGGCAATCAAAAGAAACTTAATGTTTAATCTGATTTAATTTGTTAATACATTTAAAGGTTTATTTTGCGCAATATCTAATGTTTAAAAAATGGTTACTGTAAAAGGTGGCAATGTCTTATGGTGACTTTTCCAAATGAAATGAATAAAGTCTTGTAAGGAACATTCTGTTGTATTTTAAAAATTGTGCTCCTTCTTGATTGTGTAACACATTCTGGTCACATTCACACTCGGAGTGAAGTTTGGACTGGAAAAGCACCAACATACCTCTTGTCAACAAGTGCTCGATCCAATTGATTGGGTCTGCTCCCGGCCGTGATTGCAGTGTTCTCACCAGTTCAAACAAAGCCAACAAAGGCAGAAATCGCTCCAAGGCTCGAAACAACTTCCCAAAATGTGTAGGACAGAGGAAGGTTAAAACCAGAAACAAGAAAGTCTAGAAAAACAAAGAGGAGCTTCTAAGTGTTGATGCAGTTTTATGAGTTTATTTTTTTCAACCCATTTCTTTTTATACTCACCACAGCTATACGGTCTAGGATAGAACATGTTGTTCAGAGTTACATGAAAGATGTGAGTACCAATTCATTTACAAAAAAATATTTCCATCATAGGCCAATTATTTTTCTCAATGGGCCACAGTACAAGCTGGGACTCTTGTGGAGAGCTGGGCCAACACCTTGAACTCACGTATGCTTAATAAATACTCTATTATACTCTGTAGATACTCTAATTAGCAGTTAATTGAATAGTTTAAAAAGGCTTGGTGGACTGAGCATTATCCATTACTGATTATTCAGTTTACTCACAATAACTAAATGATTAAATTATCATGTTTGCTGCATTTTCAAGACCAGCTCATACAGATAACTGGCACCATTTACATTATGCTCAAAAACTTCATTAATCGCATCCCTGCCAGCTCCTCTGTAAACATAAAGTCTTTGCTTATCGCGCGTACAAAGGCAAACAACTGCACAGTGTTGCAGAAATCGCAGGTCTCGTCCGGAGCAACGGAAAATATGTGCCCACCATTGTGTGCAACTGAAGCGTCAGGGCTGTGTGGAATGTGTATTGTACGATAATCTAGAAGCAAATGGTCTATTTTTATGAAATGCCAGCATAAAAGGAGTCTGTGGCTCTGCTTATAAATGCTCCACCAGCGAGACAGTCTGACAGAGATCAGATATGAGTGAGCATTTCTTCTATGTGAGAGCTTAAAGGTGGCCAAAAAGTCCATCAAGTTATTATATTACCACCTGCACTGCCTTTAAAGGGACAAAGACTGCTGTTATTGTTGTATGTTTTTTTTAAGATATGGTAAAACTGTTTTTGATTGCGTATATTTTTTTGCATCACTGTTTGTGATTTTAAAGGAAGTTGTGTTGAGCTCATAGTCAGATGGTTTGGCGGGTAACAGTTTGAAACTTCAAATTGGAAATGTATTTCTGTTCCGTCTTACATAAGTTTGAAATAGAATCAGAGTACAAATTAATAAATGAGGTCCTTGGTGTCCCCGAGCCTGATTGGATGTTTTACAGCGTGTAATTAATTGCTTGCTCCTTACACCCAGTAGGTTTAACAGCCAATTTGAATCATTAGAGAAAAGAGGCGGGGGGAGTCTCACTACTTACTCTCTACAACCCTCCGGCACACACTGCAGGCATTTATGCCATCTCTAGATGACTTACATGTATAATCTAGTCATTATACGTTGTTGCTTTCATGAAATCTTCTAGAAAAAGATTCAGTTTCTTGTTCAGTAAAAATTCTATATATTTGCCACCAGGTCTCTTTTAATAAATCAAACCTCTCCTTTCTCTAATACCAACAAGCAGCAAGTAGTGTTTTAGGTTGAATAATTGACCAGCAGTAATGGAGAGCCAAAATAACACCCTTTCAATGGGAGTCAATTGGAAGCCGCAATCACTTTGAGGCATTTTCACATATGCTGTTTGTCGATTAGTCGGATAACATTTAACATAAAGAAAACCATTGTTTTTCTAAATGCAACAAAATGCTACCTGATTTTGTGGAATCACACTGTGAACTGCAAACTGAGTAAATATTCTCCTGATGGACTTCTGCTCTACTCTGTGGCTGCTGCATTGTTTACCGTGAGCCAATGGAGCAAGAATGTTAAGACGATACTACTTCCACAAACAATATACTTTGTAACTTTAACATATGTTTTGCACATATTCAGGGTCTCCAGGGAAATGTGCAACAGTATTTTTTATGTACGAACATGGGTCGCAGAGACTTTTTTGGTCAAGGTGACATGCTGGATATGTGCACCAAATTCTGTTGGTTCACTAAAGAATAATTCCTTTGCAGTGTCCTAAACTGTCACGTTTCTGGATGTTGCCACAGAAACACAACTGAAGAACAGCATTCCAGAACCTTTACAATAATTTATGCCAAACACATTTCTCTATTCAGAAGATAAATCATACTTGTATCTACATTTTGTCCAGTCTATTGACACTCCATATCTGTGCACCTTCATGAAAGAGCACCAGTTATCTACTATCTTTATCAAATGCATTATCCCATGATTCAGTGTGGACAGCAGGAGATCATATGTGGAGACAGTAAACCTGTTTTAAAATCTTCACAATGCGTTTTATTATGGTTACATTCTTGTGAGAAACTACTCAATCATCACAAACCAGCATCATCAAACCTTAGCAGTGCATTTGTTAAACAGACTGCAAAAATCCTGAGAAAAAAATGACAGCCAGATAATTTCTTTTTTAATAAAACTCTGCCATGGTAAAACCTGCATACATATGAGGTATTAGGCGTCACACATTCACACAGTGTTATTCTGTAAATGCTCTATGGTTATAATAGAGGTGATACAGGTCTAACACTGAGCACATTGTTTTAATGAATGCTCAAAAACTATGCAGTTGGTCCACACCATAATTCCACTCCTCTGAATGAGGAGTGGAATTATACTCCTTAAAATTAAAATTATACTCATATGTACTTATCAAAGGATGTGGCAAAATCCATGTGAATTAAAAACAAAACAAACAAAAGAAAAAGATTATGTAAACTAACATTTAGCAGTTTGCAATAGGGTCTAATACGTTTAAGACAACGGTAAATGTTGTACTTCCACTTTGAAGAAATGAGTGAAAGCTGCATTGATATTATTTCTACTTTACATTGTGTTAATTGATTCTGTTTTATACTTGATGAAATAACTTTTGCCTTTTTTTTTGTAATTTTTTTTTTGTAATTTATGTCTGTAAAAGTACAACAATTATTGCTGTTGCTAATAGACCAGGAGTACGAAAAAATCCATTGACACAAATTTTTTGTTTACATGATTCAGATCTACTTTTATTACATGCACTTTTATCAAAACTATTCAAATTTGCACATTCTTTCATCAATTTACATAATATTTGGTCTGTTTCTAAATTTGAATGCATGTTAAGCTGCACTACCTGATATTCTATTGCCCGCCCTGTTTTAAATTCTACTTTCCCCCAAATACAGTTTAGGGACCTCTCCTGCTTCTCTTTTATTAAATAAATAAAACCAAGCTGATTTTTCCTCCACAAAATACTAATAAATTACACCAAACAGAAGTTTAGAGCTTAGTGTTATTGTAGCATTAGCTTAGCTGCAACTTTAGCATCAGGATGGCAGTTTTCTCCGCCTCAAATAAACATTATGTAATTGAATTTTCTCAGCGTTGTATGTTGCCTCCCTTTGCTCTGTTGTTTTTATTATTTTTTTAATGTTTCTCTGTGTTCAAAGACCTTTTCAGTGCTAAAAAATGAATTGGCAGCTAACTAAATTAAAAAAAAATAGGAGTACTCCTCCAGGTTTTTCCGTTTCTAAGTACCTTATAAAATCTTATATATATATAAAACAGTACATGGGATCATAAAGCCTGTATTTTTCACTGATAATTGCTTTTCCAATATACTGTTTGAAGTTTAAACCATTTTCCCCAACTTGAAAAAAAAATTTTCAGGTTCAGTATGTTTAAGATAAGTTTTAATTTGGATTGTATTTTAATATATGTAAATTACTTTTTTACTCATGTAAAAGAATGGTTTGAAAATTATTGTTAAATAAACCATGATTTGTAAAGAGTGGTGAATTTGAATACACTACATATTGATAAAACTGTAAATAATTAAGCAAATTTAGTAAAAAAAAAAACTAAAAAAGGGGGTGTATGACACTATCACTAAGCAGAGCGTGTCCCCTCGACAGAAATTCATAATAGTCTACAACTAGGATATTTACAGGTTTCTTTTTGCTTCTTGCTTTTTGGTGCAACTTACTTTCCAATTAGACAAATGCAAAGAGTGATATTTTGAGACAATTCCGATAAAGTCGAATGTAAACCCACCTCAATCTGTCATTGCTCTACATTAAAGACAATTTAATGCTGTGTTGTTTTCTCTCTGTTGACAGCACTGAATCCCAGCAATTAAAAGTAAAAGCTAAAAAGGTAAATTAGACAAGGTTCTTTGTGAAGTCTTGCCAGCTTTATTTTCAGAAAAGCGCAGACATTTGTTTTTTTTGTTTTTCTTTTCATTGTTGACAGTTGTGAAGTTGTAATGCGGAACATTCCTTGGGGCTTTTCATATAATTAGGCTGCTAACTTCACTTCCTCAAATGCAGCCGACAGAGGACAGGTGATAAAAGACTACAACCTGGGTCGTGTAAGCTCTTAGAGCAAACGTTACAAAAGCAGCGGTCTTTATCTCCTGCTCACTTTATTATTTATAATCAGGTTGTTGAAAAGTGAGTCGTTGGTATTCCTCGCACAACTTTGAGAGGATTCAGTGGCTTTATCTGTCTGCTCTGCTCTCGTTCCCTCATTCCTTTTTACCACTTGCCTCCAAATTGGCGTGCTCTTCCTCGCCTCGGATTCCCACAGAAACATGCCTGCCCACACATGGTAAATATTTAATACCAGAACTGAAATTTCAATGATTTGCAGAGAGAAAGAAAAGCATGACGGTAAAAGATTTTCTACCAAATTAAATAAGGTTGAAATGTGAATAAATTCAATGCTGTTTTATAATTTACCTTATATGCAAATATGTTACATAATATCTATCCTTGCACCAATTCACTGCTGATTAGAGGGAACATACTGGGGTAAGTATAACCAGAGAACACTTTAAGCAATTTTTTTCATTACACCTGAAGGCAACAAGTCTCAAAATAACACATCAGTGTGTTGCCAACCCTCATAATTGGACAAAGACCCTAGAATAATTGTATCTCAGCTCAGATTACAGAACTAATCGGACAACAGACGTTTGTTTAGTTTATGTTTTTTTGGATCGGGATAAGGCTCTAGTCACCTGCAACCCCAAGAGCCTGGTCTACACTCTACACATTTTTAAGTCTTATAAGATTTGTGCAGGCCACACCACACAATGTAAATGTTCACACTGAGCGACATTAAATGTGTACATTATTTCTCGGCACATTCCTATTGGTTAGTTATCTGACAAAGATCATAGGTTCATCAAGAGGCACACATTCTGCCCCAGTTATATGGGTAACACTTTGTTTTACACTACACTTTGTATCTACTTTAATAAGTTAAATTTAACACACTGTGTAACAACCTGTATTAACAGTGTTAACATATAGTGTTATATGTTAACACTGTGTTAACATGTATAAGAATTCATAGTTACATACCCTACCTAGAATATGTAAGTACACACAGTTCCATTATGTATGTACTATGTAGTTATATGTTATCACAGTTTGTTCCACAAGGAGGTAGATAAAATAGTGTAAAATAAAGTTTCATAGATTTATGTCACTATGGTTACAAGCACACAAACACACAGTGATAAAACATGCAACAAAAAATCCCAAAAAGTAAACAATTCTAATAAAACAAATGACAAACTACTAGCCAGTGTCTTGTGGACTGCCACAATGAGCTTGTAATGGGACTTGGTCTTCAGTTGTGTATATAATTCATTTTTAAGAATATTGCAAGGAGTCATCAGAAGGTGACGGCGTCTGTCTCATGAGATCTCAGCAGATGTGATTGAATCTTTGATGAAAACTGAGTGGCTGACAGGCATCATCCTGCCAGGAGTTTTCAAAAAGCTGTGTTTTCTGTGACCTAAAATTCAATTTGCTTTTATACAAGACACACAAAACACAAAACATAACAAGCACCACTACACAAAAGGATTTATTCACTTCTTTAATTTATATTATGGTACTGCACCAACATTTAAAAAAGTGTCCTTCAAATACTATTCATATCTCATAATGTAAGTGTAATGATGTCACTGTTTTTGTAGCTGGCTCTAAACTGCAAACATCACAAGCCATTTCAGGGGTTACAAAAAACACACATTTCCCTTTTAACATTTTTCAGCTGTTCACTTGTCGAGTATTTTCTGCATGCATTAGCTAAAAAGCTCTTCCAATGGGCCCTTTCTGCTTAGTTCTCTAGTCATTTCAATGCAACAAAACACAAAAAGGTCACTGCACACTGCTGCTGAAATGAGAGGACCTAGCCTCAAAAGTGTTGTATGTTCAGCTACAAAGGGCTATGGAAATCCACAAAAGCAAATTCATTCAAAGCAAATAAACACTGTGGATATAAATGCAGATTTTGCCAATCTTTTGAGAAGGGTTGAAAGCTCCCACATTAAGCTGCATTTATCCAGCTGGTGGGAGCAGACGCAAGGAATAAATGAATACTATTGCCATGCACACACTTGAATAAAAGTTGCTTACTTCATTTGTCATGTTTCTGCAGCTACAATTACCAGACAAAGTCAATGCGGTGGAAAGGTTGCAGACAAAGCAAAGGCACTATTTTGTAATGTGCCGTCTCATTATTCTGCTGTAGTCTTGGCACTTGTGCGAGTGGAGAAGTAATGATTACGAGCGGGTTCAAATTCTCATTCTCTCGGCCCAAAATGACAAGATTTAAGAGCTCTATTTATAAAACATAACTCCAGCCTGTCAGATAAGCAAATAAGTGAACACAGCATTCGTCTCAAACTATTATACCCATTTTAGCTGTCTCTTTACAAAATACAAATTGAACCCAAATGTTTGCTATACTTCGTGCAATAACATGCACTTTAACAAGTCTCCAGTACAGATTTTGTTCAGTATTTTTGGTTAACCAAGTCTCTAAAATGACTACTTTTAAGACATTTAAGAAAACCCAAAATCCTGGGATTAACGTGGAAAATCCCACCCAAGCTCGGGGAGAACATACAAACCCAACACTGCCACCATGCCACCTGATAGATTGTGGTCCTTTATAATCCTATAAAAGCATTTTTGACATTGTATCTGTTTGGTTTGGTAACTTTTGGTTTCTCTCTAGTTGTGGCTTTAAATTGGTGTGCCTAGGTGTCATAGTGTAACAGGTTGAAAGATGAGCAATCTCACTGTTTTGTGTCCAAAGATCCTCTATAAAAAATATCAGATTTTTTTATGATATATCTCACTTCACAACTTGTGTTCTTGATTTTCCAGTTCAATTTGAGTGTCCTTGAAAAAGGGAATGTAGGGAAGGTGTCTGTCAATGTCAATAAATTCAAAATGTCTGTGTAGCTCATTGGTGTGGTATTGTCATTGCTTCTATTTTTTTCCGTTGCCTTTTGATTAGGTAATTATGTTTCTTTACTCTGCACATAAAATCCTGTTACACTGTTAAAGTGCACTGATGTAAAATCAGCTCCAATATGTAAAACTATATCACAGCGCCACTTCAGATCGATTTGCTGTTTGTTTGCACGTGTGCCACTTTTTCATAACTTATCACAGCAAGTCTATCACAAAGCACATCAAAACAACAGCGGGCTGGCAACGGGGCTCGATTTAGATTAAAACCCAAATCAAACTGCATCAATTGCAAGCTCGATGTCTGTCACAACACTGCATTGATACAGTAAATAGTATATGGTTCTTTTTTTCTTTTTATTTCCCATAACCTTTCATATAAAACTTAATTTGCAAGATCCAATTTTTTCCAAGAAGCTTCCGGAGCTGAAAAGGACAACGGCTGGGGTTCCTCAACTGATAGAACATTAGTGGTAATAGCCTTGTGAACATAAACAAGTCATAAAGGAGATTGTTGAGCGTCTGGGGAAGCTGTGGTGTGGAGGGCAGGTACACAAGCTAACAGAAGACATCTGTATTGGGTCGGTAATGAGAAAACACTATGGTCATCATCATTATCAGAGCACAGCAATCAATGGAGCAAATTAGCCTTGTTACAACAAGACATCTTTACTAAGTACTGTATGTGTTCACTTATTATGCTGCGCTTACACAGCAGTTTGGAGAGGGTAGAAAAAGACAATTTGGCCAAAAATGAACAGTTTCATATTTCATGCCTCAGCAAATGACTACAAAGACACACTAAGCTTACTTCAATACCATTAAATTTTCATAACACAAGCAAAACAGCCTTAGCCACCAAAGATTCTGTGGTGAAAAAATGATTTTGGTCCATGCAAATAACTGACTATAGCTGTGTGCTTTGAGTGAATATGCAGAGAACATTATATTAGCTGGATATTTAGCAGCACATACAAGCATTTGTGCTACACCCCGGTGGTATTATTAGGCCAAGATCCTGAATAATTAATTGTGGTCTTGACTGGTCTGGATTTAAAATGTCTAGATCTAAATGTCTGCAAAATGTAAAAATGACTACATATTTGAGGAGAGTACTGGTTGTGAGTGGTCTTAAGCTCAACTCTGGTCCTGAGCACTACAATACTAGTTTGTCTCAAAGTTAGTCTTCATTTTAACCCCTTATTGCTTGAATTTATTCATAATTATATTCATATTATTAAGTTTTATTTATGCTTTTGCTTGCTAAAGTAAGTACAGATTGTTTTTTTGAATATAGCACATACAACAGATATACATTTAGGAATGATGATCATCAACTGGCGTACGTCTGTAGTCTTCTAGGCCACAGTCTCTGTAAAACCCTCGTTCAAAGTCCACCATGTTGCTTCCCATAAAAAGTTGATGCGTCCGTTTATTTCTGCCAAAAAATAAACCACAAGTCAGATTGACAATCATATAACATGAGATGCTAATTTAGAAATACTGTGATTAAATAACAGCTGTGAAAATGATTGTACAGAAAACAAATCGATGCCAGTCTGCCGTAGACAGAAAGAAAAGGTGTTGATTGAAATGCACTCAATGAACCAAACCTCAGATATACAATTAGATAAGGATACTTATATACTTCAAAGCATTTGACATACGCACAGGAATTCCAATTTCTACAATTTTGGACATAAATACAATATTACTCATGTTTAGCCATACCTGCCTAAACAACAAACCGAAATCTGCCAATAACTTTGGCAACTTGACAATTTATATAGTCTATTCAGAAATATCAGCAGAAGAAGAATCCAATAAATTTTTACAATCCAGGGAGTATAGTTTGTCGAGAGGCCCCTACAATCCTTTGTATGTGTAGAATATGCTTTAACAGGCATTATTGTGGTACATACTTTGGCTGTATCAAGACCTGAAGCAGTTTAATGTCAATTTGGAACAATTGTCTACAAGCAGTTAACAGTGTTGTATGTTTTCCTGCTCAGGTGGGAGGGACAATGTACAACACTGGCCGCCACGTGTCCCTGCGATTGGACAAGGAGCACCTGGTCAACATCTCTGGAGGACCAATGACGTACAGCCATCGCCTGGAGGAGATCCGGCTACATTTTGGCAGTGAGGACAGTCAGGGCTCAGAACACCTGCTCAACGGACAGGCCTTCTCCGGAGAGGTAAGTACAAACTGGTGTAACTGCCAACACTGAAAAGTCTGAAATGAACTTCTTTACAAATGAAACCCCTGTAGTCCAGAGATGGGGACTCACAACAGCGACTTGGACTCGAGTCAAACTAAAGTTGCAACAAAGACAAAGACTGAAGACTTGAATCAAACTGGCATATGTTGGTTTAAACTTTAACTGAAAATTGTAGAGGCTGACTCCAAAGCATCTTTCCTTCTCTGCTCACATAGCTCCACCTGGTTTTTGCTCTCACAGCGTGCTCTGACTGATAACCTGATAGAACTGCTCCACAGTGCAAACAATTTCAACAGAACCATTTGGGGGGGCTCCTTTTGAAAGCATTTGCAAAAGAGTTATGTTACCTTTGTAATGGTAAAACGACATCTTCAAACCTAAAATAATTCCAGACCTGTCAGTACTGCCACTGCATTGGACACAACAAACTGGTATATCCAGGGTTTGGATGTGAATATTTTGCTTGGAGCAGTGTAAGATGGATTTGCTCGAGTTTGAAAACTCACAAATCTCATGAGAATCCAGCTGCAGCACAATATTATATTATATGTTAGGTCTGTCAAATATTACGCAAATTAATTTTAACGGCAAAAAATATATAATTTACCCCCCTCGTCCTCAGTAGCTTAAGAACAGAGCGTGCTGCAGCAGTAAGTCAGCAAGCACCAAGCAGACATGGACAACAGAAAAGGGTCTTATAAATTGCAGGGTCCTTTTTAAAGCCATTCCAGATGGCTCTCTCAACAAAACCAAAGTTATTTGTGTTTACTGTTGATGTGAACTGAGTTACCACCAGATCATGTCCAGTCTGAAATATCACCTGCTGCTAAACACAGCTAAATAGAGCCCCCTGCTCAGCCCCCGCCCCTAAAGCAAAATCAGCACCTCCAAGTCTGAGACCATGGTTCTCAGTCGGAAAAGGGTGGCTTGCCCCCTCCAGGTTGGTGGAGAGCTCCTGCCTCAAGTGGAGGAGTTTAAGTATCTTGGGGTCTTGTTCACGAGTGAGGGAAGGAGGAAGTGTGAGATTGACAGACGGATTGGTGCAGCTTCTGCAGTGATGCGGTCGATGTACCGGTCTGTCGTGGTGAAGAAGGAGCTGAGCTGTAAGGCAAAGCTCTCGATTTAACGGTCAATCTACGTTCCTACTCTCACCTATGGTCATGAGCTTTGGGTCATGAGCTGGATGAAGTGTCTGGGGAGTGGGAAGTCTGGGCATCTCTTCTTAGACTGCTGACCCCGCAAACCGGCCCCGGATAAGCAGTAGTAGATGGATGGATGGATGGATGGATGGATAAAAGATATCAAAAATATATATATATAAAATATAAAATATAAATATATATATATATATATATATATATATATATATATATATATATATATATATATATATATATATATATATAAATATATGTGTAATTTATCGCAATTAAATATTTGAATTGTTTGACAGCCCTAATATACTGTGTGTACATACACACAGTAAAATAGAGCATCTATGTATGACACACTTTGACTTAGATTAAAATATTAAAACTCCTTTGCATTTGTTCATAAATGAGGCATTTTGAAAGAACAAAAGATTTCTATGACAATGACAGCGAAGGATTTGAAATCCAGCCCACGCTCAGCTTACTTTGACATCAGCGAGCGTTTTAGACATGTAATGAGGAAAACAATTAGCTTGTGGGGCTTCGATTGTTCAAGAATCATGAATCACTCACTCTGCTGCATTCCGCAATTATACCAATAACCAATTTGTGTGGCCACAAAATAATTGTAGTCTCGACAGGCAAATTTATTATAATTAATGATAATTATTTTTCCCCCTCCGAGTCTGAGAGCTGGTTTTCAACAAGCCTTTCTGACAGAGATGGCAGAACACATTTGAAAGTAAACAGTCCATTTATGAGAGGCTCCTGTGGGAGGTCATGTTAAGTTTGACCCCTGATCCCGCTAGCAGTCTGCAGAGATTTGAACCAATTTTTGAAAAGTAAGGTCATGCATTTCACTAAAGCAGGAAACAGAATATATAAAAATAGTAAAAATAACCAGTATTTATTGGTTTGTAACAGTTGCCCAATTACAGTACTATTCATAATTAAATAATAATGACCACATTTACTGAGCAGGTGCATTATTGGAAAACCCACAGGTTATTTTGTGTGACTCCCCATTTTACAGTTCAAAAACTGAGGAGTGGAGTCTATAATTGAGGGACTTAATAGGATTTATCAAGGGTAGAAAGCAACGTATTATTGGATTCAGTTAATTATTACCACACAGCACGTACTGACTATTATGTAAAGAGTGTAATATGGGAATATTTTTAGTTGTCAGTACAGTACATGACTCTCAGTACAGTATTTACACTCAACAGTCAGGTTTGATAGCTAAAGCTATTAAATGGTATAAAGAAAAGGATGTCAGAGGCACTGTTGTTAAACAATACTCAATGTAATAACTGAGTCAGTTTGTGAACAGCAACATTAAAATTCAGACTTTCTGTTTAAAAGCACATGCACAACAAATTTAGGAAAATGAGGACCATTCGAAAAACACAGACATACAAAATTAGACTTGTGCCTTGTCAATCATACTAATTGTTTTTTGTTTTTTTTAACAAGTCAGCTTTTAAAAAAGTTATGATTTGTATTGATGATTTATTCATCATGTTTTTCTTCTTGGTCTCGTTAGGGGTCGCAGGTAACTGGAGGCTGTCCCAGCAGCTTTGGGCCTGAGGCGGGGTACACCCTCGACAGTAATCGCAGGGCTGACACTTAGGGACAGAAAGGCGGTCTTTAGGCGGTGCTACCTGTATGCACCTGATTTGTTGTTGTTATCACCAACCTGACACTGCATCCCAAAACAGTGATTGATAAAATTAGGTCTAACCAACAAAGCCTGCAAATGTTTCTGACAGATATTTTTTTCTCTCTTTTTTCTTTTCTTTTTTTTTTACGCTGTTCTTTTTCGCCATGTTTTCTGAGCAAAACAGCTTGGCATGGCATGGATTTTATATAGTTTTTCAACCTTCTAGGTACTCAAAGTGCATCAAGAAAACAACCATCTAACCACCTCGCCATCTCCCCTGACGACTCCCTCCCCTCGATAAGAGCCTAATAAGACGGTAGAAAACGGTGGAAAGCACAGGGGCCTGTGTGAGTCCTTGAAATGGGAACAAAGACAGAATATCGTTGATATTTGAAAGAGAAGCTTCCTTCTGAAATGCAGCCAGATGGATCTAGAGAAGAGTGAGCATTACCACTCCAAAATCTGTAAATCAGTCCATATATTGCCCTGGGATAGACTGTATATATGTGTGTGCAAGCGATAAGACTTTTATTGCTGATGCAGGCTTCATGATTGTAAAAGTCGAAATGTCTGAACATAAAAAAGAGCAATCGCACTAACTCCATGTGTTCAGGACTCCTCTTATGCTCTTGTGTATGTGATGCAATAATCTCCTGTACATTGGTATGCATAAGGTTTTTTATCAACACCTGCCTTTAATGGAAATATTGTTACAGTAGCATTTCTATCTTTGCACTATTTTAAATTCAATACTTTGTAAGTAAGTAAACTTTATTTATACAGCACCTTTAACAGATAGAAATCGCAAAGTGCTTTACAAAGGGCCATCACCATCAAATGTGATCTGATCTTTGTCAAAATGACACAAATGAAAAAAAAAGTGTCTGCTTTAACTAAAACCACCCAAACATTTTTAGGTTTATATAAATATATTTTTAATGAGTATAACATGCAAACAATGACAGAAGGGGGAGGAATAAGTAACTGAACCATCACATATTATATCTGGTTCCCCCCAGCTTTGAAAAAGGGTTTCCCATGGTCCTGAAGAACTAAACCATGAGACATTTGGATTGAAACATGTAACATACACTTCATTGGGAGAACAATGAACTGTGTAATTCATTGAAAAATGGCTATTCAGTGTCTCTTGTACAAACAGTATCCTATGATATAAAACCAAACTTGCAATTTTAATAAAACTTTTGTCTTAGACACAGAATTTTAACCCAATATCCTTCAAGGAGACTTTGCTGCAATTAATGTGACCATGTTGTATTTCATACAAGAATATGTTCAAGAAAGTGAGCAAAACACAAAGCAGGAAAAATAAAAGGATTATTTATGTAATATAAAGATAACAGCTTGTCGTTAATAAAGCAGCCCAAACACCTGCACCATGGCAACAAATAAAAACACAAAGTGCTCCATCAAAAACTGGTTAATGACTTCATATTATAAGCAACTATATATTATAAGCCCACAATAATTTAACTTATTTATTTAAAAGTTTGTTCAGTCAGGATGGTAAACTTAATATTGAATTAATCAGGAATTTATAGTCAGCTCTTCACCGTCCAGTTTGATTTCTAACTGCTTGCTAACCTCTACCCTACTTGTAAGCCTTAAATATAAAGTATTATACTACACTCTGGCAGATTGAGACCTCCTGTAGTGTTATTCTGAGTTGTGTATAAGTCCCGTACAACATAATCATAAGCCACAAGTGACTGTAGCCTTAAGCTGGTGGAGCGAAAATGTTTGTATAATTGAATAAATATTGAGACACTCTTTAACCTCTCACTGACAGCACACATGTAGTCAGTCAATTGTCATCTTTATGCAGTATTTATGATTTTTGCTAGCTTTTGTCCTATAAAATGACTCACAGTTGCACATAAGCCTTGCACATATAAAGAGTTGCAGTGTGTGTTATTTCTATTGAACTACAAAGAAATAGGAATCTATATTTAGGAATCTAAATCTTTTCTTCAGAGAGAATCAAATATGTTTGCATTCATTTCCAGATGGCAACATTCTAATTGAACTCATGTGGAAGTCACAGCGGGACATATATTAAACATCTGTGAAAGACAAACGCTGCAGAGAAAGTATTAATTGCAAGAAAAAACCCTGTGAGTGTTTTTAAAGAGGCGCCGTATTGGCTGGTGCGCTGCTATTGTACTACAACACCGTACCTGGGGGTTCATTTATGCCCCGTGTGCATGTCCCCCAAGCTGCTTTTGCTTAATCTGAAAATGAAACACCTTGGTCTTTTAATAAGTGCTAAAATATTCCAAATATTCTTGCTTAAGCGGGTGCCCGTGTGTTTTCACAGTTCACCCAGGCGTCACAATGTATTGCTTTGATAGTGCACAACGCTCTCAGCACAGTGACTATAACGAAGCATTCATTCTGCTTTGACCTCAGGTTTTACTAAAGCAACAGAGGCCACTAATATTAATATTTTTTTGCTGGACTAATTTAATTTCCCTCCAAAGCACCTTTTGAAGAGGATGTAGTATAAATAAATCAAGTCTAAAACCGGAATCTTCAATAATGGTAATTATTTTTCTTAAATTTTATTTAATGAATTATTTTAAGAAACTTATTGTGCTCTCTAGAAGAAGAAAATGTATTTATAGAGCACATTTTGTACCAATGTACTTCAATGTTTTTTATGAAATGACACAAAAGTTGTAACAAACATGGAAGAACGAAACATTTAAAAAATAAACAAAATAAACAATAAAAGCAAAATAGTAAAAAATGTATTAAAACTAGTTTTAATGTGTTTTGAATGTACTTTTGAAATACATTATTGTTGATGTATTTTTTTTATACTCTCTGGAAGTAATTTTTTGGAGCATTATGAACAAATACATCTTCACCTGCTTTGGTCTGAACACAAGGTACGACAAGGAGACCAGCTGCTGAGGAACAAAGAGCTCTAATGTAGAGAGGAGCGTGGCCAATAAGAGCTTTCTAAACTAAAGAGAGAAGAAGAGTTTTGAATTCAATTCTGACATGAACTGGAGCCGGTGCTGTAAATTCAGAACAGGTGTAATATCAGAGAATTCTTCGTCCTGGTCAGAAAACGAGCTGCTGAGTTCTGTTTGAGCTGCAGACGTTTAAATGATTTTTGATGAGTCCAGAGAACAGAGAATTGCAGTTGTCCAGTTTACTTGTGATCGGACAGAGATGCAAAAGATCAGATTTTAGAAATGTGTTTAAAGATTAAAAAAACGCTGATCTGGTTTCTCTGTTTATGTGACAATAAAAACTGAGATCTGAATCAAAAGTGAGTGAAACATGTTTGAGGAGTAATTTAATGTCTTTGATTTTGGACAGATGATGATCATCAGGAGAAAGGGAGTGTTGTTAAGTATCATCAGTGTAGTTATGTTATTGTAGTTTGAATTGGTGAAACATTTGGTCAAGAGAAAGCGTACAAAAATTTTATAAAAGTGGCCCCAGGACAGAGTCCTGTGGAAGATCATAGTTCATAGTTCACAGGCATCACAGAGGTAAATTCTGGTAATATTCTAGATAATATTCATCGATTTTTTTTAATATGCCGTCAGTATTATATTGTATACATACACACACACACACAGACACACACACACACACACACAGACACGCCTCCTCACAAAGACACTCACTAACACACATTATACATATATAGAAATACTAAAAAAAACATTTTCAAAAGAATAGACTTGCTTCAATGGGCTGGAAATCTCTATAACCCCGTAAAAGGCATTGTGAGCCATATTATGTAACCAATTGTAAATACCATGTAATGTCTCTGCAGATCAGTTACGTAAGAAGTGAGTGAATCAGAGGAAAAAAGGCCTAGAATGTATTCCTAACATAATTAAATGCTTGCTTTTTTATAACATGGCAATTTGATATTGTTCTTGGTTTTTAAGAAAACAGTCAATGTTAATATCCTATTAAGAAATGGTCTACCACCATTTTTGTGTGTGCATTTTCCTAGCCTCTGAATGACAGGGTTGCAGAGGAGACAAGACAAGACATTAATTTTTATAAAGCCCAATATCACAACAACAGCTTACCAGATTGCACTAGACTAACATCACCTGTCCTTAGCCCCTCCATCACGGTGAGAAAAAACTCTCAAAAAAATCAGCCGGGAAAAAAGAGAAACCTCAGGGAGAACAACAGAAGGAAGGATCTACTCCCAGTGCAGACAGGTCGTGCAAGAATGTGTCCAGGACAGTTGAAAACAACATAGAAATCCATCCATCCATCTAAGCAAAGACGCCCAGACTTCCCCCTTTCCAGACACTTCCTCCAGCCCTGCCTCGGAACACCTTGGTATTCCGAGGCTGGCCTGGACATCCGAAACAGATGCCCCAACCACCTCAGCTGGCTTCTCTCGATGTGTAGGAGCAGTGGCTCTACTTTGAGCTCCTCCGGCGTGACCAAGCTCCTCACCCTATCTCTAGGGGAGAACCCTGCCACTCTGCGGAGAAAGCTAATTTCGGCCGCCTGTATCCGGGATCTTGTTCTTTCGGTCATGACCCAAAGCTCATGACCATAGGTGAGAGTAGGAACGTAGATTGACCGGTAAATCGAGAGCTTTGCCTTACAGCTCAGCTCCTTCTTCACCACGACAGACCGGTACATCGACCGCATCACTGCAGAAGCTGCACCGATCCGTCTCTCAATCTCACGCTCCTTCCTTCCCTCACTCGTGAACAAGACGCCGAGATACTTAAACTCCTCCACTTGAGGCAGGATCTCTCCACCAACCTGAAGGGGGCAAGCCACCCTTTTCCGACTGAGAACCATGGTCTCAGACTTGGAGGTGCTGATCCACATCCCAGCCGCTTCACACTCGGCTGCAAACCGTCCCAGTGCACACTGGAGGTCCTGGCTTGATGGAGCCAACAGGACAACATCATCTGCAAAAAGCAGACGAGATCCTGTGGTCCCCAAACCAGACTCCCTCCGGCCCCTGGCTGCGCCTAGAAATCCTGTCCATAAAGATAATGAACAGGACCGGTGACAAAGGGCAGCCCTGCTGGAGTCCAACATGCACTGGGAACAGGTCTGACTTACTGATAGGAATACAAACCAAGCTCCTGCTCCGGTCGTACAGGGACCGGACAGCCCTTAGCAAAGGGCTCTGGACTAGAAATACATAAAACATATTCACAAAAAAATAATTATATTTGCAGTGTTCAGCAGACTTCTTCTTTATTCGAATAAGTTGAAATCAGCTCTAACATGAATAGGAAGCCAGTGTAATGAAGCCAGGACCGGAGTAATGTGATCAAACTTCCTGGTCTTTGTTAAAAGTCTGGCGGCTGTAATTTGGACCATTTGTAGTCTGTGAGTACTTTTCCTCGGCAGTCCAGAGAATAACACATTGCAATAGTCCAGCCTGGATGTGACAAACACATAAATGAGAATTTCAGCATCAGCTATTTTTAAGAATTTACAAGGTTTCCCTTTTCTGTATAACAATGGCAGTAGAATGAAAATAAGTGGTTTAAATTAAAGTAAATGAAGCCAAAAAGGCCACAAGGGGAAGAGTGTGAGATTTTCATCTACACAGTGAAAAAAAATATATCTTTATCTGAAGATTTTTAAATCAAGAGCAAAATAACACAATTAAAAAGCCCTAGAAGCAAGTGTGGAGGGCCTAGGGCTTATTCAGACTAATTAAGATGGACATAAGACATGTAGAGATTGCAAACACTGCAGAACTGGGGGCAGTAGCTGTCATCCGGGCTCCATAACCACGAACACAGACTATTGCGGCAAGTGGCCGAAGTTAATGTGCACTCCGAAACAACCCCCTACTCACTTCCACTTTACAATGAAGACATTTTTATATGTTGAGGTTTACAATTTCATGCCAAAATTTTACTCTTCCATTATCACACAGCTGCTGTTTTATATTTAACACTTTTTTTTTGCTGTTTCTCTGTGTTAAAAGACATTTTAAGTGCTGAAAATACACTTTATTGGCAGCTAATACACATCAGATCATAAGCTGGTGTAGACCAATAGGAGCGCTCCTTTTTTGAACATGTGGTTTGCTTGTATGAAAATGGAATTTTTTTCCGTCTCTGAGAAACTTTTGATTGCTTTTACAATATACTATTTCAGGTTTTCCTCAACTAGAAAAAAATAATATCAGGTACAGGATCTTTAAATTAAATTTCCTAAATATTAGTTGCTACTCCTTTGTGCTGGCACATATTTGAAAGAGATGTGAGGTATGTATCCATGGTTATATTTGGAGACCGTAATGTAACAACTTCGGAGTTATTGGAGCCATCACATTTTAGAATACTCTTCTAAAGCAGCAGAACTCAGTACACCTGGTTTCTGTGCTTGTCGACAGTGTGTTTTGTGCAAAGTGACAGTATAGCCCAGCTGTGCTTTTTACCACCTGACAATCTGCTCCGGAGATGGGAAAACCCACAACGTGAACAATGACAACTCCAACAAATGTCAACATTGGTACATGTCAGCTAGACAATCTGCTGTGAAAACAGCAGTTAAATGAATGCACTCTAAGAGACAGATAGAAGAGTGGTGCTGGTGGCTTTTGTTGATGCTGATAGAAGTTTTCATATCGGTGAGGTTTTAGTAGATTCAAGACCACCTTCTCCTATACAAGTCGCAGGGGCTACTCTCTATCCCAGTTGCTTTTATTAAATAATGCATACCGTAAGCTTTGATCAAACACATGCTCTAACGGTGAGCCACTGCACCCATTTTTAGCCAGCACCAATTATGGTAATCATCTAATATATGCACCATGTTGACATTTTTTGGCTCCTTTTACTCTTAAGCCATGATATGGTTCAAGCAGCAGATGAAACATTTACATTTGCATTTATGACTCATTGTTGTACGACTTTGTGCTATCTTGTTATTATCCTGAGTGATATAATATTGCAACATAATATTTAAAATATAAATTTCTGTGAGGAGTCTGCATGTCCTCCACGTGTTACGGTGGGTTTTCTCCGGGTACTCCGGCTTCCTCCCACCGTCCAAAGACATGCACGTATAGGTTAATCGGCAACTCTAAAGTTACATGAATGACAAGATGAGTCCACATAAGCCAGGAGATTGAACCCACAACCTTCTTGCTACACTGACAGCATAAGCATGGGCACAAATCACATGATTTGGTGTCCTAATATATATAAATATATTTTTTATGAAGTTAAACATGCATCTATGAAACTTAAAGGTGCTATATTCCTATAACCCATAATACAGTACAGAGCAGACATGTATTCTTCTTTCAGCTGCTCTGCCGGAGAAGCCGCCTTCGTCAAAATCTTTAAAAGCAATAAGACAGTATTGAGCATCCGTTCCCCTGAGAGGCTGTAATGAAATGTCGAATTGATCCCCCTGACCTTTCCACGCCTGTTATCATCCGCTGACATATTTATGAAACCAAACTCTGTATTCAAGTCATTTGTGTAACAGGATTAGTTTAGCTTTACATCTAATAAATTTGGCCCGAAGGCCTCGGCCGCGCAGACCCGATCCGACCGATGAGAGGCAGCTATATTTAACAGAAATCGTGTTATGTGTGTGAAAATGATTTGCTGTGGAGACAAACAGTTGTACACTTGTAATATACCATTGGCAGATTATCACAGTAAGAGTTTCTGATGAAGAGACATGTTCCCTTGTTCGTCTCATCATTAATTATTATTAATCAGTGTTAAACGGCACATTTCGCCCACATGTCACCCACATATGTCCGCTGTGCTAACTGTCGGATTAGAATCATTGTGCAACAGTGCATTCTGAGAATAAACTCATGCAGATAAATGAACAAGGGAAGTCTGCCATATCTGTGATTGTAGACCTTTTTTTTTAACATAAGCTGCATGTTCAGTTTTTTTACAGAAGAAGAAGCAGACTTCAATGCATTATCCACCAAATAAACAAGATAATGTTGACAAACAGCAACAGACTGACTTCATGTGTGTGCTATGAGTGAGTGGGTAGAGAACATAGCTCCATTTACAGCAGCTGTGTTTTAGGCCACACCAGCTAAAGGCTTTGAGCTACATGGGAATTAAAGGTGCTCAGGGTTATGTTATGTGTGACTTATTAACCACACAACATGCAGATGAAAGTTTGTCCTCTGAAACCGTTAAAATACACAACATAAAAATGCAGTCCCATATTTAGCAATACATCTGGTTACACAGCAGAACATACTTCTACTGAGCTTTGTTGTGCATCACAGGAATAATGATACACTCCCAATTTCCAACCAAACTGGTGTTATGTAGATATTTTCCTTAACCTAAAATAAATTTCATACAGCTCGGGTTAACTATATTTGACTGTAAAGCTGCCCGTTACATGTTTCTATTTTATGTGCTCTGGGCTAGAAATGACGAGCTCCATCTCAACTTCCACTAACCCTGCTCTAGAGGACAGTTCCTCTAGAGCAGGGTTAGTGGAAGTTGAGATGGAGCTCGTCATTTCTAGCCCAGTGCTTTTAAAGCCCTCAGTGTTGGCTCTAAACGCCTCTCTTCCGTTATCGACTTGCTGTCTTCATATTTCCCTTTCCCTGGGGCCAGGCCAGCCATCATGGGATAAAGAGGCTGTCATGACCCCAGCCATCCACACACAACAGGGTTCTCATTGTACGCACGCACTGCAGAACTGCCCGGACAAACTGTATGGTTTATAGAGTAAAAGATTTCATTTATGTGCTTGTTGTTTTAAATCTCTTTGTAATGTGCTGTAGTACTCCTGGTCCTGAGACTTGTATTAAGACCAGAATCATGCATTGATTTGAGACTCAAACAAATTTTAAATATTACTTGTAATATTACTCACAGCAGGTGAAAATGAACCAGTCACAGCACTGTCACTGCATTGATCTGTGGATGCAAAATCATTTTCTCCAACTGAACAGAGACAAGACTGAACTAATCATCATTGGGCCACAAAAACAAAAAGAAAGTGTCAGCAGTCACCTCAAGTCTCCTTCTCTAAATTCTGAAAATCAGGTTAGAAATCTAGAGGCCATCATGGACTCAGACTTTCCACAGTCACATTATGTCACTTAAATCATCTGCATTTTATCACCTTAAAAACATTTCCAAAGTCAAAGGGATAATGTCTAAAGCAAACAGAAAGATTTATCCATGCTTTTATCTCCAGCAGGTTAGATTACTGTAATGAGCAGCTCATTGGCCTCTAGAAACGAGGTTTATTCAGAATGCTGCTGCTCGTGTTCTAACCCTTGTATGAATTGTGATGTATAAATAAAATGATCGTGCCTTGTTTTGGTCTTGGACATGGAATTTGAATGAAAGTTGTATTTTACAACTTCTACAACAACAACAAAAATATATCACGTCCTCTCCACGCTCATTTGAAACCTATAGCTAATTTATTTATTTTATTTATTTGACAGGGACAGTACAATCAGACATTGCCACCAAAAAGGTAACTGATGTCTTGTACATAATGTTTCTAGCCACAGTGTATTTACAACCCCCTGGTCCCTAGGCTTTTAAGCCTAACCAGGGACGATAGGGATGGTAGAGTGTACAAAATGCCATAAACTAAGTGAAAGTACAGGCAAAAGACAAAATAAATGATACAACCCGGCTACTCTACATTTCAGTTCAATGTTTACACTGTTGATGTTCTTTCAGCCAGTGCTTCAGTTTGAAAAAGAACAGCCTCAGGTCCAACAGTGACTTTAGGCTCACTGTAAAATCATTCCATAAATGTGACCCAATGAACCAGAGCATTTCCCACTAACTGCAGCTCTTATTCTGACACCCTCATTTTATTTTTGTATTAGCTGACAGATGACATCAGGGGCAAGGCCATTTACACATTTAAATATTGTTTTTATAAAAGAAAAACCTAAAAAAATGAAAAAAGTCATCAGGTTGTATTTTTGAACTATTTGACATTGGTACCTCTTCACAGGCTTTTGAACATAAACATTTAGTGTTTGTTTATATAAAGACACTAAAGGTGTCAAGACATATTGTGGCCTGATTCCAGATGATTAAACAATATAAGATATTAGAAAAATAATTATAGCATGCATATACAGTACATTTGCACTGCTTTTGGAGATCTATAGGATCTAACCTTACGGAATCATTTGTCTTAGTCATTTTCCTTAAATGAGCATCAAATTTAAGTTAAGAGTCCAGAACAACCACTAAATACTTGAATTCCTCCCTCAATTTGTTTTTTTTTTTATAAATATAGGGTCATTCAATGTATTTTTCTGAATAATATTTTTAAAATACCACCTGGGGTCTATCTGTGCGCATCCCTGATTAAGACCAAGACAAAGTACATCATAAGCAATAGCAGGGAACAGTTCATCAGTTAAATCCCCAAAATATATATTAAGTATGGTAGCCATAAAGTGCAACCAACAAAAAAAAGAAAATAATGACAATTTCTATTAGCAAGCAAGGAGAAAATGGAAATGATTTAATGCTAATGTCATACGCATAGCAAAGCATAAAGATTAGTCTATGATCTCTAAACAATATCCACAACAAGAAAGGTACATGTTTGCACATTCATATACACATGAGTCTACCGCTGCAGCACGCTTTACTTCCTGTATATCTTGAGTGACAGATGTCTCCTCTAATCAGCAGCAAGAATTACGTCCGCAAACTATACCTACCGTTTCCGTTTTGTATGAATTGTTGTTGTGTTTTCAGTTTTGTTATTTTGTTTGCACTTTATGGCCACCATAAGTAAATCTAATCTTAGTTCAAATCCAAAGAGGCAGGGTGAGGGCGGTATTTCATTAAAGCTGAGAAGGTGTTATGTGATCGTGTGTTAATGACTGCATCCGCTTGGAGCAATCCTCAGACTTTTAACTCTGTCTCAGTCAAATTACCACTTCTATTGTCTTTCTCTATCGCTCTGCATCTGTCTCTTTTCATTCCTCTTGTTGGCTTCCACTTCCACACTGGCCTGTTTACTGCCCACCGGCAGCAAACTTTTTGCTCTTTGTCAACAGGGCAGCTTAGACGCTTTCTTTTGGCCCCCGCCATCCAAAAATCTAATCAGATCAACGGAGGGGCACTTAATGGCTTCCACTGCCGCTTTGATTGCGTTTATAGACGTTCTGTCGCCATGCACTTTCATAATTACTCTCCTTGTGCATTTGTTTATTTATTGCATCCAGAAGTTGCTGAAGCCAATCGTGGCCAGTAGAGATGAGATGCTGATATGAGCAGAGAAGATAGGAACATTAGCATCTTTCTCTGCTCAATAGAAGACTTTTACAGGCTTTATTGACAGCAGATTGTTATGTCTATTATAGAAGCTAAAGGAAAGAGTAAGCAGTCTGACGGGAATTTAGCACTCTTATTATGCTTAATCCACTCTTTAGTGAACAGCTTTGGATTAGTAAGCCAAGCTTTTTCCTTCTTTGTCAGCCAAGGTATGTACTGTAGTCAATAATTATGTCAGACTGTAAAGTTCTTCATGATAGTTCATGCTTTTAAAAGGATGGCTTGGTGGTAGAGCTATTCTTCAAAAAAGGAAAGTGATCTTCAATGCTTCTTTGCTTATCTTTTTAAGCACAGGACCCTCTGGAGATTCCTTACCAAAGGTTTGATGCTGGAAAGTGTTGGCCGGAGGGACAGTCTACTCAACTGTGATTAGTTATTTCAGTTATTTTTCAGTGGATATGTCGTCACATGGACTGTCAACACAGCCAGCATTAGAAAAAAGTCCCACTAACGCCTGTAAGAAGGCTGAAGTGGTCTGATTTCCATCCTAAAAGCCTTTTGTCAATGTGTGGTGGAAAGCTTACTGTCATCGTCCATCACCTTGTGTTGCTCTGCTGCTGAGAGGTAGGCTCTGTGTTTGATCTGCAAAAAAAAATGTCCTGCATGGAAATAACTTCTCTGCAAGACATTTACATCAGACTGGGCAGGAGCACAGCCACCTCTGTCATAAAAATCTTTCCTTTTCATCACATGAACTGTTTACACATTTGTTTTCATTGAGGAAATGACTTGTAACCTTATTTTGCAAAGGAGTGAGAGTCTAACTTCTTTACTCTGTCAGCTTTTACCTGCCACAGCAGCTGGTGGTTTAACAACGGATGTAGATGCAGTGACAGTTATGGGTGTGTGTAGGTTTGCTGATGTAGCAATTGTTTTACTGTCACTAATGTAAACAACATGACATTACTCTGAGCCGATAAAAGCACTGTTACTCACAGGTGATTAATCCAATCATCGGTCAGTTATTTAATTAAAGCACAACTAAGTAAGATTTGCGCATCTCCCTCTACAGCTTCCTTCAGTGAATCACACTGTTGTAAATACTCCTAGTGCGGCGCTGGACAACAGCGCTCAGCAGCCACACTAGTTTTGCAAAAAAAAAAACAGCAAATACAGTACAAGAAATTGAAACCACGATGGAGGTGGGTAATTTTAATATTGAAACTATTGATGTCTCACATAAAGCCCATAAATTTACATTTATTTATTTAGCTGACGCTTTTTTTGAAAGCGACTTACATTGTTCTACAGTAACACTGGTAATTACTGTACAACAATGTAACTCACTTTGGTCCGCTGTGACTGTATACACTATACTTCAATAAACTTTCTCAATAGAATAAGAAAGTATATATTTATACTCAATAAATTTGGCAAAAATACAGATTAAACTTTCTGGAAACAGTTTACAGTTTAATGGCAAAAGAACTGCATTGAGGGCTTCATTTACATTCACGTAAATGTTAGATGGAGAAGAAGATCAGTGATAATCTGGTTTTACTATTATGCTGGTGTTACAGAATATGAATTTTGAAAATATTTTTTTAGTAGACATAATGCTCAAGGTGTGTATACACAGGTGCTCACACATGCAAAAACACTGAGGTGGTGGTTAACACTGCAGTAAAGGACGACAACAGCAAATATTTATTTTGAAGAAGATAGAACACTAACAGTGATATGGTTTCAAAAACTAAGTTAGTGTTAATTTGCAACAGTTGGTTGGGAATGGAAATGTTTTGGACATTTACTGTTGAGACTGCATTGAAACACAGCAATGAAGGTTCATGTTTGTAAGCTTTGCCCAAAGTGTGTAGCTGTCAGGTCGTTTCCACTTTGAAAAGCTTTTCGAAGTTGAGCACCGCAGCCTGCCCACGTCCTGACATCATTAGCTTTGGGGGTGTGTCACTGAAACTTTAGCCTCTTGCTCCTCTTTGAGCTTCTCTCACCTCAGACTATGACAGAGGTCTTTATGTCACTCTTATACAAGTCCTATCATGTTGGGCTGAGAGCGGCATGTAACCAACACCAGCTTGTTCCATTAAGCCCACAGCCTCGGAGAACTCAGGAGACACTTTTTGATCCCGTATTGATTTTTTCCTCATAAATCGTCTGACGTGATGTAGTGAGATGAAGGATTAGATGTGCAAAAGGTGCTTGACATGAGACAGGCATGGCATGTTCTTTGGTTTAAGAAAAGGTTATAGCAAGGCCATCTGGACTTAGTTTTTACCTTGAAAACTAAGTCCAGATGCCTTTGCTTCAACCTTTTCTTGAGGGTGACCTGGATGACTGAGAACCTTTACAGACATACTCTTTGCATAATTATGCATATTTTATGCGGTGCCCAGACTAATATGCTCTTATTTTAACACATAACTTGCTGCATTTTCACATTATTCAATAATTTTAGGATCTCATGCTAAAAATGTTACCTGTTGAAATCGTCCCATATCCTTGAGGAGACAAAGGGCCAGACTGACAAAGGCATCACTGCAGCCTTTTATAAAAACTAGCTCTAAATGGTATAATTATTTCTTCATAAGCTAATGAGCTACATCGTGCACAAACATCCATGTGCTCCTGTCCTGTGTCAGAGACTAGGATTGTGCTGTCAGCTCTACATTAAAGCAGTTTAGCATCACATGACCTAGCATTATTGAAATGAGCTGTCAGCTCAACCCCAAAACCTGCAGTTTAGTACAATATTTGCAATGGACTGTTTGTTCCAGCTTCTTTTAGAACTTAAAGAATAAAAAGACAGAAAGAAGTGAACGCCAAAAACTGTGACCAGGGCAAGATAGACTAAAAGAGGTTACGAGCAGGGGCTTACTTATTAACACCAAATATAAAAGATTTTGCACAAACATGATTAAAGATGATGATTTTGGCAAATGGACACTAACTGTACATGTGTGTGCTGTAAGAACACTAGCATGCGTCTTGATGAACATGTTATTTCAGTCAGTAACTTATATTAAAGTTACTGATGAAGAGGAGAGGATGGTGAAACTTGTTGCACTGATGAATAAAAAAAGAAGCTCAGCTCCTGAGAGAGAGCAGAGAAGGGAGTGTAGCATAGAGTGATATAAAACGCAGTGCACAGGTGTGTAACATCATTTATGTAACATTACGGTGATCTGTTACTAAACTTGAACTTAAGCAACTGAATCATAGTGGTTTTTCAATCATCGCTATCAATCTGAACCTGGGGAGTGAAGTGAACAATCAGAATTCCTTTACAAAGTGAGTGTATTGGTAATGCACTTAAAGCTACTGTATTTTATAAAGGGTTTTCTCATTTATTTCATCACAGCTCTGGTGGATGAATGTGTGTGACTGTGGAGGTGAGTTTGGTGGAGGTCGGAGGCTGCTTGGGTTTGGCAGCCCTCCTCTCTGTCTGCCCCAGGTGTGAGTGTCTCTGTGTGAATGTGGTGAATGGAAGCATCATGTAAACCCGCGCCCGAGGGCTAGGGACCACTGATGTAGAGTGCTTTAGTACAGCCAGGTACAAAAAAAAGCACAATATAAATGCCACTTACCATTTAAGTTATTTGTAAAAAAAAATATCGTAATTATAGACTGGGATTATTTTTTTCAAATGTATACTTTCCTTTATAAAACCACATTATACATGTTATACAAAAGAGAAAGTACGCAAATTTAAACGATTAAAAAGATAGTTAATTACCTTCTGAGTCTGTGTTTATTAAAAGTTGACAAATTTTGTAATTAATCGCAATTAATTAAAGCCAGACCTGCGATTTATTACTTTTTTTTTTTTTTATAATTGATTCACAGCCCTAATTTAAACTGTGTTGTGTTGTCGTTAAAACACTCTTTTTTCTCCTTCTCTTCCAGGTCCAACTGATCCACTACAATCACGAGCTGTACACAAATTACACAGAAGCTGCTAAAAGCCCCAATGGCCTGGTCGTAGTGTCCATATTTATGAAGGTAAGTCTCATACATATTATTTTTACCTTGTGACAGCCTATTGATGCCTAATGCCAGCCCTATTCAAGAAGCTGCCCGTGGGCCAGAACCGGCCTTCCAAGCTATTTGGCCCGGCCCATTTACCCCTAATTGATAAATATAGTTTTTCATTACCACTATTTTCTGTGCATTCAAACTGACTTGAGCAAAGCACTGCAATCTTCTCCCGTGCTTGTAATCAGCAGTAAAAGACCACTCCGTTGCATGGATACTCACTTAAAAGAAAAGCCCATGAAAGAATGAATGCTAGTGGCTGTTGAGGAGGTGGTAAGCCAGCTCATGATTATGTTCTGTAATAGCTTGTATACAGGAAACCCCTCAGAATAGTAGTCTTTGCTTTGAACGAGATGATACGTGTGAATATGAACATTGTCAGCTGCAAGGAGCTTTACTTAGTTTAATAAGTGTAAAACAAACTGTGACAAAATTGAGCAAAATGTTTACTGTACAGACAGCAGTCATTTAGAGAAGGTTTTTGACTGGTGTTTTTTGTGCTATTATCCTTCTGTGATGTCTGTGGAGATTCTCACTCAAGGTTTCAAAGAAGGCATCTAACATAGGTTTAACGGTAGAAGAGGCTTCGTCCCTCATCTAAGGAACTTTGTCAAAACTTAATGAAAGGCAACAGTTTGGGTTCCTTTTTAGCAGCTGGATGGTCTGTGTTAGTGTTACATATCAGTTACAGTCAGGTTTCTGTAGCCTGTGGATTAATTGGTCACAAAAACTTATTGCAGTGGACAAATTTCTAGTTCAACAGTCTCCTATAGTTTGTTTTTTGTCTTTTTCCAAATGTAAATCCGCTACACCCAGGAGTTTAAGGATGTCCAAGGTCTTACTCTCCAACACCACTGATATATATTTTATAAAATTGTGGTCTTCGGCTCACCAGCCATGTAACCACAGCAGCTAAGCCTTAAGCAAGCTGCAGTTTTACTGTGAGACTTTCTTCTTTAACTACATTTCCACATACAAAATCTCAGAGAGGTCCAAGAAATAACAAGGAGAAAGCAAACAAAGAAGCTATTCATCTTTTTGAAGTATACTCTTCATTTTTTAGTCTTAGTCAGTCACTTCACAAAAGATTTAGAGGACACTGAAAATGTGCTTCTAACTGTGACCTCGATGGAAGATTTGGAAAGGTACCCATTTGGAAAAAAAATTTAATCACTACTAAAACTTTGTGTTCACACAATGATGCATGCAGTCGTGACTTTCCAATTTCAAAAATATGTCTGTAGGAGAAGTTACTTTAGGTGTTTCCAAATTGCCAGGATCTGTCGGGAGGACTCCTTTGGAGGATCCAGGCAACATCTGCGGTTGAAGGCCTGTCTCAACCCACACACAAATGTCAGTACAAAAGGAAATGGCAGCTTTGAGCACTGATCTTTCAGTTTAAATACAAGTGTGGTCACTAGAATACGTGTCACACTAAAAATACCTTCGTCTGGATGTCAGAGGCAGGAGAAGTTTATTTACCATCAGTGCAGGACCCAGAACAGGCCACACAGAGTCACAGCCTTGACCGTTCAAGTATAGCATCAGTATGGAGCACTAACAAGGAAAGATGTTAACCCAATTCAAGTAAGGCTTGGAGGAGAGTTATCTGTGCGGTGTTGGTACAACTTTGCTGTTAAAGATGGAACTGACCTGACAAGTCTTTTGATAACTTTTCATGGTTGATGTAGGTGAAGGTAAGCACACTCAAAAAAGGAGACCAAATGTCTTTATTGGTTATATTGACCTCTTGAAATCTTGTTAAAAAAGATGTCCATGGCGCGGTAGCAGGACTCTAGCCTTGGCTTTGGAGAACCTCAGTTGAGAGAAGTCACCTTTAAAGTCAATATCCTAAGTGTGGATTTTTAGCTAGAAAACTACTTTTGATATGACCATGTCCAAAGGATCTAACTATACAGTACATGTGTTTCCCACTGAAAATTTAAAAACCTCAGTTAAAGTGGTGGACATTTTATCAGACTGATTGCAGAGATTCATGTCATTAATACACTCCTCTTATAAATACTAAATGCCTCAATAAACCTACATCAGGTTTTTATGACAAAAGCAACACAATAAGGTTGTGAACTAAACTGATTTTTATGTACACTATATATTACTTCATACTATTGCCTATGTTGAATGTTAGTCAGGGTGGTCAGTGCTTGTTGCCAAGGGAGAGACAAATAGTTTAAACTCTCTTTTCTCCTCCCTGTGAAGTCACATTTTGTTAAGCTGAACTGTGGACCCAATATATCTACAGAGGAGAGGGATATTCAATTTCCTCTGTTCATATCATGTGTTTGTGATGTTTCCTTCACAGCTCTACCTTCATTTAACAAACCAGGTTTTGGGAAGTGGTCTACTTTACGCATTTCATTTTAATGAATAATTATCAAAGATCACTGGGTCTCCATGGCAACGCTCAGAGGGAGGAGTAAAACTTCAATAAACTGTAGGCCACATAAATTATATTTCCTTTAGCTCGCTGCTAACTACAGCCTACTTTTTGAACAACTGTAAAAGGATGCAAACAGCTGAAGATATTGTGCAATGTTCTTTACCTTCATTTGATCTGGCTCTGTTCTGTGTCAGCCAGTGCGTGAGCGCACAGCTCTGTGCACAATGTCTGTGAGTGCGCAGCTCTGTGCACACTGTCTGTGAGTGCGCAGCTCTGTGCACACTGTCTGTGAGCCTGCAGCTACTCGTCATGTCTCTGTGAGCGCGCAGCTACTCGTCATGTCTCTGTGAGCGTGCAGCTTCTCGTCATGTCTCTGTGAGCGCGCAGCTTCTCGTCATGTCTCTGTGAGCGTGCAGCTACTCGTCATGTCTCTGTGAGCGTGCAGCTTCTCGTCATGTCTCTGTGAGCGTGCAGCTACTCGTCATGTCTCTGTGAGCGTGCAGCTTCTCGTCATGTCTCTGTGAGCGCGCAGCTACTCGTCATGTCTCTGTGAGTGTGCTCCCTGCTCATCCCAGAGCAGAGTCTGAGATGCCTTTAACATGTGTTGATTAAAGTCAATCTTCCTCAGTGTATTTAAAACTAATTTTAGTTTTAGGCATGCTTCCATTGAGCATTGGCTATGCCTGCAAGGTGCTGCTTAGTGCCTAAATAATTACACTTCTATTAAACAATGACAGTGACTTATCCAATCAGGGCAACACCATGGTACAGCAGCAGAGAATGGTAACTTATTATGCATTCATGTGCTCTTCGGATAGTGCAGTAAAGGTATGAGTTAAGTAATTTTTCTAACTTCATTGAATTAATGTGCTTTCACCTTGGGAAGTATAAACACTGAGTAAATTTTAACTTACTATTTGCTGAATCAGCAGCAGTTTGTGTAAAATTGCATCACCTTCACGATTCACGGGAATCCAGCTGCTGTGCCAGGTAAACATAATTTGTCTTTCTCACTCTCATATGTTGTAGATATGACTGCAACTTTAAATCATCAATATTAAGACTTAAGTAGTCCATAAATTTGCATATTTTCACATTTGTTTTTTATAGCATCCTTATTTATCTTTTAATGTGACAAATAATGTGACAATATCTCAGCGTGAAACAAATGGAATCACAAAGATTGTCTGTGTGGTGGTGATGTGAATGCCTTTCTGATATGGTGATAACATAATGTGTGCCCAATACCCAGTATGTGTTTACACTAACTGATGGTTGTTTGTCAGGTGTAAGCACACGCACTAGAAAAGTGGATACACTGAAAAACAAAGACTGAGATGGAATGGAAATGATGAATTGTGCTTGTCTTATGTGCATTGACACGACTTATGACACTGACTTGGAACGGAGTTGTGAATCTCTTAGTCGAGCTAAGACAACCACAAACTGAGGATTTGAATGTGACTCCTACATTTATAGTCCTTAGGCCATGCTACAATTCAATTCAAATGTATATTTAATCTTAAACCATTTGGAGAATGCACATTATTTTATGTTTGTTTATTCATGATTATATTACATCTATTACTTTAACTGTATTCAGACATACATTTGAGCTCAAAGACTGTCCAAGCACACATTAATAAGAGAATAAACCGTCTATTCAGATTTTCTCTTCTCCCCCATCAGCTCTCCTCAAGCCTATGTCCTCTACCCTCTCCTATTTGTGCTGTACACAAAAGAGCATCGACGCCAAAATGATGGACACCACATTGTAAAGTTCAATAAGACCAGGGTGATTATTTCATTTTTAAAAAGCTGCATTTACATTTATTCATTTAGCCGACGCTTTAATCCAAAGCGACTTACATTACGTCTGTAATTACAAGTGGAGGACAGGTGGGTTATGTGACTTGCCCAAGGACACAACGACAGTATGAACTGTGGGGATAGTGGGAATTGAACTGCCTACCTTTCAGTTGAAGGACGACCGCTTTACCACTGAGCCACTGTGCCGGATTGTTGTCCTGTAGTAAGACTAAGGAATGGCAAGTTAATGCGTCATTATTATTGCGTTAACGCATTAATTGATTAACACCGACAATTTTTTATTATCATTACACATCTCAACCAATGAGAGCATTAGGGGTGGGGCAAAGACTGCTGAGGCGCTCATATACTTGTCCTAGGTTCATCCAAAGTCATTAAACATGCTCAATAATCCCTAAGTTATTAACCTTTAATTAAAAACAATGACTCTGATCAGAGCGTCTCTGTTTCTCTAGGCCCCTCTTAATTTGTCTCTGCATGTGCTCTCAGAACCTTGCTGCTCGCGTGTGACTGTTTACTGTAGGCTTAGTTTTGTTCTGCTTTAGCGCAAGTCATTGAGAAAGCTGCGTTGATTTTTACATTCAGAATGAAGGCAGGGTTCATGGACCATTTACAATAAAAATGTAAGTAACCTAATACGTAGAGCAGAAAGAAAGGGAGACATGATTCATGAACAACTCTGAGCAGATGACACACGCACACATAAACACAACATCCATCCTAATAACGCAACTTCTTTTTTGTGTGTGATTTTGGCGTTAGACACTTAGGCAGTGTCAGCGGATTAACTAAATTAAAGCAAAATAACTTTAAATATTCACTAAACTAACAAACAACAGTGAAAAAACAGAACCATGAGCAATGTAAAAAATTATATTCTGTCCCATTCATCTTTTTTTTTATTTTATAGCGCATTTCCACCTCCTGTAGTATGTACTCAAAGCTCTTTACATTAAGCTTCCATTCACCAGTGTTACAGCTGGAACACCACTGGAGGCAAGGTAGGTCAAGTGTCTTGCCCAAGGACACAACGACAGAATGAAATGTGGGGGAGAGCGTTATGTTATGATGTTTTTGGAATGTTTCAAGCGGGGATCAAACCGCCCTCCATCTGGGCGAAGGACAGTCGCTCTACTACTAAGCTACTGCCGCCCGCTCTTAAGTAATTATATAGACACCACACACAGTTCCATGAGCTACAAGTTGGTAAAATTATGTTTCTGCTGAACCACCTGTTCAGAGAAAAAAAAAACATGTTAAATCTTAAATGTTAACTGTTGCTCAGAAAGAGCCTGTTATAATGTTCTGATGGTGGGTGGCTCTGGACTCTGAGCACTCTGGACCTTTTTTTTCTAAATCAAATTAGTTAAAACATTAATGCTCTGCAATGGTACCTTTGGTTTGATATTTAATTTGATTACATTATTGTTTAAGTAGATATTTAAAAAGAAATTGACAAATTGTGTAAAGAGAATACTGCTGTTAAAAAACACCTTTTTTGGGTTTACAAACCAAAGGTTCTTGTGCTTTTTTTCATATAGCAGTACTTCTTAAGTAAAACTGCGTTACTATGGAAGCAATTATGTTATTTTGACTTTCTAACATTAAACTTTTAAAAGCTAAAAAAAGTGTCTGAATTTTTATGTAGGCAAAAAATTATAGCCACCTTTTAAAAATTTGATTAATATAATTTTGAGTCTTAAAATTCTATAGGCCAAGTTCTAAAATTGCCTGCCAAAATATTTACATCTACAAAATTGAGGCATTAATTAATAATTAATATGCACTTATGTTGCCTAAAGTAAAATCAACCAGCACTAGCACTTCTTTAAGGTACTTTGAAAGTTACATAAATGTCTAATATATTCTTTGTGTTTCAGATATCACAAGTTATTAACTCTTTAAAAATAAAAGTAGCAAAGTGCCAACGCTGGCCACCATAGTTCAGGTACATTGCCTCTGTGAATACCACATGACCAGTGAAGCATGGCTGGTTTGTTCGAGTTCATGCAGCATCTATTGCTTATGCCTCAATTTTGTGAACGTTACATGGTAATATTTTGACAAGAAAATTTTAAAACTTGGCCAATTGAATTTTATGACAAAAAGTATATTACTCAAAAGTGGATTTTTTTTTGTTCTGAAATTCTTTTTACTGAAAAATAAACTGAAAATGAGATATGGAAACTCAAAGGTGAATATTAGACTCAAAATTTTTCATATCAAATTTTATGACTTGAATTTTTAAAAGGTGAATTTTGTTCAGAAACGTTCAGAAGGCAAAAAAATTCAGACACTTTTTTTCAACATTAAAAGATTTAATATTAAAAAATTCACATCCATTTATAATTCAAAATCTGATGTAACATATTTGCTTTCATACATTACACAACTTATGAATTTATTTTTTAATTTTGTGCATAAAAATGCAATTAATAAAAAAATATGCGATTAATTGCGATTAAAGATTTCCCTGTACTCAGTGTTGGAAGTTTACAACGTAACAGTAGCGTTACAATAGTGTGTTAGTTGTTGCTGCAATGTTGTAAATGCATTACTATTACAAAAATGTTACATTCTCGGTAATGCACATTACAAACGTGTTTAACTAGACTGTATCTCAATGAAATATTGTTCCTCTAGTGTAAAATCTATGACCATTAGTGACCAAAAGTTTCTGTAGAAAAAGAAACCTGTGGTGCGGGTGATGTGCCATTTCTTGGAGCCAACAAGTGATAGTTGTCTCAAAGTTTCAAAGTTCAAAGTTTTCTTTATTGTCCCTCGTGGGGAAATTTATTTTGGAGCATCATGCTCCTTAAAAAACATTCAACATAGAAACACATATCAACAACTCAAGAGCAGAATCAGCAATGGAAATCACTAAAAACCCAGAGATAAAAAGTGCAAAATAGAATTAAAAACATAAATAAATGCAATGTGCAAACAGGCGGGGATTATTGTGCAGAAGATTACAAAGTGCTAGGTGCCATTTAAGTGCCTCACAGCTGTCGGTAAAAACATGTTTAATCTTTTAGTCCTACTGCCCAGAGCTCTGTAGCGCCGGCCAGAAGGAAGCAGCTCAAACTCCCTTCTGAGGGGATGGTCCTGGGACTGCGAAATAGCACCAGCCTTCCCCCCAGCTGAGCCTGACTCCTCCCTGAAATCTTACTGGCCACTTTAACCAGAGTAATGGAATAGACTGGAATCAGACTACCCAGTCTGACTGCAGAGATGGATTTTACTAATTTAAATTTGAATTAGATGAAACAAAATACACTCAGTTTCTCTCAGCCTGCCAAGCTGCTTGAAACCTGAGAAGTGAAGAGACTCGTGGCAGAGTAGTTCCCTATCAAAAGCTGCACTCGATGCTGCGTAGCATTACACTATGGGGAAACATTTTTTGTGTGACCGGTTGTGAAGCACGTGTCAAACACGCCAAGAATTGGCTTATAATACCTCTGTTGGTGACGCAGCTCATCAGCGGCAGCTGTGTGATTGCGCACATCTGAACAGAGGGTATAAAGACACATGACGCGGGAGCGTCTTCAGGTTTCTTTGTCTTCAGATCGCATTGTGTGAAGTGTGAGCAAACCTACTCTCTGTGCCAGTACGAAAAATAATAATAATACTAAGAAAAGAAAGAGGAGTGAATAAGTAAATCCCTTTCTGAACCAAACAGTACATTTAAATAAATAAATAAGTATCATGGCTGGCGTCATGAAAAAATGTGTTTTTCCGTGCCAGAGGCACATTGCTGACGATAATCAGCATGAATTTTGTTTTGAGTGTATGGGGGAAGAACACGCGACTCGTGGACTTTCTGGGGAGTGTGAGCACTGTGATCTTTTGCCAGCTAAGATCCTACGTGCCCAGCTTGCTTTCTTTAAAGAGGAGCGAGCCGCCTCCCCACTCCGGTTGTGGGGTTGACGTGTTGGTCTGGCTGAGGCACAGGAATCAGATAGTCCTATGACCCTTGCGCTCTCACCAAATGAGGCAGACACCGGCTCTGTGCTCGGGCAGGCGCGCTCCGGTGCTTCTCGCAATCATGTCGATGAAGCCTCATCCCTGGCTTCTGGGGGAGCCGCAGCCTCGGAGCGCGTTTGAGGAGCTGCTCGAGGTGGTTACAAGAGCAGTGACGCGGCTGAATATTGAGTGGCCTCAGGAGCAGGGCCCTTCTAAATACTATAAACTGGATGACAGGGTTCTGTCAGATGGCCAGGAAGGCTTTCCAGGCGGTGGGTCAGGCTGGTGCAGCACTGCACACCATGGCGGTTTTGCAGGCATACCAGGCTGAGCTGCTCAAAGATTTGAGCACAGGGGGTACTGTGGATGAGGACGCGTTTTCTGAACTACGCCGTGCCACAGACCTCTCTCTCTGTGCAACTAAGTAGACGGCATGCGCTATTGGCCGCTCCATGTCTGCTTTGGATGCAACGGAAAGACATCTGTGGCTTAACCTCACTCGCCTTCCTCCTGGATGCACCCATCTCGCCTTCCGGTCTTTTTGGCGACGCAGTGGACTCTGTTGCCACTTAGTTCCGCGAGTCTAAACGCTACGGGGAGGCATTTGTGAGGTTCCTTCCTCGCCGTGCTCAGCAGCCGTGCTCCCACCGGGTGGGTCGCAACAAAATCCAACAGAGTTTAAAGACACCATGTTGACACCCTCAGGAGCCCGCTGTTTTTTCTCCGCCGCCCCTGGCGTTTCGGGGAGCAGCAGTGTCCTGCCTTGGTTCAGAACGCCGGGTGTCTTACACCCCCCTCCCAAAAAACCAACGTGCCAAAACTACTGCCCCTTTTCGGAGAAACTGGCAGCATTGATGCTACTGCCAAATATCTCCCCGTGGGTAATAAGGACTGTGGCCAAAGGCTACAGAATTCAGTTTGCCTATCGTCCTCCGCGTTTCAACGGCGTGGTCTCCACTTCTGTGAAACCGGAACGAGCCCATGTATCGACACAGGAACTGCAGGTTCTGCTGGACAAAGGGCCCATAGAACGTGTTCCCCCATCAGACGAACAATCCGGGTTTTACAGCCGGTATTTTCTAGTTCTGAAAAAAGATGGGTGGCTGCGCCCGATCTTAGACCTTCGCAGGTTAAACCTCTACCTCAAAGCATTAAAATTCAAAATGCTCACAATAAAAATGATTGTGTCTTAGATCCGATTAGGCGATTGGTTTGTCACCATCGATCTAAAAGACGCGTATTTTCACATAAAAATCCTGCCACAGAACAGAAAGTTCCTGAGGTTCGCTTTCGGGGGCGAAGCGTACCAGTATTGGGTTCTTCCGTTCGGCATGGTCTCGTCACCACATACATATACAAAATGCATGGATGCAGCCTTGGCTTCTTTGCGACTCCAGGGCACCCGCATTTTGAATTACATAGACGACTGGCTGATAATAGCTCAGTCTCAGGAGCTAGTGCTTCGACATCGGGATGTCGTCCTAGCTCATCTCGACTCTCTAGGCTTGAGACTCAACGCTGAGAAGAGCGTTCTCTCGGCCGCCCAGAGGACAACATATCTAGGGGTTGTTTGGGACTCAACCGAGATGCAGGCACATATGTCTCCTGCACGTGTCGGGGCCATTCTAACTACCCTGAAAGCTATCAGGCTAGGCCAGGAAGTGACTGTGCACTTCTTTCAAAGAATATTGGGTCTCATGGCATCTGCATCCACGGTAATTCCTTTGGGCCTTCTGCACATGAGATCGTTTCAGCTGTGGCTCAGAGCCAGGGTGTTTCATCCAAGGGCCAACCCCCTGAAGCAATTAAGGGTTACGCGCCGAGGGCTTTGTACCCTATCTATGTGGTTCAGACCTCAGTTTCTTACTTTGGTTCCCACCCTAGGTCCATGTTGTCGTCGCATGATGCTAACGACAGATGCATCCCTCACGGGCTGAGGCGCAGTCTGAGATGGCCGTCCAACCCAAGTGAGATGGAGAGGCCATCTTCTCGCATGGCACATCAATTGCCTCGAGATGAAGGCTGTATTTCTGGCCCTGAAATACTTTCTCCAGCAGCTAAGGGGCTACCATGTAGACACAAGTAGCAGTGCCGCTTGAACAAGCTAGCGCAGCAGGTGCTGCTTTGGGCTCAGGACTAGTTCCTGTCCCTCAGGGCGATTCATTTTCCTGGGCGCATGAATGTGGGAGCAGATTTATTGTCCAGACAGGCTGTGACACAAGGGGAAGGGAAACTCCACCCAGAGGTAGTGAGCCAAATCTGGGAAAGATTTTACGAAGCAGAGGTGGACCTCTTTGCTTCACAGCAGACAGCACAATGTCCCCTCTACTTCTCTCTGACTCCTCCAGCTCCCCTGGGTCTGGACGCAATGGCCCATGTGTGGCCCAGACTCCGCCTTTATGCATTTCCCCCGGTGGCTCTTCTCCCGGGAGTCCTGGCGAAGGTCCGTCAACAGGGGTCTCGCCTCTTACTTGTAGCGCCCCGTTGGCCGACCAGAGTGTGGTTCTCAGACCTATTATCTCTCCTCAACGGCTTGCCATGGGCGATTCCGACCAGGAGGGATCTCCTTTCTCAGGCACAGGGGACAGTGTTTCATCCCCGGCCCGAGCTCTGGAACCTTTACGTCTGGCCCCTGAGGGGGACCAATTAAGAGACGTTGGGCTCCCAGCCCCTGTTGTAGAGACTATTTTAAGTGCTAGGTCTCCCTCTACTAGGAGAGCCTATGCCTGCAAATGGCGTGTCTTTAATGCCTGGTGTGCTACACACCATACAGACCCAGTCCACTGCCAGATTGTTTCAGTGTTGGAGTTTCTGCAGGACAAACTGTCCTCGGGCACTAATCCTAGCACACTCAGGGTTTTTGTGGCCGCCATTTCGGCTTGCCACGCCCTGATTGACGGGGTCTCGATAGGGAGACACCCTCTAGTTGCCCGCTTTATTCGAGGGGCCAAGCGGTTGAGACCACACACTAGAGCTAGAGTTCCTTCCTGGGACCTAGCTATAGTGCTAGAGGGCTTAGTAAGCACTCCTTTTAAACCACTCGCGTCAGCGTCTGTCAAGTTTCTAACTCTAAAGATGGTTCTTCTGGCAACCATTACCACTCTCAAGAGGGTGGAGATTTGCAGGCTCATTTTGCATCCTCGTCCTAACTATCTTCCAAAAGTTCCATTCTCGACCTTAAATCCGGTCATTCTTGAAGCCTTCTGTCCTCCGCCATTTACAACACCGGAGCAGGAGAGACTTCACTTACTGTGTCCAGTACGTGCCCTCCAGACTTATGTCCACCGCACTAGCCAGTGGCGTAAGTCCGAACAGCTGTTTATATGCTACGGGGGCTGCAAGCTGGGGGTGGCAGCTACCAGACAGACTATATCACGTTGGGTGAGGGATGCCATTGCCCTGGCCTATGAGGTGCGCGGTCAAACTTCACCCATAGGTGTGAGAGCTCATTCTACTAGAGGTGTTGCAGCTTCAACAGCTTTAGCAAAAGGTGCCCCTCTGCAGCAAGTTTGTGATGCGGCAGACTGGTCCTCCTTGCACACATTCATGTTGGACTGTTAACACAAAGCCCAAATGCCCTTCTCATCATCTCTGGAGATTTCAATCATGCCCCTCCATCCTCCACGCTGCCCACATTCACCCAGTATGTTTCATGCCACACCAGAGACAATAAAACACTGGACTTATTATATGCAAATCTAAAGGAGGCTTATACCTCGACATCCCTCCCCCCCTTGGGAAGATCGGATCACAACCTGGTTCATCTCCAACCTGTGTACAAACCTCTTGTATGCAGGCAACCAGTTGTCTCCCGCACAGTGAGGAAATGGTCTGATGAGTCCGGTGAGGCTCTGAAGGACTGTTTCGAAACAACTTTGTGGGAGGAATTGTGTAATCCTCATGGGGAGGATATTGACAATTTAACAGACTGCATTACAGACTACATCAATTTCTGTGTGGAGAATACTGTACCTGCCAGGACTGTACGGTGTTTTTCCAATAATAAACCATGGATTAACTCTGGTATAAAGACTCTTCGTAAGGAGAAGAAGAGGGTTTTTAAATCAAGAAATAAGGAAGAGCTGAAAAATGTCCAGAGAGAACTGAGAAAGAAGATCAGAGAAGGAAAAGCATGCTATAGGAGGAAGATGGAGGTTCAGCTGCAGCAGAACAACGTCAGTGGTGTGTGGAAGGGGCTAAAAACCATCATTGGTCATAAGGAGACCAGCTCTCAGTCTGAGAGTGACCAGAGGTGGGTGAATGATATAAATATATTCTTTAACAGATTTGATCAGCCACTCTCCCCTGTCCCCACCCAGTCCCCTCTGCTGCAGCCACCCATCTCGGCCAACATAGCAGGCTGCTCCAGTCCCACCTCTCTCTGCACGGCTATCAGCGCACAGCCTACCCATATCACACCTAACTCCCCCCCCGCTCTACCAATTCCTTCCAGCCCTCACTCCAGCCAATATACAGTGCCCCTTACAGAAGCCCAGGTGAGAATGGAGCTTCGGAAGATCAAAGTGAGGAAGGCTGCAGGTCCAGACGGCATCAGCTCCAGACTCCTTAAGATCTGTTCAGACCAGCTGTGCGGCATACTACTGTACATGTTTGACCTGAGCCTGAAGCTGGGAAAGGTGCCACAGCTATGGAAAACATCCTGCGTGGTGCCTGTACCAAAGACGTCGCGTCCAAAAGACCTTGGGGACTACAGACCAGTAGCACTGACATCACATCTGATGAAAACATTGGAGAGGCTGGTGCTAACCCATCTGCGACCTTTGGTGAGACCATCAATGGATCCACTTCAGTTTGCCTACCAGCCTGGCATTGGAGTGGAAGACGCTGTCATCTTCCTTCATAATAGGGCTCTTTCTCACCTGGAAAAGGCTGGGAGCACGGTGAGAGTCATGTTTTTTGACTTCTCCAGTGCCTTTAACACCATCCAACCTGCGCTTCTGAGAGATAAGATGGTGGACATGGGAGTGGACCGTCATCTGTGTGATTGGATACTGGACTACCTTACAGACCGACCACAGTTTGTGAAAACTCGTGACTGTGAGTCTGACATGATTGTCTGCAATACTGGAGCCCCGCAGGGAACGGTTCTGGCCCCGTTCCTTTTCACCATCTACACTGCAGACTTCATGTTCAGCTCAGCAACCTGTTACCTACAGAAGTTCTCTGACGACTCTGTCATCGTTGGTCTGATCACAGATGATGATGACAGGGAGTACAGAGAACTGATCCGGAACTTTGTGGACTGGTGCCGACGGAGCTGCCTCCAGTTAAATGCGGGGAAAACCAAAGAATTGGTGGTGGATTTTCGTAGGCGCAAACAAACTACGTTACCACCAGTGAACATTCAGGGAAAGGACATTGAGAGAGTGAAATCGCACAAATATCTGGGTGTTCATTTGAACAACAAACTGGACTGGTCAGATAACACTGAGGCGATTTACAAGAAAGGGCAGAGCAGACTCTTTCTGCTGAGGAGACTAAGGTCTTTTGGTGTGCAAGGAGAGCTACTGAAGACCTTTTTTGACTCTGTGGTTGCCTCAGCCATATTCTATGGTGTGGTATTCTGGTGCAGCAGCATCTCTAGTGCAGAAAGGAAGAGACTGGACAAGCTGATCAGGAAGGCCAGCTCTGTCCTGGGCATTCCCTTGGATACTGTGCAGGAGGTGGGAGAGAGGAGGATGGTAGCAAAACTGTCATCATTGCTGGAGAACGACTCTCACCCCCTGTATGAAACGGTATCAGCTCTGAATAGCTCCTTCAGTGACAGACTGTTACATCCAAAGTGTTTGAAGGAGCGATACAGACGTTCGTTTCTCCCTGCTGCTATTAGACTTTATAATCAGAGCTGTTCCCGGTGAACAAGTCACCTAATACTCACTGTTGCTTTTGTTGCACTGCAATAATATGTGCAATTTTGTGTTGTGGTTGTTTTGGTGCAATAACTATACTGTAATACTTGATATGCTGTATATTATGTATATTATTTATGTTTGTAACATACTGTAAAATTGCTGCTGGAACAGAGAAATTTCCCCATTGTGGGACGAATAAAGGTTTATCTTATCTTATCTTATCTTATGTTCATGCTACTCCGGGCTCGCATGTCCTTGAGTCATCATCCCAAAATTGTTTTTGAGACCTCTTTTGTGTTGTGCACACTTCACAACCCGGGGGGTCCATACACTTACAGTGCGGCGGCGTTGGTATTCTTGTTCCCCATAGCATATGCTACGCAGCATCGAGTGTAGCTTTTGATAGGGAACGTCTCGGGTTACTTCCCTTAAAAAGCGGGAATGAGATGCCGCACTGGGTGTGTCCGGGCGCTCTTCAGACAAAGTTGACCTGAAGACGCTCCCGCGTCATGTGTCTTTATACCCTCTGTTCAGATGCGTGCAATCACACAGCTGCCGCTGATGAGCTGTGTCACCAACAGAGGTATTATAAGCCAATTCTTGGCGTGTTTGACACACGTGCTTCACAACCGGTTACACAAAGAATGTTTCCCCATAGCGTAATGCTACGCAGCATCTCGTTCTCGCTTTTTAAGGGAACAGGGTTACAGTCAAGTAACCCGAGACATTTTGTTGAATACTATCACCGGAGTTTTTAAAAAGAGTGTCCCCAGAATCCCTGTGAACACCGGCAATGATAAGGTAAGCTGACGTGACTATAGAATCTGGTTCATACTGTGAAGAGGATTACTTTGTAGTAATAAGGCTGGCGGTAAATCAAAATAATTCAATTAATTTACGTTTTTATTACATGCTCTATGCAGCTGATATGCTGTAGCTAATGCTACTGCTAGCTTCAGACCAGTTTATATAGCTATATACTGTAAGTGAAGATGAAAAAAATACTAATAACAGAGATAGGTCTGTACAAACTGCAGACCTATCTTCATTTTGCCCCAACTATACAAAATAAAAAAAATATATTTCATGGTTTGTTTAGATAGCTTTATTGCAAAACATAATATACTTAATGACAGTCAATACAGATATAGGAATAATAGATAAACTGAACTCATTATGTAATCTAACTGAGGAAATAAGAAATAAAATTGATAAAAATATATTTAATATTTATATTCATAAACCTTCAGAAGCATTAAATACAATAGATCATGTAATACTTCTTAAGAAATTATTAAAAATTGTAGTAAAGTAGGAATTGCAAATAACTGGGTTCAATAACTGAAAGACAGCAGTATGTACAGGTGGGTAAACACATATCAAGATGGAAGAGAATTACATGTGGGGTCCCCGAGGGATCAGTACTGGAGCCAAAATTGTTTTTGATTTATATAAATGATTTGTCTTTTATCAAATAAATAAAAATGTATTTAGAGGCAGTGTATGACTCGAGGTGGTGTGACTTTGTGGAAAGGTATGGATGATGATATGAAAGGGGTAACCACTTTTCTGCAATTAAAAAATATATATAGCATTTTCAAAAACTATACGGAAGTTAAATAATGAATTATAAATGGATCAGATAAAAGCAATTATAATAAAATAAATAATAAGAATAATATTTTATATATATATATATATATATATATATATATATATATATATATATATATATTGTCACATTGAAACCGCTCTGGTGTCCGTTCTACTGCTGGAGATGTTAACTAGCCGCACTAACGTGCCTTCCTTGTTGACAACCGGCTGTGTTGAGTTGCCTTTTTTTTGGGTTATGTCCAGCGTTTCTCTGATTGATTAACATTGCTTTTGTAAACCCTGCCGTTGAAATTTTATGCAAGCCACAGGGTACCAGACTAACTTCTTTTTGTACCAGAATAACTTCTTGTATAAAATAGGAAAATTGTTGTGCACGGTTGGCCAAGATATTATTTAGCGTGATGGCAGCAAACTGTCTCAAACAAACAATGTAGTGTGCTGCAGCTGCGTACTTTGTTTGGGTATGTAAATTAACCATGTGGCATTTGCGTCTTACAAACAACATTGTTGTGTAAAAATTATATTTGACCTTGGGCAAAAAGGGCTAAGATAAAAGTATTTTTACTTTGAGGGAAATGCACAGGTATTGGTTTTAGATTGATTTGTTTTGACATTAAGCATTTTTGTCATTAGGCTATAGGTTACACAATGTGGCTATTATTTTGGTAAGTAACTCAAAAATATGTAACTCATTACATTTCAGAGACAGTAATATTCTAGTATAAATATATTACTTTTAAATCACAGTACCTAGTCATTATAATGTATTACATTTTGGAAGTAACTTACCCAACACTACCAGCACTACTAAAGACTAAGGATATGTCAATTAATTTTCGGATGAACCCTACCTCCGTTTCTTCAGTCTCTTTTAACTCACAGTCTGCAGAGCGGGCTCACTAATATAATTGCACTGTCATTGACAATACACTGACTTTAGATCTCCGTGTAGAAGCTCTATGTACTAAACCTCCTCAGCCCATGTATTTTTATCATATACTCAAGAATTAGAATGTAGGCCGCACTTTTATGAAGATCTTTTATTCAAGTTTTATTGAAACTATTTTTACTTTTTTTTTGTTGGTTTGGAGCACATTCTCTTAAAAACCAAAAGCTTCTGCGGAATAAAACAAATGCCCCTTCAATCCATGTTTACTCAGACTGAACAGTAAATGTCCAAGCAACATAGACAAAGGTTCATGCTGTAGGTCCATGAAAAGACGCTTATAAAATTAGACAGATGGAAAATTATTACCCGCATCATACATAATGAAGGACAAAGCCACTCTACATTGTTTAGCAAAGTGTTCTAACTAGGCTAAATGTAACCTATGGCAACCATATCTAGGTTTTGATGAACAATGTAGTATTAACAAGGTGATTCATTTCAAAGTCATTCTTTCTGACACTTCACACTCGTCACTCTCAATGAGCTCATCATTCTCAGCCTCGTGGCCTAATTTCCTCTACGGGAGACAAACAAACCTCAAGAGAACCAGACAGGACTCAGATTCATAACAAGATGATTATTATGATATATTGTTATACAAATGCAAAGTGCAGCAACCACACAAGACTAAAAATGGGCTTCTTGTCATTCCCCATAATTGGTGAGATAATTTCACAGTTTACATTGAAAATATTCAAGTCATTAGGACATCATATGTATGTCTTTGTGCCCAAGACGGTAGAAAGCACTATATAAATGCATGTAATTTATCAGTAGGCAACATAATGTATCATAAACATATATTTTTTTCTACTATGCTGTGACCTATGGATGGAACATATTTAAAAAGGACACAGGAGAAAAAGGTTTATTTTATTTTTAACTTCAGTTGAAGTTTTTGAAAATTGAACCACACAATGTTGCCGCCGGCTGGTGGGGCGGAGACAGCTGGAGGAGGAGATCTCAGGTGCCTCTTAAAGCTACAGGAAGCCACCAAGTCTAAAGAGCTTCTTGACGAGCGCTAAAAAGGTAAAACGTTACAGTGCCATTACCTAACAAGGGTTTACGTAAAGTCACCAACTTACAGTATCTTTAACAAACTCTTTTTTCTCTTGGTAAAGCCACAGGACCAATATGAACATCTAAACAGAGGTGTGACAGGACAGCTTTTCTCAGAGACATTGTAGTCACTACACTGAAGTTAGTTAAAGAATAGAACAGTAGTACAATTCAATAACAGCAAAATAAATATTTAAAAATAACAACTTCTGAAGAAGATTCTGAAGTCACTAGAAAAAGGCTAGCTTTTGAAAAATTGTATGCCATGAACAAATGGCTGATAATAGTGAAAGCCCTTGATGCAATGCTCCTTGTAAATGGACACATTTACACTGATGCTTGTTCAAAATGAATGAGACAGAGACAGATAAAAAAAATAAAATTGAAAAAAGAACAGCTCCAAAGTGAGGTTCATAGCAGTAGCTGAATGATAAAGTCTTATCAAAAACACATAGCAGTTTTTTTAACTAAACAATTTCTAATCCTTAATTCCTTGTAGATAACTTGAATTTTTGATCAGTTTTTTTTTTCTGGTCATTTTCTAACTGCTGATGTACCTGAGTGGTGGACACTTGAAATAAGAGGAATATGAATAGTGCTGTGTCTGGATGGGGCTGTAGCTCAAATAAACATCGATGGAATCAATGAGCAAATAGCCGCTCCGCTAATTAGTAGCTTCTCTTTCAAAACAGGGGCTCCTTGTCTGTCTTTGTAAGTAACTGTCCAGGGTCGCTTTGTACTTTTTGTACACCAGAACCCATAGCTGTGGGCCGTAATTGTGACAACTGTTACGATTAGTGGAGCTCGGAATGCAACTAAATGGAAACCAGAAACACAATAAAAAGCCCACAGCAAGAGTTAAAATTGTAAGATGTATTAAAGCCACTTTATGAGATTCACTTTATATATTAGCAGATTGATAAATTTTCTAGAAGTTTGCATATAGACCTTACAAGTCGCCTGGAGTCAAATGAAGAGGGGTGTGGAAAACTTGGTTAAGACTTGGTGCTAAATGATAAGAGAGTTAAAAAACCTTTTTGATGTGTGCTTCAACATAAAATAGCAATAAACAGAGTGAAAGCTTTGCTAAAAATTAATGGGGTATAAGAGTATGGTATACAATTGTATAACTGTGTTTCCTGTAAAATGTTACGTTATTTGCATTTTTCTTAAAGACATAAATTAGGGGTGAGTGTGGATGTCGGAAATGGCAGCTTAAAGGACACTGGAAACAGGTGGGGTTGCAGTGAGGATGGCAGCAGGAAAGAGACTTCACTTTTATTCCTTTGTCCTAAAGACGTGTGAGTAATTACCGCTGTGTGTCCAGTGAGTGTGACTAGTGGTAGATGAAGTCAGAATGGGCAATGGTATGGAGGGGCTTCTTTAGCTTGAGCAAGTCGCAGTTAGCTCTAGCTTCATCAAACTGTGACAAACAGTGGAGTCATTGATGCAAAGTGACACGGGCGAGGAATTAAAATTTGACCCGTTAGGGACAACCTAGATTTAATTGAAGTGACATTTGAAAAAGGGTTTGATTATTATTTTATTTTTTTATCATACAAAAAGTATAGCTGCTAATTATGTAACTCCAAGCCATTTTGGTTTCAGGTCATTTCTAGTAGGGTCATGCACTGGGGCATGTTTTAAGTTTATGTGACACCCAATTTCTGAAACTATAGGCGTAACAAAGATGAGTGCCAGATGGTTGTTTTTATTTATCTTTGTAGACCCTTAGTAATTAATCCATGTGAAGCCATCCATTACAGGTAAATAAATAGTTTCTGAGTGACCCCTGCCAGATTTATAACATCAGAACAATTGGCAAAGGATTTATTCAGCTAACTTGTGGCTTTTTGACAGCATAATGATGCAAACTATTTGATATATAAAATTTGCATAACAAGTTGCATAAAATGTTGTATTACGACTGCATGTTAATGTAAAAAAGGAATAAAAAATACACTTTAAAATAAAATTGCTAATATTACTTGACATCTGCTGATTTTGATGACGTCAAATAAATTCTGGTTTTGTTTTTGTTTAGGCCTGAATTTGCCATTTTTCAGAAATTGTATAAAAATTTACTAAATTGGCAAAGGCAATGTGCCTAATTGATGGTATTTTGAGGGTATAATGATAAAAAATTATGAAATTATTGAGTCCAAGACAAATTTCCTCAAGGGGACAATAAAGTGTATTGTGATCTTTTAAAGCCATTGTGTGTGATTCCTGAAATGAAATGGGAATGAAAATGAGAACCAGGTGAAGACTTTTTTAATGAAGATATGGTTTGTTGAGCCACAGACAAGTAGTCACATTCAAACCACACCACATATCTACAGATTTGACTTGTAAATTTTATTATTAAAGACAACACATATTGTGGGATTCTATTTGGACATGAAATTTAAATGGGGGATGCGGGCTGAATGTTCAGGAACCAATGCAAACAGCAAAATTTGTATACGTTGGATATACACTTGAGGTCACACAGTGTGAAAAAAACTAAAACCTCTCAGTCTTGTTATAACTTAAGTTAGAGAGTTAGTCTCCTATTGTACTAGCTTTCACACAAAAACTCAAAACGATATGTACCAACTTTGGGCTCTGCAATGAAAGTACAAGACGGACAAGGATGGGTATAATAGAGCTTGCAAATGACCATAGATTGTAATTGTATGGAGTTTCAGTTACACATCCCAACCTATCTTCCATAATAACACAAAATTGTTGTAAAATTATTTTCCTTTTAACATAATAACATCTATTAAAGGTTCAACAGCAGCTCAGTGGGAATGCAATCTAACAGGGCCACTGCCAGATCTCGGCAGGTAAAATAACCCTATTTTTGATCCATTTTGAAAGGCCTGTGTGGATAAAAATACAATGTTTTTGCTATTTAAAAAGATGGATGGTGTTGTGTCACAACAGCGCCTGTGAGTCTGTGAGCGCAGCGTTTTAATGGCTTTCTTCACAACAGTGGGGGCTTTGTTTTTGCAGAAGTTTAGGAAGACGGCGCGGCAGTCTGACTGTGCCAAAGACATCATAGGGTTTACACATAGGTAATAGATTTAAATAAAGTAGTCTGGCATTTTCTTTCAAAGGCCTGAGCTGAGAGGATTAAATGTAGTTTAATTTTAGCCTGGCTCTAATTTTCTTAAGTTCTAATTTTCTAGGTTTCTTATTTAACTGTGCCCTTTCTCTCTTCATCTTGTTTAATGCAGATTGCTGAGACGTCCAACTCTTTCCTCAATCGGATGTTGAACAGAGACACCATCACAAGAATAACGTATAAAAGTAAGTGCACTACCTAACACTGCCACAACCAAAAGAGGGAGTCTAGACTGGTGTAAATATACTTTTGGGGTACATATTATAAAGTACATCAAAAGTAAGATTTTAAATGGAAACAGTAAATTTTACAGAATGTTTGTCATTTGTCGTTTGTCACATGTTTGACATACATAGCTTTAATCGTGTACAGATGCATATGGAAATTATGGGCAATGTTCACACTGCCATGTGAAACCTTGGTGCCCCAAAACCAGTGCACCAAGACCCGACAAGAAATTTCTCTCGAACTGACAGTTGTATGATGATATGTATTTTGGCATCACAATTAAAATGCCCCTGATGGTTAATAAAAATTAGTTTTCCATGTCCTGAAGGAAACAAATGTGGGTCGGTTTAGCCCTGACTACATAAACCAGTGGACGTAATAAAAAAAAGTACAATTGATCTATATTTACAAACTATGAATTGAGATTTGTTAATGAGATTATGTGTTGAGGAGAATAAAATGATTGTAATCTGTTTCCATTGCTGAGTGAAGATGCTTTGGGATAGCCTCAGTGAGTTTCCATATGCTGCTGATGCAGAAGAGGCGTCGGCAAGGCAGCATGCTAGACAGCTGCTCTCCGGAGGTTTGCCGACAGAAAGCCCCGGGCCTGTTTGAAAAAAGACACAAATAATTGGATTAATGGGAGAGCAGTGCACAGCAGGGTAAACACACTGCCCTCCAGTGGCTGAACAGAAGTCCGAGCTCAGAAGAGTTCTGAGAGCTGTCAAAGCCCCTCAGATGTGTGCTCTCCTGAACTCCCCCAATCCCCCTCCCCCTGAGGCTCCAGAGGCCTGAGGCAAACCCTGGCACTGCACATGCTTTCTATACATACAGTATACACTCGAGCAAAGAGAATTATTTATCTGAGTACACCATCAAAGACCAGCTCTGCACATGAAGGTGGGGAGCACATGCACATCAGATGAGTGCTACTCTCGAATTAGTCTACAGTTGTCAAATGGTTTCAAATGCAAGAAAGATTCTATGCTATTATCCTTAAGGCCAGTAGTTTGTATTGTTTTTTTTTTTTTTAATTTGATTTTAATTTAGGCTGTAACCTACTGTCGGTAGCAGATTTGGAGAACTGTACATCATTTACTTTATTTTGTGTACTATAGTGAGTCTGGTAGTATTCAGGCAGAACGTAACCATAGATCCATATGATAACCATAAAATACTGCCAGCATAGTACTGTAGAACACACTACGTATATATTTCCTTAAAAATGTCTGCCTTATTTCTATACAGATAATGTGCTGATATATGCAATGGTTTGTCTCTGACTCTATTGTCATTACAGATGATGCATATCTCCTGACCGGCCTGAACATTGAGGAAATCTACCCAGAGACCAACAGTTTCATTACGTACGATGGCTCTATGACCATTCCTCCGTGCTATGAGACAGCCACATGGATTGTCATGAACAAACCGGTGTACCTCACACGCATGCAGGTAAACACTTCCCTCCTACAACTCCCAGCATTCCTAGTGGGCCGGTCGGCCTTGAGCAGTGGGTTTAGTCTTGGCTGTTGTTGAGCCTGGGAACCCTTTCCATATACTGCTGGAACTATTCCCAAAACTCTTTCAGATCTTCTTTTTATGCTTTGGATAATAATACACTGGATATTTCTTCTCATGTGTAATCTATTTCAATTCTGCTAACAAAAACTGCCATGAGATTTGAAAAGAAAATCATCTCATCATGTCTGTTGTCTGGATTCTGGTTTGTCCTGTTGGGGGAAGTATACATGTGCAATCAGAAGCCGGACCATTCAAATAAACTCTGGTTCTGGTTCTGCCTCAAGACATAGTTGTAGGCCCACTTCAAGGTAAAAAACTGGTGCGGTTCAATTGAGGTGAGAAGCAAAGCAGACCCAAGAACAAAACAAAAACAGGACGTGGCCCAATGTATCAATTGCATAAAACACAAAATAAACTTTCTTATGATGTGAAAATGTCAAACAGTGACAAGAATTCTAAAATAATGTGCTGGTCAACTCTGTGTGCCATTGCAGAAGCTCTTTAACCTGAGTCTTTAATTAGCTAGGGTCCTATATAACCTATACAGTACCAGTCCCTAAAGTAGGTCGCCCAGTTGATCCAAATCATTATAGACCAGTAGATCTCACCTCTTATTATGAAAACATTTGAAAGGTTGCTAATTATAATCTTAAGATCACTGAGTAAACATGTTCTAGATCCCCTCCAGTGTGCCAACAACAAACCCATTGGTGTTGAGGATGCTATAATATATCTGTTCCATAGGGTCTACTCACACCTGGATGAACCAGGTGGTTATGTTAGAGATATGTTCTTTGATTTTTCAAGTGCATTCAACACCATCAGCCTGGCTATTCTTAATGAAAAATGTAGGAGTCTGTGGGTGGACTCATCTTTTCTCACTTGGATCACTGATTACCTGACAGGTAGACCACAGTATGTCGGGCTGGGGAACTGTATCTTAGAGACTGTCATTAGTAGCACAGGGGCTCCTCGAGGTACTGTTCTTGCTCCATTCCTCTTCAAATTATACTCTACATATTTTAATTATAACTCTGAAACCTGCCTCATTCAAAAATACTCTGATGACACAGCATTAGTGGCTTGTATTAAAGAGGAACAGGAACCTTATTGAGAACTTTTAGAGATGGAGCCAAGAAAGTGTCTCATTCTGAACTCCTCCAAAGAGATGGTCCCTAACTTAAGGCGTGATACACCCAAAACTCAAACTGTGACCATCAGTGGAAAAGACATTGAATTAGTGTCCACCTATAAATACCTGGGAGTGCATCTGGACAACAAGCTGGACTGGTCCATAAACACAGATGGCCTTTATATGGAATGGCTGCAGATGATTTATCAGGCAGTAATGCCAAAATCTTTTGTTTCTAAGCATTACTCTTGGGGGGGCAGTCTCAGAAAATCGATTCAGACTCAAAACTAATATAGAGAGCTGGTTAAACTACAGTTGTTATTTAAGAGACTCTGGTTAAAGCAGTGGGAGGCAGTAGCTCAGTGGGTAGAGCAGGGCAAGACACTTGGGCAAGACACTTAACCCACCTTGCCTCCAGTGGCTGTAACACTGGTAATTAGGACAATGTAAGTCAGCTAAATGAATAAATGTAAATGTAAATGCAACAGACACACAACAGAACAGATGATTATACTGAACAACATGGCCCATCCCCAGCATTAGGCTTTTAAACAACAGAGAGCAGCCAGTGGACGTCTGAGATCAGTGAGCTGCAGGACAGAACCCCACAAGAACTCCTTTTTGACTGCCATAGGACTCTACAATGAAACCGCAAATGGCAGATGAAGACTTTTGACTCAACTAAATAAACTCATTTGAAGAGATCTAACAACTAAATTTCCCCTTGGCAATTTTGAATTTTTGGAATAATGAATTTTAGAACAGTGAGAGTGACAAAGTCCATGGTTGGGTAGTATATTGCCATGGGCCCATGAGTGAAAAGGGGGCGTCCAGTGTTTATTAGATTTTATACTAGACTATGTGCATAATAACAACAAACTCACCAATTACAAGTATTTATTTTTAGTAGATCCTCAGCAATGAATTAAAATTTCAAAGTACATTTAGCCATTTGCAACATTCTTCATATTCACTTCAAATTCCACTTCTCAGTAATGTAAACACCTTTGTCTTTGTCTTCACAGATGCACTCTCTGCGGCTCCTTAGCCAGAACCAGCCATCTCAGATCTTCTTGAGCATGAGCGACAATGTGCGCCCAGTCCAGCCTCTCAACAACCGCTGCATTCGCACCAACATCAACTTCAGCATGCAGGGCAAGGACTGCCCTAACAACAGAGCTCAGAAGCTCCAGTACCGAGGTACCAATTACTATTCAACTCTTTCTGATAATCTTCATTTATTTTTAACACAATCAATGCAAGTCATTACTTTAAACCAGTGGCAGTATTTTTGGTACTTACATGGTGTTTCCCTGATTGGATAAGATTACCAGTTAATTGGCAGTTACTGTTTTTTCAATAACTTCCAGTTTTTTATCTAAAGTACCTGCACTCATGCCAGGTTAATGCTCTACATAAACTCTTTTTTAGGAGCATTTTAGAAATACAAAAGCTTTTGTATCAGGTTATATGTTAGGTCACCTGCAAGATAAAATGTACATTTTACACATACATCTGAAAGTACGTAAACTATCTGTGACTATTGGAGCTGCAATGGAACGATGGGAGCTTGGGCAGACTAAAGCCCCAACCCCAACCAATAAAGGAAATCATTACTAAATATCTCAATATCTTTAAAATAAATAAATATTATAGTATAGTATATTATATTATATTATACAACATATATAGAAGAACTGTGCTTTCTCAGAAAATCCTAAACTAGTTAGCTAACATGTCTGTGGAGTTTCTCAGTCATCCTGGACATATTCCCCAAATCGTTTTTCTCTAAAAGCGTTAACATCTGAGGGGGTAGTTATGCTAACAGTCCTAACGTTAAACCCCTCCCTCAATTTCAATGAATCACTTAATACTTATTTCATGGTCTTAACAATCTTCAACCAGTATTTTATCAATGCTTGACAAAGTGAAACATTTGGCATTAGTTGGCTTGCATTAACTCAACTGAAATGTTCACTCTTATGTGTTGAATGTAATCAGAAATACACTGTTCATTCAGCTTTCATTTCCGGAAATGAATCTGCACCTCTGTCTGTTATCTGAGGTGGGAATATTGCTCTCAGTCACACTTGGTCTAATTTGTTCTAGCTATGACATCCAATAAATTCCAAAAGAATTACTGCAAGATCTAGGCTCAAATGGAATTTGACTAGAGGAAGTTGTCTGTTGACTGATAAAGAAAGCTACTCTACAGAGTCAGATGTGTGGATGGCAGTGTACACCTGTTTGGCTCTGGCCGGTCCAGCAGCCGGCACAGATTTGGTAAAATGTACAACCTGGAGCTATTACTGCAGTCTGTTTGTCATCTCTCATTTCATATGATATTTTTGGCCCGATGCTGTACAAACGGCTAAATCTCACCCCTGAAGCCTAAATAAACCAGGGCCGTTCACAGTTCCTGCTATTCATTGTTTTATTTCAAAGCTATGTTAGGTTTATGCCACAGTGGCCCCCACACCCTGGGTCTGTTTTTCTCTCAGACCTTTTATTTCAGAGTGTTTTTTGTGGTTTGGTTTACACCTGAAGGGTCTCCCATTAACGTTACTGAACAAAGTCAAGTGCTGAAAAAGTCTTACCAATCCCTATGTTTTAAATAAACCTCAAGTTATACCATCAACACTATCCAGTTTTTTTGTCTAGAGATAGAGACTTTCAGGAAGTCAGGAAGGAACTTTCAATGCTGATTTGGCGATACAAAGAAGGAAAAATATTAGACTTTTCCTATTTTACAAAGCATCCCAAATAAGGGCACTTACTCGGGTCATTTGCCCAATGTTGTTCCCTTCTCTCTACTGTCTACTTTTCAATAAAGTTTTTTTTTTTTTTTTTTTTTTAAAGGGAGCTAAACATTGCAGTCTGTTGACAAAATGGAAGCCTCACTTGGTAGAGGTCTGGTTGAAACCTTAGGCATTGCCTGGGAATGAAGCGTCATAAAAGAAGAACATCCAATATCTTGTCTTTTAAGTCTTGACCCACTGTGAATGACCATAGATTAGGGTAGAAAGCTGATTGACCAGTAAATCTACAAACCAAAATACAGGATTACCAAAGTGTTAGATATTTAGAACGGTTATGTCGTGGAAACTGACACCATACCACTCTAGTCCACTGTAAAGCTTAAATTGCAAAGGTCTTCTCCAAAGGGCTACCTGGCTTATATTACTCAGTCCACATGTTACTGCCAGGGGCAACAGCCTCATCTTCTAATCTGACTCTACTCACTTCTCTTGAATATAAAAAAGACAGTGTACAGTGCAGAAATATTGGTTTCAAGCTGCTATTCCCACATTGGAGGATTCTTATTGCTGTTTAAATCTTTCCCTAAAGTGCCATCTGAAAAAATGAAAAGACATGCGCAGGCTTGATTTTTTTTTTAATTGTTTAGGAACTCCAATCTGAAGTGAGATGCCATTGGAGGGTCATAATAACAATAATGATAACCTCCAGATTGGGAACAACAAAACATTCTTGTCCTCACAGAGATGGCATCAAGACAAATTATGTGCGGCAAAGGATGTTTTACATTGTAGTTATTCCAAAATGGAAGTCAGAGGCGCTACCATGTGTAATTGCTCTTATTAGTAGTCATTCTCCAACACTAATGACATATCATTGATTACATGCCAGTCTTAAATTATTCATTTTCAAGAATTTGTCTTTTACAGGTCTGTTACATGTCTCTTTCCAGTTTGTGAAAAGATCATTTTAACACTGGTGATGGTGCCACTTGCAACTTGTTTGGAAGATGGCCACTTTTTCCGCTGAGTTTCACTCCAGTGGTGTTAACTGTAAGGTGTGAATGAAACCACTCAAAACACAATGTCTAAGGAACAGTCTCAATGTGCGAGAGCAACTGTGGCATAAACCTGACTTAACTAATAATTAAAAGAATAAATTGCAGGCTCTGTGGACTGCCAATTTTTGTTTATGGATCAGGGGTAAGATCAGGTCATTTGTGCAGTGTCAGCCCAAAAATATCATCTATTTGGAAATGCTTTGACCTGGTTGCATTAGAGTGGTTCAATTTCCAATAAGTGGAGCTAAACACTCAAGTGAAAATTAGAAGCAAAAGGAAATAATGGAAATGTTTTTCTAAATTAAGCATTTCTTGTTCTTGTAACAAACATCATATCATCACACGTCATCAAACGTCATATTGGCTACATTGCCTTATAAAATCGTCAAACTTAAAAGCCATTTACGCAGCCATGGTTTATTGCTTTTGTTACATCCAAAAGGTAAAAGGACCCTTTCCAAACCTTCATTCTGCTGCTATACACTACCGCACATTCACTCTATAAATTTAAGTATCTTCTCCTTAATATTTTATTGATAAAGATAAAAGGCTACAGTAAACGCAAAGATATCACAGAATGGTGCTAATATAAACCTCACTTCTGTCTTTCTGTTCTCTTTCAGTGAACGAGTGGTTGCTAAAGTAGCCTGTCTCGGATGAATCAGCCATGGCGAGTCGGTGAGGCAACGAGATCAACAGCGCATCTCATCAAAGAATTTTTCATAGCATTGTATAAAGTTTGGACAAACCAATGAACTTTGCATTGGAAGAAAAGAGGCTGCTGTTTTCATACACTGAGAAGAGACCTTGATGCTAACACATGCTAAGCCCTTTCCCCCCACTGTACAATTCAATCTATAGAGACATTTTGATACTTTTCCCGGAGAACCCGGAGAACAGCTAAAAAACCGAGCATTTATTTGATAGCCTCCCATGCTGACGGACAATGTTGGGACTTTGTACATAGAGCTATCAGTCAAAAACTCCAAGAACTGAGTCACTGCCCCACCAACCCGACGTCCAGATGATCAACACAGACAGTTCATGAAAAACGAGGCATGCTAGCGGCAAAATCAACCAAGATGACACAGCCTTACCAGCCCATTTTCCCGAAACCAGAGTCACGTCATGAGGCAAATATTTACCTGCTTTCTAATGGCCTCCGAGCTACCAGTGTCTTGGCCTCATTTGTACATATGATAATTATGAATACTGCAGAAAAATGAATATGTAAAGAAAAGTTATGAAGTAAAATTCAAAAGATATTTAAAGAGGATTTAAAAAAGAAAAAAAAAAAGAATTTTAAATGCTTGGCGCACTTTGAATTCTGGAGAGTCTGAGTTGATGCCTTTTTTCTGTTTTCTCGTTTACAATGGTCATACACTGTGTTTGAGTAATGTTATCCGCCCAATAAATGTGTCTGGAAAGTTTGCTTTGGATAATGTTTGACTTCATGGGGAGGTGACTTAATGTAATGTATTTGTTTTGTACCGTTACATATTAAATGTGTTAATATTAAACCTCAGAGGAAAGAACATATTATCATATTGGCATTGACTAACCAAAATGCAATACCATATTGGATCATTGTGTTGTGCAGATAAAATTTAACGTATTTTCCTGAAATAGGGTGACAAGCGCTTGAGTTTACACCTAAATTCAGGGTTTTCTTTCTCAGACCTAGACAACTCACAGTTTTCTGTTTCAAAAACAAGTCTGTGGAGGTTCTCAGTCATCCAGGACATCTTAAAAAAAGGTTTGAGTAAAAGCATCTGGACTTCGTTTTCAAGGTGATGATGTTACGCCTCTGTTCCAAGAGACTTCTGAGAGAATTCTGAGATCAGCTGGTAAGAGAGCTGATCTCTAAAGGGAGGAGTTTCCCCTGAAACCAAACCTGATGGACCAGGCTGTTCTGTTGTTGGTCATGAAAGGGAGGTGTGACTCCATATTTGAAAGTTGTTAAGGCTCCGTTTCAAAAACAAGTTTGAAGTGAATTCAGTCAAATCTGTTCACTCTTAGGCCCATCCTACACCCTCGCTCTACCCACCTCCACTCAACTTGCCCATTCAAGCTGAGGGTCTGCCATCTTTAGGGCTATATAAAACCAATAAGTGTCAAGTGGTTAATAAAATCCCCTACAGCAGGCTGATGCTACTCACTGAAATCACTGAATGGATCAAGAACACTTCCAGATGTCACTGTCTGTGAACATACAAAAGCAAATTAAAGTTGTGTCATGCAAAGAAGAAGACACATGTGAACACAGTACAGAAAGCCATTATTAATTAATTAATTTATTTATTTATTTTAAGTCATCCACAAATGGATATGGAAAGCCAGTTTTAAAAAAACGTTACAGATTAGTAACTTACAGGCTATAGTTTGATGGATAATACCATTTATTAGAATTTGTGTAACTGTTTTTTTTATATACATATGTATTTTCAATATAGGCCTACACTTTTAAATACATTGCTAAAACTTAGGACGTTTTCTAAATTGTACAATTTCAAAGGTCATAGCTTTACCACAAACGTATGGAGCAGTAATGTAGTTTCAGGTGTTACATAAATAAGCATGGCTTAAACTGGAAATCTGCATCTGAATTCTTGACATTTCCTATAGCCATGGTTTCTAAACTCATCATATACATTCATATGATTTGCAAGTCTGAGTTGTTTTTCTCTAGTTGTGGATGCTACAGGAGCTTATTGTCCGTCCACAGGTAATCGTGACCTGTCACTCTCCTTCACCGGTGTAGCCTAACAACACGAAACAGGTTCAGTGCGCTTGTCTTAATTCCAGTGCTTAGCCAAGGAGCTTATATTGTGTCAGGGTCAAGAAATGGAAACATTTTAATTCAAGAATGAGTGTGTTAAATGCACAACTTAAAATATTTATATAAAGAAAAAAAAAAGTGAAAGAGAGGGTCAGTGGGTGGGGTTTTTGGCCCACTAGACTCGTCTGTGAAGGTACTCAGTCTTTCAGGACATCTTAAAGAAAAGGTTAAAGGCAGAGCATCTGGACTAGGTTTTCAAAATGAAGACATTTCATCTCTTATTCCAAGAGACTTTATTAATTCTGAAGTCAACTGATAACAGAGCTAAGATTATTTCTCTAGAGGGGGTTTTGACTCTGATGGGACCAAGCTTTCTTCAGTTTGCGGAGAAAGTAGAGGCATGTCTGAGCCTTCTTGGCCAATGATGTGGTGTTGATTGTCCAGGAGAGGTCCTTAGAAATGTGAAGTCTCAAGAAGCACTGTTGATGGTCAGTGACAGCTGCTGTAGAGGTCTTCTCCTGAAGGCCTTGGCAATCTTTTTTTGTTATTATGCACTTTCAGGGTGAGATTGTTGTTATATAGCATGTTTAAGACCAGACAGAAGGTTTTCAGTAATTTGCCCTTCTCATTTTGTACAGTGGCTTTTATCCTCTTCTGTATGCCTTCATTCTGTATGATAATTGAAACACCAATGGAACTGTTTACTGTAATTTCACAAACAATAACAAATTCACAATATTGTGTTTTTGTTGTTTAGTCTTTTGAAATATGTTGTCTCTGAAAAGTGTGTCCAGAAACCGTTTCTTTTACTCTCAGCAACAAAATCTAAACCCTCATTACCGCTTGAGCCCTGCACAGAGAACAGGCCGCTTCTTTTTGGTACCTCTTGACCGATATGCTATCATGAGATCTGATTTTGAACACATAAAAGAATCATAGAGTCTAAGTAATAATCATTAGTTTAGATGTTTTATGCCTGCATTTTTTTTACCTATATTTCTACCTAAAATACTTCAAATAAAAGGAAGCTTGTATAACTTGCAATAAAAGTCTGTTAAGCGTGTCATAGGGGACTCCTAAATCTAAGCCAGACCTTCCTGGTCTGTTTTTCTGCGGTTTATTGCTCCGAGGTTATGTGCAATAAATTATTATTGGGCACTACGTTTTTTGGGAAGGTTATTGTATAAAATCTAATCAAATTTGTTATTTATTACCAGATCCAATACAAAGAGAACTTGATATGTAAATGTGTTTTTTTTATCCAGTCTGGTACTGGCGCAACTGAGGCATCCAGGCCTGCACTGTCTGTTTCCATAACAGTGTCCCGCAGCATCAATCCCACTCTCCCAAACCTCCTTCATTATCTCACAATCAACTCAGGATGCCTCTCCTTGTAGCTCTGACGCTGAGAGAAATACTGTCTCAAAGCATCAGGCAGGCTCAAACACCTAGGTTTGTTTTTTTAACAGATCTGTAATAAAAAGGAAAAGTTGGGAGGATGTAAAAAGAGAGTTCCCTGAAGCCACCAACAGCCAAGCATACACAACAAAATATCCAGTGTTAAATCAACACTGTGGGTGGACTCATATTAACACCCATCCACTATGAAAGTGTTAAAGCCTTAAACAAAGATGAGTGAGCAGGTCGAAGACCATGAGTGACAGTCACAGAGAGCAGACAGAGATGTACTCTAAAGTTCATTTTTAATGGAGACCCAGAAAGTCTTTTCTTGAGACACTTTTATGACCTGTAGGCATTTTACAGTTCAGTCAGAGACTCTGAGGATTTGAGTGTTGAGTATAAACATCTGTAAAGAGAAGAAAAAAAATTAAACTTGTTTATTCGAATAATTGATTAATCAAACTAAATAATTGATAGCTTACTCAATTACTAAAATTATTAATAACTGCAGCACTGATCGTAATCATATATTACTAATGTTGGGAATCAACAATGAATATATTTTGGTAGCACTTGCTTTGGGATTGTCTGGAATCTCTGTTTTTTGTTGTCCCTAAAAGTAAATTATCAAAATGCCACATAAAAATTTACTTGTGGCCTATCACCTGGCCATATAAAATTTAAGTCAAGGCCTTGCATTTGACATTTGACATTTTATAGTCACCAGAAAATAATGCTGTGTTATTTTGGGCAATACAATATGGCATAGCCCTACCCAATGCTATATTATATATTCACCAAAAAGCAGCTTGAGAGACAGTTCAACAGTCAAAAGGAGACTGTTGAACTGTCTGCTTGAGATCAAACAGACAACTTTTTTGCACTACTGCCTTGAAGCCAAAATGCACACACTCTCACTTTCTACGGAACAGTGACAGGAAAAATACAGCCTTGAATAAACTTACCTTTGCTGAGAGAACATCTCCACTCCACATCATTTACGTCTGTCCTGTTTTTTTCTGCTCTATATTCTATCTCCACAATGTTATAGAAGCCAAGTGTATCTTTCAACTAAATAATGATGAACAGTAAGAGCAGAGTCGTACTGTTGTCAAGGCAGTGGAAACATAACAGTGTGTTCAAAGAACCTTTTATGCTAATCCAAGCCATTACAGTGATATTATATTATACTATATTTCAAATATGCAGCTTACAAAACACTGGAATAATAGATGCATTTGTCCAACAGGTCAAATGAATGTGTTTTGCTGCATTGAAGCATATGAGCCATTAGGATTCAAAACAGATGAACTTTGCAGAACGGAAATCTTTGTAGTCTTTAGATGAGTTCAACAAGTGTACACATATAACTATTTTACCTGCAAGCACAAAAAGGTAACATTTTCTTATTAACTTAAGCGTGGTCTACACTGTACGATTTTTGTAATCTTATAGTATATGTGCAGGCCACAATGTAAAATAGGTAGACCATAATGTACAGCATGTTCACACAGAGCGATGGAACAAACATTGAGTCGTGGCCACAACTAAAGTCAGCTGGAGCGCACACTCTCAATGCTGTGTGATTGGTACACCAAGCCTTCATAGTGCCAGTGAATCTTAAGTTAGTGCTTGCTTTAGCAAATTTTCTGTGCATTTAAAAGAAAACTCTTCAAAAGTGACCTCTGTTTTTGAGTCCCAAACAGAACTTCTACTCCGTTTCTCCTGCATCTTTGTTGTTTTTTGGCGATATTGTCCCTGTGTGGACGCGTCAATGAGCAGCACTATGCGATGATTCCTCTAGATATCTAACACTACTTGATACTTGTTGCAACGTACAACCACTGTTTTTGAGCTATTACAGACAATCTTTCCTACGATTGCATGTTTTTTGTCTGAGACGACCGGAAATTATTTAGTGTAGACCAGGCTTTAAGGTATGTGTACAACAACAGGTACAGCACTCTGCACGGCATGGAGAGTGCCTTCTGCTCTGTAAACGTGAAGTCATGCAAGTGCCTTTAGAAGTTGTGTTCTTTCAAAACTTAGATCTGTTTCCAATAATTAGAAAAAAAAAAAAAATCCTAAGTGAAGAGGTTTCTGGTTTGTTCTAGAAAATGACAAATAAGTATTGAGCAAATTTACTCTGACTCGTGTTGGTTCAACTGTACACACTGTACAACTGTTAGCCTACAGAACTTACACTTAAACACAAATCCAATAAAATAAAGACAGTAAAAACAGCTCTATAAGAAATACATTTTCTTTCTAATTAATTACAAAAGCGGCAAAAATAAAAATAACAGAAAATATTGAGTAAAATGTTGCTGGTAGAAATAATTCTCAAGGACTGTTAACACATAACAGTTTTTTTCTGTAATATTTACTTTAATAAAGTAAAACCTTGGTAAATATTACAGAGGATTTTGATCAGTGTAGGGGGCATCCGCCAGAATGAAAAACAAAGTTAGTACAAAAGCTATCCTTGGACCGTAGACAGTTATAATTTCATTGCTATTGTTACATTTGTACAGGGTGAATTTTATTTATTGATTTCCTCCTTGAATTCCCTCGTCTTTGTGCTGTTGGATGTTCATTGAGAGACGCATTCCCTTGTTTCCTGGCAGAAGGTGTTGAAACAATGACTAAAATTTAGAAAGGAAGGAAGCAAATTTTTGATTTATTGTACATCCAGAAGCAGACATGTAAAACATTTTTAAGGTTAAGTCTTGGTTAGTCAATGATAACGTGCTGTGAATCCAAACCTTGCCACATGGGGAACGTGCTGCTATGAGCCACTTAACTACATAATTGATTGGTTTAGGTGAAGAGTGCTGGTCAGCAAACGAGCACTGGAAGAAGAACAGGGGAGAATGCTGCATGGGGAAGATGCACAAGTCATGTACTGCTCTGCTATGTCAACCTAAATAATATAAAACTGGCTACTTCACATTCACACCATGCCAGTGTTGAAATGGTAACACAAGATAACATGCACTGGAGCTAACAGCTACTATGCACTGAGCACAGCTTCCACTCTGTAAAACGGCTGTAGTAATTTAAAGAACATTTTAAATAATCAAAAAGTTAAAAAAAGTAAGTGTTAGTGAGAGAGTAAATCCACATGTGCAGTGGTGAGAGACGATGGAGGTATATCCATGTACAGCTGCAGTAAACGTTAGTTTTAATAAACTTAGAGGTGCATAAAACATTCTGAAGCCAAAACTCACATGGCTCTGCTCATACAATGGGTAATAACATTGTTCTATGGCCTGGGATATGTGTTTGCACTCAGTTAGGAAAAGGCCTAAACCTAAAAATTGTGGAAAAAAACTTAACATTCTATTTTATTGCTGTATTGTGTCTTGGAGCTAAAGAAGGCCACTTTTGACCCAGATAACATGGGAATATGCCCAAACTGGGACCATACTGACCCGACGTGTACTATGTACTGTACTGCTTCAGTGGAAACAAGTCTTTGGAGACACACATTGACAAACAAACCATTTACACATTTATTTATTCTGTCTTTCTGGACAATTTGGATTCACCAGTTTACCCATCTATTAGCCACAGGGATCAATTCAATAACTTTCTTGCTTCTTGCAACAAGTATAGAGAAGTATTTGTCCTAGCCAGACTCTCCAGTCGGGTAGAAGTGTAAAAATAGTGCGTTGGCCAAACCGGTGGAAGTCTCAGTCTTTGGCAGAAGAGCAGACTCTGGTTGGCTCCTGTCACATCAGAGTCAACGAACACATCTGCTCTTGGCTTCTGTGGCTCTTTAATATTCACAGGAACTCACAGGAATCCGCTGTAAAAAGCCCACAATGAATAATTGATGGGGCGTGCTGCACCCAGCACCTTCCTTCTGTTAATTGGATTTCAAAAAAGAAAAACAGAAAGAATGGAAAACAAGAAGATTTAAAAAAAAATGAAGACATTGTTATTACACCTCTGGTTTACAGATAGTAAGAACACAATTATTCATCCTCTTAACCTCGAGTCACGTTCTGCCAGTGTTTGCAGTTTGTAGCTTTGCATTTCACTGTTGCCTAAGACCATAATGGAGATCAGTAGCTCATTTACGTTTTTATTCAAATGTAATGTAACCTACTGGTCGGTGATTTGTCAGAAATGTTTTGATTTATTTGGTTTAATTTTCTATAAGATTATTTTGAACATCACCAAAGATGGACTGGGAGATGGAAATGAAGCGTGAGTTGTGGACACAGTTGTTGAGGTCCAGACAAGAGAACAGTGTGGTGCTGGAGAAGTGAAAGGATGTAAGTGAACATTCAATTGTTCTCTAAACAGCTTTGAACCCCAGCCAGTGGGCACTGGTAAGAATAAAAATGAAGGGGGCGCTGCTGCATTTTTGGCTGGCGATATAACACTCTTTTAGATTCAGTTTACAAATATTTATACTTAATAGAGTAGCATAAATTAAAAATAAATTGCGCACTATTTGCAGTATATAGACAAAAATAAACCATTATTTTTACTTTGCAGCAAAGTAGCTTCCTGGACCTGATGTCAGACTCATTCCTGTTTTTAGGGGCCAGTGAGAGCAGACTGTGGGTGTGCCAATAAAACCAGGTCATAATACAGTCTTCCATGTGTCACTGCGGTCTGGTTAGTTGTAGCTCCATGTATCAAAGTAGATTTATGGCACACGGAGGTGCAATAGGCTTGTTTGACATCTACAGCCTGTAATCTGCAGTTTGCTGTGGCAGTAGCTTATCAGTGTATTCCGCAGAACAATAGTTTAGAAGACCATATCATGTGTTTTACAGGTATAATCTACAAATATGGCTAGATTTTGTTTTAGCCAATCATAGCAACCACCCACTAATTTTCAATGACAGCTGGAGATCTTGGAAAAGGAACTATTACAAAAGAAACTTGAAACACTGAAGATTTAGTGCATTGTAATTAAATGAATGTTGTGGGTGGAGATTGTCGCAACTAGGATTTGAAATCTTTCACATTACTGTCATTTATTACTGAAAATGAAAATGGTATAGTGAAACTTTGAACTATAACTGTATGGAGTAAATAATACATATGTAAATGATTAGATCAGTATTTTAATTGTACTTAAAAATAGAGATTCATACTTACAGTTTTCTCAAAATTTCCTCATGGTCTTTTTCCACTTCGCTTTTAGTCTCTTCTGCTCTCTAGTAAAACATTTGCATTAAGTTTTTCCTATATTTTCTATATGAATGAAGGAATGCAAAAGTTTTATGATAATTTTGTGCTTAAAACAGAAGCCCAGTCCAAATAGGCTTACAAGACACCACCACTTAAACAAAAAAACAAAGACCAACACTCTACAGTAAATATTTAAGAAGCTCTGTTTAAATAAACAATTGTGCTGTTTTGTCAAGACTAGTCACAAATGTGACAACATACACAACACATACAACACACTAAAAATCCAATCATGATCTGATTACTTAAGTTATTAGAAGTGATCAAGTAAACTGCTTAATCTGATTTATTTTATCTGATAATGGCAGTTATTTGATTATGAGAAATCAGATTAACACACCTAGATTTCTCCCCAATACTTAGACTTCTTTGTGCATGTATACCCGTTTCTTAGATTTTTTTTCCATTCTTGTACATGTGCGCATTTGTAAAAAAATAAAATAAATAAAAACTTGTAAAAACTGAAGTAATGTTTTTTTTTTAGTCATAACATTCACAGAGATCAAACCCATTTGACCAACCACAACAAACCTAGCGTGCAGCTGCGTAAAGTCAAAATCCTACTTTTTGTAGATGATGTTGTCCTGTTGGCTCCATCAAGCCAGGACCTTCAATGTGCACTGGGACGGTTTGCAGGCGTGTGTCAAGCGGCTTGGAACATGGTTCTCAGACGGAAAAGGGTGGCTTGTCCCCTTCAGGTTGCGTCCTTATTGTTAGGATGAGGGGCTTGGCCACACGGGAGGAGCTCAGAGTAGAGCCGCTCCTCCTCCACATCAAGAGGAGGCAGCTGAGGTGACTCAAGCATCTGTTCCGGACTTCTTCCCCGGGGAGGTGTGCCGGGCGCGTCCCAGCGGGATGAGACCCTGGGGGAAGACCTAGAACACGCTGGAGGGACTACAGTGGCAAGAAAAAAGTATGTGAACCTTTTGGAATTTTTTAATTTGTCATCTGTCAAGGGTATTGACAAACATAATGTGTCTAAAAATAATGATTTTTCATGACTTTATTGAACACACTCTTTCAAAATTTAAAATGGTAAGTGAACCCTTAGAATTAATAACTGGTTGACCCTTGGCAGCAATCACCTCAACCAGGCGCTTCCTGTAGCTGTGAATCAGACCTGCACATCGCTGAGGAGGAATTTTAGCCTATTCTTTCTGGCAGAATGGCTTTATCTCTGTCAAATTATTTGGACATCTCATGTGTGTGGTCCTCTTCAATTTAGTCCATAACATTATTTATTTCTATTGGGATGAGGTCTGGGCTCTGACTTGGCCACTCCAAAAGGGGGATTTTGTTTTTCTGAAGCCATTTTGTTGTGGCCTTGCTCCGGGGTTTTGGGTTGTTGTCCTGTTGTATCATCCACCTTCTACACAGTTTCAGCTGACGTACAGACATCCTCACATTATTCTGAAGAATTGTCTAATATACTTGGGAATTCATCTTCCCCTCAATGTTTGAAGCTGGGCAGGCCCTGATGCAGCAAAGCAGGCCCAAATCATGAAGTTTTCTCCAACATACTATATGTTTTAATGATGATATGCTGTGTCTTTTGTACACCAGATGTAGTGCTTTGTGTTTTTTCCAAATAGTTTAATCTTAGTTTCATCAGTCCACAAAACATTTTCCTAATACCACTGTGGAGTGTCAGTGTGCTCTTTTGACTTCTGGCGTTCAGCAGTGTTCTTTTTAGTAAGCAGTGGCTTCCTTCGTGCTGTCCTGCCGTGGATACCCTGCTTGTTCAGTGCTCGACGTATTGTAGACTCATGAACAAAGACGTTAGCAAGTTTCAATGATGCCTTCAAATCTTTGGCTGTCATTCAGGGTTGTTTCTTAACCTCATTGATGAGTCTTTGTTGTGGTGTGTTCGTCTTGGTGTCATTTTGACTGGGCAACCACTTCTTGGTAGTGTCCCAAAGCGTCTCCATTTGTAGATGGTTTGCCTAACTGTAGAATGGTAAATTTCTGAAGTCTAGGCGTCTCTGCTTAGACAGCTGCCCCTATGACCCAGCCCAGAAGAAACTGATGATTGGATTGATGGACAGTCACTACATGACTAATGACACATGGAAGTCATTTCCTTCAAAAACAGAAAATCTACAATTTATTTGTATGCTCAGTGTCACTGTCAATGTCATTATAATTTAGGTTAAAAAAAAGCATTAGACATATTTCTGATAATAAAATCTATAATGTCAAAGGCATCTTTAAAACTATTCAAGACATTAAGTAAAGAGAAAAGTATTATGGGAAAAATTGCCAAATAGTTTTATTGCAGCTGAAGTCTAGTTCTTGTAGATTATATATAGTTTTATATATAGTTTATTTGGGAATAAACTTAAAAAAAATACACATGATGACTCCCTACCTATAATGATACTTGAATTACTTGAATTTACTTTAATTATAGGAGCAATTTATTACAGTTTGGTCTCATTGATAGAAATGGCATTAACGACTCAAAAAAATGTTTAATAATAATAATGGATTGGATATATATTGCGCTTTTCTCCCGAGGGACCAAGGGACTCAAAGTGCTTACAGGTCGTCCATTATTCATTCATACACAGTCACACTGGTGATGGTGGTAAGCTACAACTGTAGCCACAGATGCCCTGGGGCAGACTGACAGAGACGTGGCAGCCATTTTGCGCCTACGGCCTCTCCGACCATCACCAAATAAATTCACATTCTTACACATTCATACGAGGCAAGGTGGGTTAAGTGTCTTGCCCAAGGACACAACAACAGTATGAATTGTGGGGAGAGCGGGAATCAAACCCACTACCTTCCGGTTGAAAGACAACCGCTCTACCACTGAGCTGACTGCTACCGTTCTAAAATGGGCTAAAGATTGCCCTGTGGATACTTGGATACTCTCTTCATTAAGAGAATTTACTTGTTTTTCCTTACAACATAAATCCTTTTCACGTATTGACTACATGTTTCTCCCTGCACCTTTTCCTGATAAACTACTGAATATTGAACTACTTTCTACACCTCTGTCAGATCACAAAGCTGTCATAGATAGATTATAAATTATTTTCTTCTCCTAAACGGACAGCCCACTGACGTTTTAATTCTTCCTTGCTGATGAACAAATTTTTTGTAAAAGAAATTATCATTTTTCTTATGATTAACAAACCCTTATTGACTCGTTCCAGTGTTATATGGGAGACTAAAGGATTTCATAAGAAAAAAATCTATTGCAATGGCCTCAAATTTTCTAGAATCTAGGAACTAACTTCCATAAGCTGGAGGAAGAAATTTCTATCATAAAGAACTCCATGGCCCAGAACATTACTCCCGAACTGCTTATCCAAATAGAACTTTTATGTGAGAATCTATACAATCTACTCATGCATGAAGCCAACTTCCTTTTTCACCAAACTAGACAAAATTACTATTTAAGTCATCTACTTACTATCAGTTCTACTATCTGACAATGGTAATCTTTGCACAGATCCAGCCTAAAAAAAAAATAATTGCTGCTTAACATTTATCTTTACATCAGAGATAATTATACGGTTGAATATTGCTCAAGCTTTTTAAATCCTTTACAGCTCCAACAACTTCCACAGCCTGATTACACTATCCTAGATTCTGAATTACAAAAAGCTCTATCAATAAAAACAGGTAAATCTCCAGGCCTAGATGTCCTGCCACCTGAATTATGTACAGTATTTTGGCCCCAGCTAGGACCTCTCTTATTTGAAATGCTTCATAGGACAATGTCAAAGGGTTTTATCAGGAAAAAAAACACATATAGCTGTTATTTCATTAATCTCAAAGAACGTTAAAGATCCTCAAAACTGTTCCAATTATCGTCCACTGTCATTATTAAATACAGACATAAACTATTTGCCAAAGTATTATTGTCCTAATTAGCACCAGCAATTTTATTCCCATATTAGTTAAATATTAGTTTCAGAGAAAACCTTGTATATTCTGTACTTACTGCTTATTGCACTTCTGGTTAGATGCTAACTGCATTTCGTTGCCTTGTACCTTACATGTGCAGTGACAATAAAGTTGAATCTAATCTAATCTAAATCAAAATGAACATGCTACTAAGATTCTTTTTTTTACACCCACAGTGGACATTCTCTTCTTCTAAGGACTATTAGTAGAAAGTTCACTCCTTTAGCCTGTGTTTTGTTTTGTTTTGAGGTTCCCACATTTTCATTGATTCTAATAATCTTTCATCTATGCGCTCGATTTCCAAATGGCTCAACCCAGCTTCACAGGTGTCTTGGAGAGAACTTGAACAAAAAAGTGTTTATTTATACAGATTAGAAGATTTGAATAAATCTAATATAGTTGTTAAGCAAATCTTTTGACAAATTTGGTCCAATCCTAACAAAATTTATTTCAGTATGGCAAATTGATAAAGTAGGGGACAGTTTTTATGTAAAAGTTTTAATGTGTCATTTGTGTTTCCATTTTATTTAAATTTGTTCTCTTTGCATTATATATATTAAAACAAAATGAATGAATGAAAAAAAAAATGCCATTAATGAATTAATGAATCAATGACTTGTGTTCATCTACCTTACTGTAACATAAAAATACTAATAAAAACATTTTCACAAAAAAAAAAAAGACATCTTAACAGAAAAGATAACATTATTGAATTAGAAACTAAGCAACAGGCAGTGAGTGTGTGTTTGGTCAGAGACAGCGCTCGTCCTAGAGAAATAGAACTGCTGCGTATCTCTGGTGAAGCGCTGTAAGATCGCAGCCGTAACGCAGTGCATGCTGTATAAATGCTCTCATTGACTAGAATGGAAGCATATTTGATATTTAAAAAGTGCAGTGCATGTTGGAGGTGAAGGCTGATACTGCATCAGAGTCAGATAACAGACTGGAAACACAACTTAACTTTAACAAAGCTCTCATTTTCAACAACATAAGTGTCTAATACAAGCATAAAGGGTTGTCCTACTCACATTTCCCTAGGCAAACTGTAAACAGAAAAGTTAAGACCAATTCACACCGGGTGCGGCAAAGCAGTCAACCACGGAAAAGAATGTCTGACTGAGCTGCGTCGGCTGCTTGAGGACACATCTGGTCAGGTGTGTCTCCGGAGTCAACAAGCTGTTGGAGATTTGCACTTTTTCGATTTGCCCGAGCAGCTGTTCCGCTCCACTCCAGCTCCTTATATGGCAGTCCCTTATTACATTCTCATTAATGTAATATCATTAACTGCCCTGCGGAACATCTGACCGTGCCACTTCAAACACACCTAACGTTCATATCTTTTGGCAAGACCGGAAGGTGGCCACGTCCAGTGAGGCCCACTGTGTTTGTGGAGCCACGAGGACAAAGCTAATTCAGGGTTACATATAGTATACTATATGTATAAGTATGACTTTCAGTCATTTTTACTGGGGAGACACTTTGATGACCTGTAGGAGTTTTACATTTCAGTCTCTGTGAAGAATTTCAGAGAAAAGCTATGTAGCAAGTTTTGAGCATAAACATCTGTGATGAGAAAATAATACAATTATTGATACTTATTTAATTTTTTTCCCTACTTAATCTGATTAAACCCTGTCTGTAACTTTGTCTCTGTCGACATCAGTCATGGTCTGACCCTAACTCATCTTTCCTTTTGGTAAAAAAAAAATCTTCATCAATCTGGGGAAATGGGTGGCGTTTACTTATTAATCTACAAGTGTTACGATAATAGTATATTTCATTAGTGATTATTGATTGCTCTCAGCCCTGCTCAGATCATGTCCTTCATGCTAATCCAAACATAGACAGAGGTAACTACTCCCCCTCTCTGTTTGCCCCAGGTGTGGATGTGTGAGAATGGGGTGAATGGAAGCATGATGTAAAGAGTTTTGGGTGCCCGAGAAGGGTACAAAAAAGCTGTACGTACATCACGGTATAAAATCTCATGTAAGCAATTGACCCTTGTACCATTGTTTAATACTTGCTAGAATTAAATCGGACCATTCATTGCAAATTATATTTCTTTCTCCTCATCTCATTCATTGATCTGAACAAGAAATTATTTTAAAAGCATAACTGCATATTTTTAAAAAGTCAGCAACACAGTTCAAATAAACATATATAACACATAAGATTTTCTGTATGAAATAACATTAACATTTATTTATTTATTGTTGATTTCACATTCATCAGTATTGTAATGACACTTCCATTTCACGTTATATGTGCATTATTAAAGCAAAAAAATGTAATACCAGAGACTAAAAAGGCTATGATGATATGCACGCTCTTAGAGCTGTGCAATTAGTTGAAAAGGATGTATTCAAAAAAATAGCAGTGTGGCATTTAATCACTGAGGTCATCCATTTTGTGAAAAAACAGGTGTGAATCAGGTGGCCCCTATTTGAGGATGAAGCCAGCGTTGAACATGCTTTTGAAAGACTGGGGAAAATGGGTTGTTCAAGACATTGTTCAGAAGAAGAGTGTACTTTAACCCTTTAAGCTCGAGCCTGTTTTTTGGTGTGTTTGCTCGAAAAGGACATGTCCACAGAAAATTTACTGTAACTACAAGGTGTATTTCAATAATTTTAGTGTCAAAATGAAAGGGGAACGTGTGAGATTACCCGTAAAGGAATTTTGCCATTTTTGGAATGTGCATGTTACAGCAAAATAACCCAAAAAACATTTCCGCCTTAAAAAAATAAACAATATTTGGATTAATATCCCTTTAGATGAAGGCAGTTGTAGCTCAAACTTTGAAATTACAGCCACACATCTCAACTGTTACAGAGTTCTTTACATATACAGGAGTAGTATAAAGGCTGGCTGTCAACTCCACTTTTATAACCCTTTGCCCCTCCCACTGGCTTTAGTATTTTGTAAATATGAAATAACGAAAGAAAACATTGATTGCCCTCTCACTTCAACTCATTCACAGTGTATCTACTCTAGACACATAATAAATACCACAAACACAATAAGACAAAAGAGAAATGTACATGAAAGATAATTAATGTTTCTAGTCATGTGATGAGCCCAACCGCAGGAACACAATACATTTAATGCACCAGGAAGTGATGGCCCCCTCCTTGAACCGCAACCTTATCATGGTGGAGGGGTTTGAGTGCCTGAATGATCCTAGAAGCTATGTTGTCGGGGGCTATATGCCCCTGGTAGGGTGTCTTGCATGCGAGCGTCTGGTGGCCGGGTCTTCCCCACGGGCTCAGCCCGAAGGAGCAACATGGGGCCGGCCTCCCGTGGGCCCACCACCTGCGGGAGGAACCGTAAGGGGCCGGTGCAAAGTGAATTGGATGGCAGTCGAAGGCGGAGGCCTCGACGACCCAATCCCCGGACACAGAATCTGGCTCTAGGGACATGGAATGTCACCTCGCTGGCGGGGAAGGAGCCTGAGCTTGTGCGGGAGGTTGAGAGATACCGACTAGAGATAGAGTCGGGCTCACCTCCACGCACAGCTTGGACTCTGGAACCCAAATCCTCGAGAGAGGCTGGACTCTCCACTACTCTGGAGTTGCCTGCGGTGAGAGGCGGCGGGCTGGTGTGGGTTTGCTCATTGCCCCCCGGCTCAGCCGCCATGTGTTAGAGTTCACACCGGTGAACAAGAGGGTCACTTTCCTGCGCCTTCGGGTCGGGGATAGGT